>JAQNBH010000014.1:420068-695068 GCA_028752905.1 Cladorhizidae sp. MBARI D1340-BT2
GGGATATAATATGTGAGTGTAAGAACAGTGAGAGATATAATATGTGAGTGTAAGAACAGTGAGGGATATAATATGTGAGTGTAAGAACAGTGAGGGATATAATATGTGAGTGTAAGAACAGTGAGAGATATAATATGTGAGTGTAAGAACAGTGAGAGATATAATATGTGAGTGTAAGAACAGTGAGGGATATAATATGAGTGTAAGAACAGTGAGGGATATAATATGTGAGTGTAAGAACAGTGAGAGATATAATATGTGAGTGTAAGAACAGTGAGGGATATAATATGTGAGTGTAAGAACAGTGAGAGATATAATATGTGAGTGTAAGAACAGTGAGAGATATAATATGTGAGTGTAAGAACAGTGAGGGATATAATATGTGAGTGTAAGAACAGTGAGGGATATAATATGTGAGTGTAAGAACAGTGAGGGATATAATATGTGAGTGTAAGAACAGTGAGAGATATAATATGTGAGTGTAAGAACAGTGAGAGATATAATATGTGAGTGTAAGAACAGTGAGAGATATAATATGTGAGTGTAAGAACAGTGAGGGATATAATATGTGAGTGTAAGAACAGTGAGAGATATAATATGTGAGTGTAAGAACAGTGAGAGATATAATATGTGAGTGTAAGAACAGTGAGAGATATAATATGTGAGTGTAAGAACAGTGAGAGATATAATATGTGAGTGTAAGAACAGTGAGAGATATAATATGTGAGTGTAAGAACAGTGAGAGATATAATATGTGAGTGTAAGAACAGTGAGAGATATAATATGTGAGTGTAAGAACAGTGAGAGATATAATATGTGAGTGTAAGAACAGTGAGGGATATAATATGTGAGTGTAAGAACAGTGAGAGATATAATATGTGAGTGTAAGAACAGTGAGAGATATAATATGTGAGTGTAAGAACAGTGAGAGATATAATATGTGAGTGTAAGAACAGTGAGGGATATAATATGTGAGTGTAAGAACAGTGAGAGATATAATATGTGAGTGTAAGAACAGTGAGGGATATAATATGTGAGTGTAAGAACAGTGAGAGATATAATATGTGAGTGTAAGAACAGTGAGGGATATAATATGTGAGTGTAAGAACAGTGAGGGATATAATATGTGAGTGTAAGAACAGTGAGAGATATAATATGTGAGTGTAAGAACAGTGAGGGATATAATATGTGAGTGTAAGAACAGTGAGAGATATAATATGTGAGTGTAAGAACAGTTAGAGATATAATATGTGAGTGTAAGAACAGTGAGAGATATAATATGTGAGTGTAAGAACAGTGAGGGATATAATATGTGAGTGTAAGAACAGTGAGGGATATAATATGTGAGTGTAAGAACAGTGAGGGATATAATATGTGAGTGTAAGAACAGTGAGAGATATAATATGTGAGTGTAAGAACAGTGAGGGATATAATATGTGAGTGTAAGAACAGTGAGAGATATAATATGTGAGTGTAAGAACAGTGAGAGATATAATATGTGAGTGTAAGAACAGTGAGAGATATAATATGTGAGTGTAAGAACAGTGAGAGATATAATATGTGAGTGTAAGAACAGTGAGGGATATAATATGTGAGTGTAAGAACAGTGTGAGATATAATATGTGAGTGTAAGAACAGTGAGAGATATAATATGTGAGTGTAAGAACAGTGAGAGATATAATATGTGAGTGTAAGAACAGTGAGAGATATAATATGTGAGTGTAAGAACAGTGAGAGATATAATATGTGAGTGTAAGAACAGTGAGAGATATAATATGTGAGTGTAAGAACAGTGAGGGATATAATATGTGAGTGTAAGAACAGTGAGAGATATAATATGTGAGTGTAAGAACAGTGAGAGATATAATATGTGAGTGTAAGAACAGTGAGGGATATAATATGTGAGTGTAAGAACAGTGAGAGATATAATATGTGAGTGTAAGAACAGTGAGGGATATAATATGTGAGTGTAAGAACAGTGAGAGATATAATATGTGAGTGTAAGAACAGTGAGAGATATAATATGTGAGTGTAAGAACAGTGAGAGATATAATATGTGAGTGTAAGAACAGTGAGGGATATAATATGTGAATGTAAGAACAGTGAGAGATATAATATGTATCTGCTATAGGTGGAGGTTCTGGACGGGATGGGTTTTACCAGTGAAGCTGACTCGGTGATGCTGGCAGCTCTCAAGACTCACCATGCCTCCCTGCTACTATGGCTACTTAGACTCAGCAGACTGAACTATGGACCCACCTCTTGCAAGGACCTGTTCAGAGAATGTTTACGCAATATTCCTAGCAAGGTATGGCTTGGCAGAGCACCCCTATCAGGGGTATGGCTTGGCAGAGCACCCCTATCAGGGGTATGGCTTGGAAGAGCACCCCTATCAGGGGTATGGCTTGGCAGAGCACCCCTAGCAGGGGTATGACTGTAGGGCTACTGCTTTCCAATGATAGCATTAGGTGATGTGTGCTTGGTGGCCTTTGCTTGCCCTCAATGTGAAATGCTGCGAACATGAGGTTAGCCCGTACAAGGTTACCTGTGCCTCAAATAGAATTGGCTAACTTAAACTGGAAGTGGTTGTACGTGTGGGAGGGGACCAATGGGATGCAGTGTGTCCTAGCATTGATGGTCATGTGTGCTGAACTCATCAACATGCCCTAGAGCAGAGAGTACGAGGTCTATAGTTGAAGCTGGACATGCATGCACTGTTCTTACACTCACATATCTGTTGTCTCTCCAGTGCACTTTCTCTGGCCGCCATGTTTCTAGTCAATGTTGTCTCTCCAGTGTACTTTCTCTGGCCGCCATGTTTCTAGTCAATGTTGTCTCTCCAGTGCACTTTCTCTGGCCGCCATGTTTCTAGTCAACTGTTGTCTCTCCAGTACACTTTCTCTGGCCGCCATGTTTCTAGTCAATGTTGTCTCTCCAGCACACTTTCTCTGGCCGCCATGTTTCTAGTCAATGTTGTCTCTCCAGCACACTTTCTCTGGCCGCCATGTTTCTAGTCAATGTTGTCTCTCCAGCGCACTTTCTCTGGCCGCCATGTTTCTAGTCAATGTTGTCTCTCCAGCGCACTTTCTCTGGCCGCCATGTTTCTAGTCAATGTTGTCTCTCCAGTGCACTTTCTCTGGCCGCCATGTTTCTAGTCAACTGTTGTCTCTCCAGTGCACTTTCTCTGGCCGCCATGTTTCTAGTCAATGTTGTCTCTCCAGCGCACTTTCTCTGGCCGCCATGTTTCTAGTCAATGTTGTCTCTCCAGTGCACTTTCTCTGGCCGCCATGTTTCTAGTCAATGTTGTCTCTCCAGTGCACTTTCTCTGGCCGCCATGTTTCTAGTCAACTGTTGTCTCTCCAGTGCACTTTCTCTGGCCGCCATGTTTCTAGTCAATGTTGTCTCTCCAGCGCACTTTCTCTGGCCGCCATGTTTCTAGTCAATGTTGTCTCTCCAGTGCACTTTCTCTGGCCGCCATGTTTCTAGTCAATGTTGTCTCTCCAGCGCACTTTCTCTGGCCGCCATGTTTCTAGTCAATGTTGTCTCTCCACTTTCTCTGGCCGCCATGTTTCTAGTCAATGTTGTCTCTCCAGTGCACTTTCTCTGGCCGCCATGTTTCTAGTCAATGTTGTCTCTCCAGCGCACTTTCTCTGGCCGCCATGTTTCTAGTCAACTGTTGTCTCTCCAGTGCACTTTCTCTGGCCGCCATGTTTCTAGTCAATGTTGTCTCCCCAGTGCACTTTCTCTGGCCGCCATGTTTCTAGTCAATGTTGTCTCTCCAGTGCACTTTCTCTGGCCGCCATGTTTCTAGTCAATGTTGTCTCTCCAGTGCACTTTCTCTGGCCGCCATGTTTCTAGTCAATGTTGTCTCTCCAGTGCACTTTCTATGGCCGCCATGTTTCTAGTCAATGTTGTCTCTCCAGCGCACTTTCTCTGGCCGCCATGTTTCTAGTCAATGTTGTCTCTCCAGTGCACTTTCTCTGGCCGCCATGTTTCTAGTCAATGTTGTCTCTCCAGTGCACTTTCTCTGGCCGCCATGTTTCTAGTCAATGTTGTCTCTCCAGTGCACTTTCTCTGGCCGCCATGTTTCTAGTCAATGTTGTCTCTCCAGTGCACTTTCTCTGGCTGCCATGTTTCTAGTCAATGTTGTCTCTCCAGTGCACTTTCTCTGGCCGCCATGTTTCTAGTCAATGTTGTCTCTCCAGTGCACTTTCTCTGGCCGCCATGTTTCTAGTCAATGTTGTCTCTCCAGTGCACTTTCTCTGGCCGCCATGTTTCTAGTCAATGTTGTCTCTCCAGTGCACTTTCTCTGGCCGCCATGTTTCTAGTCAATGTTGTCTCTCCAGTGCACTTTCTCTGGCCGCCATGTTTCTAGTCAATGTTGTCTCTCCAGTGCACTTTCTCTGGCCGCCATGTTTCTAGTCAACTGTTGTCTCTCCAGCGCACTTTTTCTGGCCGCCATGTTTCTAGTCAATGGCTGTCTCTCCAGTGCACTTTCTCTGGCCGCCATGTTTCTAGTCAACTGTTGTCTCTCACTGTCTTTGTTCCAGGAGTCATTGCCTGTGTGGCAGCTGTGGTTGGCCAAGGCCTCGGAGAGCTCTGCCTGCAGTGATGAGGTGCAGGACATTTATGAGGTGACTGTTGATAGGGAAGCTCAACATTTGTTGGGAAGGAAAACTGAACTTGGGCTTTCTATAACTTTATATACCACACTATATATATTTAGTATCTCTATAACTTTACATACCACCCTATATATATTTAGTGTCTCTATAACTTTACATACCACCCTAGTATCTCTATAACTTTACATACACCCTATATATTAGTGTCTCTATAACTTTACATACCACCCTATTATATATTTAGTACTTTACATACCACCCTATATATATATTTTATCTCTATAACTTTTACATATATATAATAAAGAGACTAATGCTTTAGCTTAGCATAAGAATGTCTTACAAACATATTGGGTCTGCCCAGTCATGGAGACTGGTGGGAGCCACCTCATTTTGTCGATTTTGGCAAATCCATTGTGGTGGGAGAAGGGAAGTGAGAGAGCAGCTGCAGCTGCTTCTAGTGGTGGCTGTGAGTCCTTCAGCTGTTTCATGTCAGTGTGGTTGCTAGGGACAAGTTCACTCTTCATGTCAGTGCGGTTGCTAGGGACAAGTTCACTCTTCATGTCAGTGTGGTTACTAGGGACAAGTTCACTCTTCATGTCAGTGTGGTTGCTAGGGACAAGTTCACTCTTCATGTCAGTGTGGTTGCTAGGGACAAGTTCACTCTTCATGTCAGTGTGGTTACTAGGGACAAGTTCACTCTTCATGTCAGTGTGGTTGCTAGGGACAAGTTCACTCTTCATGTCAGTGTGGTTGCTGGGGACAAGTTCACTCTTCATGTCAGTGTTGTTGCTAGGGACATGTTCACTCTTCATGTCAGTGTGGTTGCTAGGGACAAGTTCACTCTTCATGTCAGTGTGGTTGCTAGGGACAAGTTCACTCTTCATGTCAGTGTGGTTGCTAGGGACAAGTTCACTCTTCATGTCAGTGTGGTTACTAGGGACAAGTTCACTCTTCATGTCAGTGTGGTTGCTAGGGACAAGTTCACTCTTCATGTCAGTGTGGTTGCTAGGACAAGTTCACTCTTCATGTCAGTCTTGTTGCTAGGGACAAGTTCACTCTTCATGTCAGTGTTGTTGCTAGGGACAAGTTCACTCTTCATGTCAGTGTGGTTACTAGGGACAAGTTCACTCTTCATGCCAGTGTGGTTGCTAGGGACAAGTTCACACTTCATGTCAGTGTTGTTGCTAGGGACAAGTTCACTCTTCATGTCAGTGTGGTTACTAGGGACAAGTTCACTCTTCATGCCAGTGTGGTTGCTAGGGACAAGTTCACTCTTCATGTCAGTGTGGTTGCTAGGGACAAGTTCACTCTTCATGTCAGTGTGGTTACTAGGGACAAGTTCACTCTTCATGTCAGTGTGGTTGCTAGGGACAAGTTCACTCTTCATGTCAGTGTGGTTGCTAGGGACAAGTTCACTCTTCATGTCAGTGTGGTTGCTAGGGACAAGTTCACTCTTCATGTCAGTGTGGTTACTAGGGACAAGTTCACTCTTCATGTCAGTGTGGTTGCTAGGGACAAGTTCACTCTTCATGTCAGTGTGGTTACTAGGGACAAGTTCACTCTTCATGTCAGTGTGGTTGCTAGGGACAAGTTCACTCTTCATGTCAGTGTGGTTGCTAGGGACAAGTTCACTCTTCATGTCAGTGTGGTTGCTAGGGACAAGTTCACTCTTCATGTCAGTGTGGTTGCTAGGGACAAGTTCACTCTTCATGTCAGTGTGGTTGCTAGGCCCAAAGCCACTTACCTTTCCTGGCCCTAGATGTGCCTTTGCTACTGTTGTTGCTAGGAACATCAGTTGAGAGTAATATTGAGGCAGAACTAATGGCCTTACGATGTTTGCCTTGATTTGCTTGTGTGATGATGGGGTGCCTATGATGGAGTGCCTGTACTCCAGTCCCAGGGTTGCTATGGTGATGATGGGTGATGACAGGGATCCTCCAGTCCCAGGGTTGCCATGGTGATGATGGGGTGCATGCTCCAGTAGAAGTTTCTATAGCCACAAAATCTTCTTCAACTTCAATATAGTAGTTCAGTAATCTTGAGTATACTAACTAGTAGCATGCTGTAGTTAGCAGCAGCTGACACAAAAGTCAGTATATCAGCTTGTTTACTAGACTTGAGATTACTGGATTAAACAGTGTGCAAATCAAAATATGCTACCTGTTAGTATATTCAAGATTACTGAATAATTCAGAACATTTCAGTTAGCCTGCTAGAGTTGCTGGGTGATTGTTGTTGTTATCAGGTTGTTTGTTTGTCCCCAGGCCGGCATAGCATGTGGGGTCCTTGAGGTGAGTGAAGTCTTATCTTGTCTCTACTTGGACTGGGCGGAGCAGACCCACAGCCTCTCACAAGCAAGACTGCTGTACAACAAGTATGTTTGATGTCAGTGAATGCACTACCTGGTAGCTCCTCGAGGCTCCTGGTAGCTGGTGGTGGCTCCTGGTAGCTTTGGTAGCTCCTGGTAGCTCCTGGTAGCTCTGGTAGCTCTGGTAGCTCCTGGTAGCTCCTGGTAGCTCTGGTAGCTCTGGTAGCTCCTGGTAGCTCCTGGTAGCTCCTGGTAGCTCTGGTAACTCTGGTAGCTCCTGGTATATCTGGTAGCTCTGGTAGCTCCTGGTAGCTCTGGTAGCTCCTGGTAGCTCTGGTAGCTCTGGTAGCTTCTGGTAGCTCTGGTAGCTCCTGGTAGCTCTGGTAGCTCTGGTAGCTCTGGTAGCTCCTGGTAACTCTGGTGGCTCCTGGTGGCTCCAGGTCATTTGGTGGCGCCAATGTACATAAGATAAATCTGGAATAGTTTATGTTTTAAATTATCCACGTGTGAATTATATCACTGAGGAAGAGATGCTTGAAATATTATTTAGAGTGGCCTACTCTGCCTGCAGGCCCAGAATGCTCAGCCCAATAAATCGGCTCCAAAGAGAAAACAGCACTAGATAGCTACACTGTAGGTCATGCAGATACTTCTCCCAGCTAGCTTCTCTCCTCTGCCAGCACAGGTGTTTGACTGAAGCTACTACACTACACCACCTTACCTCATCAGTAGCTAGCTACACCACCTTACCTCATCAGTAGCTAGCTACACCACCTTACCTCATCAGTAGCTAGCTAGATCACCTTACCTCATCAGTAGCTAGCTACACAACACACCACCTTACCTCATCAGTAGCTAGCTAGATCACCTTACCTCATCAGTAGCTAGCTACACAACCTTACCTCATCAGTGGGTAGCTATATCACCTTACCTCATCAGTAGCTAGCTACACAACCTTACCTCATCAGTAGCTACACACCACCTTACCTCGTCAGTAGCTAGCTACACGACCTTACCTCATCAGTAGCTAGCTACACCACCTTACCTCATCAGTAGCTAGCTATATCACCTTACCTCATCAGTAGCTAGCTACACGCCTCTCTTGTGGCTGCAACATTGCCCGTGCTATGAACCTAATACACATTGTGATCTCACGTTGGTTTGCTCCAGGCTATTGGGTAGTCCTCCAGTGCCGTACTCCGTATATGCCAAGTGTGTGGCGTTGGAGAGTGCAGCAGGAACAGAGACAAGCTCCAGCGAGGAGAAGATGAGAAGGTTAAGGAAGCTATATGAGAAGGCAGTCAGGGAACATGGCAGCACTCAAGTAGGTGAGTAGATGTGGGATAACAAGAGACTTCCAAGCATGTCGACACCATAAAAGGGTCTTTGTAAGAACAGTTTTTGTGAAGCACACTTTAACTGGCGAGATGGACGGTCCTGTAGCGGAGCTTCTGGTGAGCCCCTTCGAGGGGCCCTGAGTGTGCATGCATGAAGAAGAGTGAGGGATCTTGTTGTCTGTCAGTATGCATGCATGAAGAAGAGTGAAGGGTCTTGTTGCCTGTCAGTATGCATGCATGAAGAAGAGTGAGGGATCTTGTTGTCTGTCAGTATGCATGCATGAAGAAGAGTGAGGGATCTTGTTGTCTGTCAGTATTCATGCATGAAGAAGAGTGAAGGGTCTTGTTGTCTGTCAGTATGCATGCATGAAGAAGAGTGAGGGATCTTGTTGCCTGTCAGTATGCATGCATGAAGAAGAGTGAGGGATCTTGTTGCCTGTCAGTATGCATGCATGAAGAAGAGTGAGGGATCTTGTTGCCTGTCAGTATGCATGCATGAAGAAGAGTGAGGGATCTTGTTGCCTGTCAGTATGCATGCATGAAGAAGAGTGAGGGATCTTGTTGCCTGTCAGTATGCATGCATGAAGAAGAGTGAAGGATCTTGTTGCCTGTCAGTATGCATGCATGAAGAAGAGTGAGGGATCTTGTTGCCTGTCAGTATGCATGCATGAAGAAGAGTGAAGGATCTTGTTGCCTGTCAGTATGCATGCATGAAGAAGAGTGAGGGATCTTGTTGCCTGTCAGTATGCATGCATGAAGAAGAGTGAGGGATCTTGTTGCCTGTCAGTATGCATGCATGAAGAAGAGTGAGGGATCTTGTTGCCTGTCAGTATGCATGCATGAAGAAGAGTGAGGGATCTTGTTGTCTGTCAGTATGCATGCATGAAGAAGAGTGAAGGGTCTTGTTGCCTGTCAGTATGCATGCATGAAGAAGAGTGAAGGGTCTTGTTGCCTGTCAGTATGCATGCATGAAGAAGAGTGAAGGGTCTTGTTGCCTGTCAGTATGCATGCATGAAGAAGAGTGAGGGATCTTGTTGCCTGTCAGTATGCATGCATGAAGAAGAGTGAGGGATCTTGTTGCATGTCAGTATGCATGCATGAAGAAGAGTGAGGGATCTTGTTGTCTGTCAGTATGCATGCATGAAGAAGAGTGAGGGATCTTGTTGTCTGTCAGTATGCATGCATGAAGAAGAGTGAGGGATCTTATTGTCTGTCAGTATGCATGCATGAAGAAGAGTGAGGGATCTTGTTGCCTGTCAGTATGCATGCATGAAGAAGAGTGAAGGGTCTTGTTGTCTGTCAGTATGCATGCATGAAGAAGAGTGAGGGATCTTGTTGCCTGTCACAGTATGCATGCATGAAGAAGAGTGAGGGATCTTGTTGCCTGTCAGTATGCATGCATGAAGAAGAGTGAGGGATCTTGTTGTCTGTCAGTATGCATGCATGAAGAAGAGTGAAGGGTCTTGTTGCCTGTCAGTATGCATACATGAAGAAGAGTGAAGGGTCTTGTTGCCTGTCAGTATGCATGCATGAAGAAGAGTGAAGGGTCTTGTTGCCTGTCACTATGCATGCATGAAGAAGAGAGAAGGATCTTGTTGCCTGTCAGTATGCATGCATGAAGAAGAGTGAGGGATCTTGTTGCTTGTCAGTATGCATGCATGAAGAAGAGTGAAGGGTCTTGTTGCCTGTCAGTATGCATGCATGAAGAAGAGTGAAGGGTCTTGTTGCCTGTCAGTATGCATGCATGAAGAAGAGTGAAGGGTCTTGTTGCCTGTCAGTATGCATGCATGAAGAAGAGAGAAGGATCTTGTTGCCTGTCAGTATGCATGCATGAAGAAGAGTGAGGGATCTTGTTGCTTGTCAGTATGCATGCATGAAGAAGAGTGAAGGGTCTTGTTGCCTGTCAGTATGCATGCATGAAGAAGAGTGAAGGGTCTTGTTGCCTGTCAGTATGCATGCATGAAGAAGAGTGAAGGGTCTTGTTGCCTGTCAGTATGCATGCATGAAGAAGAGTGAGGGATCTTGTTGTCTGTCAGTATGCATGCATGAAGAAGAGTGAGGGATCTTGTTGTCTGTCAGTATGCATGCATGAAGAAGAGTGAGGGATCTTGTTGTCTGTCAGTATGCATGCATGAAGAAGTGTTGTCTGTCAGTATGCATGCATGAAGAAGAGTGAGGGATCTTGTTGCCTGTCAGTATGCATGCATGAAGAAGAGTGAAGGGTCTTGTTGCCTGTCAGTATGCATGCATGAAGAAGAGTGAAGGGTCTTGTTGCCTGTCAGTATGCATGCATGAAGAAGAGTGAGGGATCTTGTTTCCTGCCAGTATGCATGCATGAAGAAGAGTGAGGGATCTTGTTGCCTGTCAGTATGCATGCATGAAGAAGAGCGAAGGATCTTGTTGCCTGTCAGTGTGCGTGCATCTCTGCTATGATCTCTGTCTCACCGCAAGACTCTTGGAAAGTCTAGATTAAACTCTTAGAATGGCCGATAGTTTTTATGGCCGATAGTTTTTATTGTCCCTCGTAGGGAGAAGTAACTGAAGGTCATCCGAGGGGTTGCATGTGAGAGTATTCTGTGTCTCTGAACTCGTGTGCCCCTTCAGGATCTAGTGTCCACATGACTTCTGTCCACAAGTGCAGAAATAGGTAAAGATGTTGTGTGGGTTGCTTGGTCCTAACCTGCAGATCTGTGGCTCGACTACATCTCTGCTGAGCTGCACCAGGAGGGGGGAGCACTAGAGAGGGTGGGCAAGTTGCATTGGAGGGCCACAAAGCAGCTGCAGAGATCACTCATTGCCACCTTCATCGAGCACTACTCAGCCATGCAGGTCTGCCCTGCGGGCACAGACAGCAGCCTACAATAGCAACTTTAGCCATGCATTATTCATGTAATTATATACAGTGCTGGAGACAGGGGCCTGGGCTGTGCATACTTGCATAGAGGTATAATTATATACAGTGCTGGAGGCAGGGGCCTGGGCTATGCATACTTGCATAGAGGTATAATTATATACAGTGCTGGAGACAGGGGCCTGGGCTGTGTATACTTGCATAGAGGTATAATTATATACAGTGCTGGAGACAGGGGCCTGGGCTGTGCATATATACTTGCATAGAGGTATAATTATATACAGTGCTGGAGACAGGGGCCTGGTCTGTGCATACTTGCATAGAGGTATAATTATATACAGTGCTGGAGACAGGGGCCTGGTCTGTGCATACTTGCATAGAGGTATAATTATATACAGTGCTGGAGACAGGGGCCTGGGCTGTGTATACTTGCATAGAGGTATAATTATATACAGTGCTGGAGACAGGGGCCTGGGCTGTGCATACTAGCATAGAGGTATAATTATATACAGTGCTGGAGACAGGGGCCTGGGCTGTGCATACTTGCATAGAGGTATAATTATATACAGTGCTGGAGACAGGGGCCTTGGCTGTGCATACTTGCATAGAGGTATAATTATATACAGTGCTGGAGGCAGGGGCCTGGCCTGTGTATACTTGCATAGAGGTATAATTATATACAGTGCTGGAGACAAGGCCTGGGCTGTGCATACTTGCATAGAGGTATAATTATATACAGTGCTGGAGACAGGGGCCTGGGCTGTGCATACTTGCATAGAGGTATAATTATATACAGTGCTGGAGACAAGGGCCTGGGCTGTGCATACTTGCATAGAGGTATAATTATATACAGTGCTGGAGGCAGGGGCCTGGGCTGTGCATACTAGCATAGAGGTATAATTATATACAGTGCTGGAGACAAGGGCCTGGGCTGTGCATACTTGCATAGAGGTATAATTATATACAGTGCTGGAGGCAGGGGCCTGGGCTGTGCATACTTGCATAGAGGTATAATTATATACAGTGCTGGAGGCAGGGGCCTGGGCTGTGTATACTTGCATAGAGGTATAATTATATACAGTGCTGGAGACAAGGGCCTGGGCTGTGCATACTTGCATAGAGGTATAATTATATACAGTGCTGGAGACAGGGGCCTGGGCTGTGTATACTTGCATAGAGGTATAATTATATACAGTGCTGGAGACAGGGGCCTGGGCTGTGTATACTTGCATAGAGGTATAATTATATACAGTGCTGGAGGTAGGGGCCTGGGCTGTGCATACTTGCATAGAGGTATAATTATATACAGTGCTGGAGACAGGGGCCTGGGCTGTGCATACTTGCATAGAGGTATAATTATATACAGTGCTGGAGACAGGGGCCTGGGCTGTGCATACTTGCATAGAGGTATAATTATATACAGTGCTGGAGACAGGGGCCTGGGCTGTGCGTACTTGCATAGAGGTATAATTATATACAGTGCTGGAGACAGGGGCCTGGGCTGTGCATACTTGTATAGAGGTATAATTATATACAGTGCTGGAGACAGGGGCCTGGGCTGTGCATACTTGCATAGAGGTATAATTATATACAGTGCTGGAGACAGGGGCCTGGCCTGTGCATACTTGCATAGAGGTATAATTATATACAGTGCTGGAGACAAGGGCCTGGCCTGTGCATACTTGCATAGAGGTATAATTATATACAGTGCTGGAGACAGGGCCCTGGGCTGTGCATACTTGCATAGAGGTATAATTATATACAGTGCTGGAGACAGGGGCCTGGGCTGTGTATACTTGCATAGAGGTATAATTATATACAGTGCTGGAGACAGGGGCCTGGGCTGTGTATACTTGCATAGAGGTATAATTATATACAGTGCTGGAGACAGGGGCCTGGGCTGTGCATACTTGCATAGAGGTATAATTATATACAGTGCTGGAGACAGGGGCCTGGGCTGTGCATACTTGCATAGAGGTATAATTATATACAGTGTTGGAGACAGGGGCCTGGGCTGTGCATACTTGCATAGAGGTATAATTATATACAGTGCTGGAGACAGGGGCCTGGGCTGTGCATACTTGCATAGAGGTATAATTATATACAGTGCTGGAGACAGGGGCCTGGCCTGTGCATACTTGCATAGAGGTATAATTATATACAGTGCTGGAGACAAGGGCCTGGCCTGTGCATACTTGCATAGAGGTATAATTATATACAGTGCTGGAGACAGGGCCCTGGGCTGTGCATACTTGCATAGAGGTATAATTATATACAGTGCTGGAGACAGGGGCCTGGGCTGTGTATACTTGCATAGAGGTATAATTATATACAGTGCTGGAGACAGGGGCCTGGGCTGTGTATACTTGCATAGAGGTATAATTATATACAGTGCTGGAGACAGGGGCCTGGGCTGTGCTTACTTGCATAGAGGTATAATTATATACAGTGCTGGAGGCAGTGGCCTGGGCTGTGTATACTTGCATAGAGGTATAATTATATACAGTGCTGGAGACAAGGGCCTGGCCTGTGCATACTTGCATAGAGGTATAATTATATACAGTGCTGGAGACAAGGGCCTGGGCTGTGCTTGTATAGGGAGAGATCTTTCATGTTAGATTGTGTTGGAGGAGCTGCTGCCAACAGCATGAAAGTGGTACAAGACCTGCAGCATGTGATGAGACTGTCAGTTGTTGTAATATATAATCAGTCAAGAAGAGAGTAGAAGTAGGAGGAGTCTTCCAAAAGTATCCAGTACAAATATGTCCATCTTCTCCAACTACACACACACGTGTGTGTGTGTGTGCGCACATATATCTGATTATTTTTTCTTGTTTATTGTTAAAATGATGTCATTTTATCAAAGCTAAAATCATGTATGAAATTATTTTGCCACAGACAGTAATGGTCCACCCTCTAGACTGTCTATAGCATGTACCATACGGTATGTTCAGGTTGAACTACTGCACAATATAATATAATATATATACATGTATATAGCTATTTACATGTGTGCTACACACATATGCACACACACATAGTTTTGTTATCATGTTGATGACTGGTAGACAGTCTGCAGATCTTTGTACAGATGGTGTGCGGACTGCAGGGAAGCTCCCAGCATGGCTGCCTCCGGATGGATGGACCTGTCTTCCTCTGACCATTGCAGCAACTTAAAGTCCGGCAGTGAGAGTTGTTGGCTCAGCTCCACAAAGGATGGCCTCTTACAGGAATCTGCATGCCTGTAATAGAAGTGTTGGGACATAAAAACCAGTTGGTTAGCTTAGAGCCCAGAATGGAGTCACCCTATAGAGACTATGAAGAACCAACAACATGCAAGTTTAGTGAGTTGACGTCCTCTCCCACCCACTTACTCAAGAGTACACACCGCGAGATACCGACCTAGAAGAGGATCAGACCATTTAGGTGTAGCACGCTACATTCTGCTGAGGCACGTGCATGCCATCAATGCTGGTTGCTAAGCAGGCATCTGTAAGCTCCTACTATTTGTTAAGCATAATATAGTAGCAATACAGGCCAGGCAGACTAGCACTAGCTAGTGAGGACTTCAATAGCTAATATAGTAGCAATACAGGCCATGAAGACTAGCACTATCTAGTGAGGACTTCAATAGCTAATATAGTAGCAATACAGGGCAGGCAGGCTTAGCACTAGCTAGTGAGGACTTCAATAGCTAATATAGTAGCAATACAGGCCCAGGCAGACTAGCACTAGCTAAGGACTTCAATAGCTAATATAGTAGCAATACAGGCCAGGCAGGCTAGCACTAGCTAATGAGGACTTCAATAGCTAATATAGTAGCAATACAGGCCCAGGCAGGCTAGCACTAGCTAGTGAGGACTTCAATAGCTAATATAGTAGCAATACAGGCCAGGCAGGCTAGCACTAGCTAGTGAGGACTTCAATAGCTAATATAGTAGCAATACAGGCCCAGGCAGACAAGCACTAGCTAGTGAGGACTTCAATAGCTAATATAGTAGCAATACAGGCCAGGCTGACTAGCACTAGCTAGTGAGGACTTCAATAGCTAATATAGTAGCAATACAGGCCCAGGCAGACTAGCACTAGCTAGTGAGGACTTCAATAGCTAATATAGTAGCAATACAGGCCCAGGCAGGCTAGCACTAGCTAGTGAGGACTTCAATAGCTAATATAGTAGCAATACAGGCCAGGCACACTAGCACTAGCTAGTGAGGACTTCCAATAGCTAATATAGTAGCAATACAGGCCAGGCAGACTAGCACTAGCTAGTGAGGACTTCAATAGCTAATATAGTAGCAATACAGGCCAGGCAGGCTAGCACTAGCTAGTGAGGACTTCAATAGCTAATATAGTAGCAATACAGGCCAGGCAGAGTAGCACTAGCTAGTGAGGACTTCAATAGCTAATATAGTAGCAATACAGGCCAGGCAGACTAGCACTAGCTAGTGAGGACTTCAATAGCTAATATAGTAGCAATACAGGCCCAGGCAGGCTAGCACTAGCTAGTGAGGACTTCAATAGCTAATATAGTAGCAATACAGGCCAGGCAGGCTAGCACTAGCTAGTGAGGACTTCAATAGCTAATATAGTAGCAATACAGGCCAGGCAGGCTAGCACTAGCTAGTGAGGACTTCAATAGCTAATATAGTAGCAATACAGGCCAGGCTGACTAGCACTAGCTAGTGAGGACTTCAATAGATAATATAGTAGCAATACAGGCCAGGCAGACTAGCACTAGCTAGTGAGGACTTCCATAGCTAATATAGTAGCAATACAGGCCAGGCAGGCAGACTAGCACTAGCTAGTGAGGACTTCAATAGCTAATATAGTAGGAATACAGGCCAGGCAGGCTAGCACTAGCTAGTGAGGACTTCAATAGCTAATATAGTAGCAATACAGGCCAGGCAGGCAGACTAGCACTAGCTAGTGAGGACTTCAATAGCTAATATAGTAGCAATACAGGCCAGGCAGAGTAGCACTAGCTAGTGGGGACTTCAATAGCTAATATAGTAGCAATACAGGCCAGGCAGAGTAGCACTAGCTAGTGGGGACTTCAATAGCTAATATAGTAGCAATACAGGCCAGGCAGAGTAGCACTAGCTAGTGAGGACTTCAATAGCTAATATAGTAGCAATACAGGCCAGGCAGGCAGACTAGCACTAGCTAGTGAGGACTTCAATAGCTAATATAGTAGGAATACAGGCCAGGCAGGCTAGCACTAGCTAGTGAGGACTTCAATAGCTAATATAGTAGCAATACAGGCCAGGCAGGCAGACTAGCACTAGCTAGTGAGGACTTCAATAGCTAATATAGTAGCAATACAGGCCAGGCAGAGTAGCACTAGCTAGTGGGGACTTCAATAGCTAATATAGTAGCAATACAGGCCAGGCAGAGTAGCACTAGCTAGTGGGGACTTCAATAGCTAATATAGTAGCAATACAGGCCAGGCAGAGTAGCACTAGCTAGTGGGGACTTCAATAGCTAATATAGTAGCAATACAGGCCAGGCAGAGTAGCACTAGCTAGTGGGGACTTCAATAGCTAATATAGTAGCAATACAGGCCAGGCAGGCTAGCACTAGCTAGTGAGGACTTCAATAGCTAATATAGTAGCAATACAGGCCCAGGCAGACTAGCACTAGCTAGTGAGGACTTCAATAGCTAATATAGTAGCAATACAGGCCCAGGCAGGCTAGCACTAGCTAGTGAGGACTTCAATAGCTAATATAGTAGCAATACAGGCCAGGCAGGCTAGCACTAGCTAGTGAGGACTTCAATAGCTAATATAGTAGCAATACAGGCCAGGCAGAGTAGCACTAGCTAGTGAGGACTTCAATAGCTAATATAGTAGCAATACAGGCCCAGGCAGACTAGCACTAGCTAGTGAGGACTTCAATAGCTAATATAGTAGCAATATAGGCCCAGGCAGACTAGCACTAGCTAGTGAGGACTTCCATAGCTAATATAGTAGCAATACAGGCCCAGGCAGACTAGCACTAGCTAGTGAGGACTTCAATAGCTAATATGGTAGCAATACAGGCCAGCACTAGCTAGTGAGGACTTCAATAGCTAATATAGTAGCAATACAGGCCAGGCAGAGTAGCACTAGCTAGTAAGAACTTCAATAGCTAATATAGTAGCAATATAGGCCCAGGCAGACTAGCACTAGCTAGTGAGGACTTCCATAGCTAATATAGTAGCAATACAGGCCCAGGCAGACTAGCACTAGCTAGTGAGGACTTCAATAGCTAATATGGTAGCAATACAGGCCAGCACTAGCTAGTGAGGACTTCAATAGCTAATATAGTAGCAATACAGGCCAGGCAGAGTAGAACTAGCTAGTAAGAACTTCAATAGCTAATATAGTAGCAATACAGGCCCAGGCAGACTAGCACTAGCTAGTGGGGACTTCAATAGCTAATATAGTAGCAATACAGGCCCAGGCAGACTAGCACTAGCTAGTGAGGACTTCAATAGCTAATATAGTAGCAATACAGGCCAGGCAGGCTAGCACTAGCTAGTGAGGACTTCAATAGCTAATATAGTAGCAATACAGGCCCAGGCAGACTAGCACTAGCTAGTGAGGACTTCAATAGCTAATATAGTAGCAATACAGGCCAGGCAGGCTAGCACTAGCTAGTGAGGACTTCAATAGCTAATATAGTAGCAATACAGGCCCAGGCAGACTAGCACTAGCTAGTGAGGACTTCAATAGCTAATATAGTAGCAATACAGGCCAGGCACGCTAGCACTAGCTAGTGAGGACTTCAATAGCTAATATAGTAGCAATACAGGCCAGGCAGGCTAGCACTAGCTAGTGAGGACTTCAATAGCTAATATAGTAGCAATACAGGCCTGGCAGAGTAGCACTAGCTAGTGAGGACTTCAATAGCTAATATAGTAGCAATACAGGCCAGGCAGGCTAGCACTAGCTAGTGAGGACTTCAATAGCTAATATAGTAGCAATACAGGGCAGGCAGACTAGCACTAGCTAGTGAGGACTTCAATAGCTAATATAGTAGCAATACAGGCCTGGCAGAGTAGCACTAGCTAGTGAGGACTTCAATAGCTAATATAGTAGCAATACAGGCCAGGCAGGCTAGCACTAGCTAGTGAGGACTTCAATAGCTAATATAGTAGCAATACAGGCCCAGGCAGACTAGCACTAGCTAGTGAGGACTTCAATAGCTAATATAGTAGCAATACAGGGCAGGCAGACTAGCACTAGCTAGTGAGGACTTCAATAGCTAATATAGTAGCAATACAGGCCAGGCAGGCTAGCACTAGCTAGTGAGGACTTCAATAGCTAATATAGTAGCAATACAGGCCAGGCAGACTAGCACTAGCTAGTGAGGACTTCAATAGCTAATATAGTAGCAATACAGGCCCAGGCAGGCTAGCACTAGCTAGTGAGGACTTCAATAGCTAATATAGTAGCAATACAGGCCCAGGCACACTAGCACTAGCTAGTGAGGACTTCAATAGCTAATATAGTAGCAATACAGGCCAGGCTGGCTAGCACTAGCTAGTGAGGACTTCAATAGCTAATATAGTAGCAATACAGGCAGGCAGGCTAGCACTAGCTAGTGAGGACTTCAATAGCTAATATAGTACCAATACATGAAAGGCTTCTTGTTCACCCAAATCAAAATGTCTTCCTCCTCACACAGGGAAAGAATGAATGATCCCACCTAACTACTCGTGTGCAGCTGAGAACAAACACGTCCATAATGGATGCCGCACTAAATAAACAGGTCTCCTTCCTAGGATGTACTTGCCAGCCAATAGGCGTGAGACAAGGTCAGGCGGATTAAATGAAGGCATGCACAAAAGAGTTGCACTTAGCGACTTTCTCTTGGTTTGGTTTGAGCAGTGCCCTAGCCCTAGTGTGGTAATGGCTACAGGCACTCCAGCTGCTCCTAGCCCTAGTGAGGCTGCTTGGTTTGGGCAATGGCGGCTCCACTGCCAGAAGACAAGCGATTAGTTTATTGCTCGCTGGCAGATAAAAGCTATTTATTACCGAAATCAATGCAGCACGAGAGAGAGGTATCCTGTCGGTAAAGGGTTTATAAATGGAGTCTTCCCAAACATGACAGCAAGAGCCCATGCACTTTTCTTGCATTGTTAAGGACATGCTAAGTGTTGCTGTTGCAGACTTGGTCAAACCGGTCTAACTACTGTAATCGAATATGGACCCAACTTATAAAATTAGTTTCCTAGACGGCAATGAAATATTAAGCTGACCTGTCGCTCAGCACTCTTGGATTTCATACACTTGCTCTACCTGTTTGGACAGTGCGAAATAAAACCTTTCATAGTTTATTGGAGAACAACAATGCTATTTTAGAAGTGTGGGATTCAATACTAAGTGATCGTCCAGATCTGGGACTAGGGCTCGAGTTAATGGTGGAGCCAGTCGAATGACCAGCAACTTCAGCAAAACCTTGCAACACACCAGCAACTTCAGCAAGACCTTGCAACACACCAGCAACTTCAGCAAGGCCTTGCAACACACCAGCAACTTCAGCAACACCTTGCAACACATCAGCGACTTCAGCAACACCTTGCAACACATCAGCGACTTCAGCAAGACCTTGCAACACACCAGCAACTTCAGCAAGACCTGCAACACACCAGCGACTTCAGCAAGACCTTGCAACACACCAGCAACTTCAGCAAGACCTTGCAACACACCAGCAACTTCAGCAAGACCTTGCAACACACCAGCAACTTCAGCAAGACCTTGCAACACACCAGCAACTTCAGCAAGACCTTGCAGCATACCAGCAACTTCAGCAAGACCTTGCAACATACCAGCAACTTCAGCAAGACCTTGCAGCACACCAGCAACTTCAGCAAGACCTTGCAGCATGCCAGCAACTTCAGCAAGACCTTGCAACACACCAGCAACTTCAGCAAGACCTTGCAACACACCAGCGACTTCAGCAAGACCTTGCAACACACCAGCAACTTCAGCAAGACCTTGCAACACACCAGCAACTTCAGCAAGACCTTGCAACACACCAGCGACTTCAGCAAGACCTTGCAACACACCAGCAACTTCAGCAAGACCTTGCAACACACCAGCAACTTCAGCAAGACCTTGCAACATACCAGCAACTTCAGAGCAGAAATGTCTCGACGCACTAAGCAGACTTAAAAGTGTTAGTGCTGCATGCACATACAAACACTTTAGACTTAATTAAAGTTATTGCTAAAGAATTTTGTGGGAAGAGTGAGAATAGGGGAGAATAGGAGAATAAATGTCCTAAATGGACCACTCCCAATCTCTTGGCCTGACTGCCACACCCCTGCAAACTTGATGACCTCACCTAACTACTCACGTGCAGCTAATGGATGCCACACTAAATAAACAGGTCTCCCTCCTAGGATGTACTTGATTTGAGAGAGAAAGAGCTTAGAGAAGGTGCAACCATGACTTGTGTCACTCAAAGCATCACGAGTAGACATTTACCATCTTTCATTACACAATTTACTAAGTGAATAATGAGGATCATTGACTATGTGGATCATTTACTATGTGGATAACTTACTATGTGGATAATTCAGGGTTTGATTATATATGAGGCCTCATGTGGACATCTCACCCCACGTGCTCTCTCTGAGGGGTGTGGTGAGTGTGGATAATCAGCTGACCTTACAGGGACCACCACATGGCAAGTAACTTAATAAGCACATGTGGTGGTAGCTGCTAAAGCTCCTTCACATACACACACACACACACACACACACACAGCAATACTCCATCCAAGTAGTGCACTCACCAACATGCCATCATGAGCGAGTAGAGCCTCCGAGGGCAGCCAGGGGGCGGGGGCAGGCGGTACCCGGTGTCTATGACATTCATCACCTGCAAGCAGGAATACCAACACTTTCTTTACCACTGCCTTCAAGATTATATCTCTAACCTTGTCGTTGGCCAGTCTTTCAAATGGCTTGCATCCCATACTCCAAACTTCATAGAGAACCACTCCAAAGCTCCACACGTCACTAGCAGGGGAGTACTTCTTGTAGTGTAGGGCCTAGTTCATGACCACACATTCATGTCACATGACCACACATTCATGTCACATGACCACAACTCCACATCAGGTGACATCACCTTGCATGACACATCATATGTCCACCTTCACATATGTCTACGCTCCGTCCAAGACCTTCCATGACACGACAAGAACCTTTACCACAAAAGGACTGGAGTTCGAGGGTTTACATCTTCCCACTGTCATGTGAATGCAATGAACTTTGACCTTCATTAATTTTTGGCATTTTTGTAGTCCTCACAGATGATTGGTCAGGTCCATCACCAGCGGAACAACACAACCCCTCCCTCCCTCCCTGCCTTCCTCCCACACAATGATGATGTTCCCCATTATAGTGATCTATTTAACTCCAGAGAGTCTATTAATAACTATTCTATGCTCTAGCTGCACATCCACAGATGCTGCTGTAAGTGGCTAAAGAGGAGAGATGTAGTATAGCTGAGACTATATAAACACAGGAAGCTGTAGTTTAACCACAACTTTGAATCTATACACACACACCCATTTGATTGATGTACAGTATCACGTGACTCCTAAGATAGAGCACACCAGTTCTGTAGTGAATGTTTAAAGAGCGATTGGTCATTGTCTATATACTACATTGGCGACGAGGTAAAGCTAGAGAAATGGCAGTGGCACTTCAAGTGAGTACAGTGCAGCCATTTGATGTGCACGGAGATGCCAACAGTCTGTCACAAAGGTGGGAGAAATGGCTCAGGTCATTTGAAATGTATGTAGGGGCATCCGGTGTTACAGATGACACTCAGAAGAGACAATTGCTGCTACATTGTGCAGGCCCAGATGTGCAAGATATCTTCTTCACATTAGTTGACACCGGTGATAACTTTTCCACTGCTAAGGCAAGTTTAACTGCCTACTTCACCCCTAGGAAAAATACATCCTACAACAGGCACATGTTTAGGAAGGAATCTCAGATGGAGGGGGAAAGTATAACACAATATGTCACCAGGCTTAGGCAGTTAGCCAGGCTGTGCGAGTTTGGAGCCGGAATAAACGATTTTATCCGTGATCAGGTTATTGACCACTGTTGGTCCAATAGACTCCGGACAAAGTTGTTGGCAGAATGAGATCTGAGTCTAGAGAGGGTTCTAGATATAGCATCTGCCATGGAAGCATCTCAGCTACAGGCAGCACAAATGACACAGGACACAGACCGCACAAACATGGTCCGAGGGTTTCGTCAGTACAGCAAACCAAGGCAGAGGTTTCTTGAGAAAGATGAAGTCAATGAGAGAAGCCGGTCCCAAGACTCGCCCGGTAAATGTACCAAGTGTGGTCGACGAGGGCATACAGCAAATGCTTGTCGGTGCACCAGAGGCAAACAGTGTTTCCGGTGTGGAGCAATCGGGCATTTCAGTAAGATGTGCAGCCAGAGCAAGGCAACATCACAGTCAACGCACAATGTCAAGTATTTAAACGAAGAAGCCAGTGAATCAGATGATGATGTTCAGGATGAATATGCCTATGCAATGTCAAATGGTGAAACAGTAACCGTGTCAATAAATGGTGTAGGGGTAACAATGTTGATCGACTCGGGATCAACCTGCAACACAATCAACACTGAGATAAAACAGCATCTTATCAAGCAGGGTGTTACACTACTACCGTGTCAGCATGTAATTCATCCATACAGCTCTCCACCAATACCTATACGACAAATGGCTAAGACAACCTTCACACTAGAAGGTGGACAGGAAATCAAGACAGAAGTCTTAATCGTGGAGGGTACGGCTACTCCACTGTTAGGAAAGGCAGCTGCAGAGTCGTTGGGCATTCTGCGGGTTGGTGTGTACTACATCACAGGCTCGGATGACTATGGAGATGGTCTTATTAGGCGCTTTCCTAAGTTATGGAAGGGCATAGGTTGTCTAAAAGGGGTACAAGTGAAACTTCACATTGACCAATCAGTTGCCCTAGTGGCCCAGAAACACAGTCGTGTTCCTTTTCACAAGCAGGAGAAGGTTGCGAAGGAGATAGCCAAACTGGAGGCAGCAGACATCATTGAAAAGGCATCCGGTCCAACCGAGTGGGTATCGAGGATTGTCACACCTCCTAAACCAAAGAAACCAGAAGAGATTAGGCTATGTGTGGACATGAGAGAGGCAAACAAGGCCATTCTAGGCACGAGGCATGTAACCCCCACCCTAGATGAGCTCATCACAGCACTAAATGGTGCTACAGTGTTTAGCAAAATTGACCTCCGATCTGGATACCACCAATTGGTATTGCACCCTTCAAGTCGTTACATAACAACATTCTCCACCCACATAGGCTTATACAGATATAAGCGCCTGTCGTTCGGAATCAATGCAGCTGCAGAAGTGTTTCAACATGAGATCCAGATGGTCCTACAGGGTGTTCCAGGAGCAATCAATATCAGTGATGACATAGCAATTTTTGGCAGTGATCAATGCACACATGATCAAGCATTGGAGAAAGTGTTACATAAACTCCAGGAGGCAGGGCTAACCCTCAATCTGGAAAAGTGCGAGTTCAGGAAGAACAAAATTGAGTTCTATGGACTAGTTTTCTCAAGTGAGGGAGTATCTCCTGACAAAAAAAAAGTAGCAGACCTTCACACAGCGACTGAGCCAAAAAGTGCATCAGAGGTTCGTTCATTCCTTGGTATGGCACAATTCAGTGCTAGGTTCATCCCAAATTATGCAACCATCACAGACCCACTGCGGGCACTCACAAAGAAGCACTCTGTTTGGAGATGGGGGGAGAAGGAAGTTGAAGCCTTCAAGGCTGTGAAGACAGGTTTATCGGAATCAGCAACAAATGCGTACTTTGATGTAACTAAATCAGTTGAAATACTAGTTGATGCCAGTCCAGTTGGCCTTGCAGCTCTCTTAATACAGGACCAGAGAGTTGTAACATATGCAAGCCGAGCATTGTCAAGTGTTGAAGCACGTTACAGCCAGACAGAAAGGGAAGCCCTCGCGGTGGTCTGGGCATGTGAGCACTTCGATCGGTTTGTGAATGGTGCACCACATTTCACTGTCATTACTGACCACAAGCCACTAGAGACTATCTGGCAGAAACCTAGACCACCTCTCAGGATAGAGCGTTGGGGCCTACGTCTTCAACCTTACAAAATGACAGTCAAGTATCGACCAGGTGCAGACAACCCAGCAGACTACCTATCCCGGCATCCTTCAGAGCATAGCGGGCCGGAAAGCCAGGAGATGAGCATGGCAGAGTGCTATGTAAACTCAATAGCAGAAGCGGCCATCCCACTGGCCATGACAATTGAAGAAGTCCAGCGTGAAACCGCACGGGATAGCACCCTGCAGGCAGTCATCAACTTGACCCGCAACAGCAAGTGGCATGACACTTCACAATACATTGGATCTGATATCAATCAGGAGGCTCTGCGAGGGTACAGCAGAGTAAAAGACACTCTGACAGTCAATGAGAGTGGAGACCTGGTGTTGAGAGACTACAGAGTGGTCATTCCCCATACCCTTCAACACCGGGCAGTCGAGTTGGTACACGAAGGACACCAGGGCATCTGCAAGACCAAGGCTCTACTTCGCTCCAAAGTGTGGTTTCCCGGTATAGATGCGGCTGCACAGGAAGCTGTGAGACGATGCATTCCCTGTCAAGCTAATACAGCACATAGGATGAATGAACCATTGTCCATGTCACCACTACCTCGAGGACCCTGGGTGGATATCAGTATGGATTTTTGTGGACCTCTACCCACTGGTGAGTATCTGCTTGTCATTGTCGATGAGTTTTCACGATATCCGGTGGTGGAAGTTGTCAAGGGCACCTCAGGGGACAAGGTCATTCCTGTAGTCGACAAAATATTCAGTCTATTTGGATTCCCTGAGGTCATCAAGACAGACAATGGACCACCATTCATGGGGCACAGTTGGAAAAGCTTTATGCACAAGTGTGGTGTCCGTCATCGCCGAGTAACGCCACTATGGCCACAGGCCAATGCACAGGCAGAAAACTTCAACAAGCCCCTCATGAAAGCTCTTAAGGTAGCCAACATCAAGGGCCTTGCATGGCTCCCCGAGATGCAACGGATGCTCCGTGCATATCGCTGCTCACCGCATGTAACAACTACCTTCACACCATTCAGGCTGATGTTCGGAAGAGAACCTCGCACGAAACTGCCTGAATTAAGCAAAGTGCACCCTGACAAGAATCTATTAAAAGACAGAGATGCAGTGACTAAGAAGGGGATGAAGTCATATGCTGATCGACGAGCAAGAGCCCAACAGAGCACAATCAGGGGAGGGGACGTAGTCTTGGTGCAGCAACGGAAGAAAGGAAAACTATCCACACCATTCAACCCCCATCCACTGGTCGTTACAAGACGCAAAGGCTCTATGATAACAGCGCGGGCCAAGGGTGGTTCGCTCATAACTAGGAATGCAGCAATGTTTCATCGACTGCCTTATGAACTGGCTGAGGAGCACCCAGTCCAGTCTGAGGAAGAGCCGACTGAAGAGGAGCCAAGTGAATTCCCAGAAATAGATGGGCCCCCCGAGCCATCGTCTACAGAGCACGATCCCGTTACGACACCATCACCAGTGATCGAAGGACTTAGAAGATCTACACGCAGGAGCAGGAAGACTCAGCGTTTGCTTGAGGAAATGTAGCCATGCTCAAGACTTGATGGGCTAGTCATCCGATAGGGAGGGATGTAGTATAGCTGAGACTATATAAACACAGGAAGCTGTAGTTTAACCACAACTATGAATCTATACACACACACCCATTTGATTGATGTACAGTATCACGTGACTCCTAAGATAGAGCACACCAGTTCTGTAGTGAATGTTTAAAGAGCGATTGGTCATTGTCTATATACTACATCTATTAATAACTATTCTATGCTCTAGCTGCACATCCACAGCTGCTGCTGTAGGTGGCTAAAGAGGAGAGTCTATTAATAACTATTCTATGCTCTAGCTGCACATCCACAGCTGCTGCTGTAAGTGGCTAAAGAGGAGAGTCTATTAATAACTATTCTATGCTCTAGCTGCACATCCACAGCTGCTGCTGTAGGGGGAGAGTCTTATGCTATTAGAATATTGTGTTTGTGATTGTTTGATGTGTGCAATGTGTCAAAGAATCTGTGCCTGTTTCCACTAACAAATGTCTTACAGTTTCATGAGGTACTGAAGTAGCTTGTCTAGTTACTTGTGCATAGGCAGTACCACAAGCCTCTCTTGTGGCAATAGGAGCATTCATCAGGAGTGATCAGGTCAAAGTGCTTGATTTTCCTCAAGAATGTAAGCTACAAGTTTTGATAACACACTGGGGAAGTGAGAACCTGTATTCTACACTGGGGAGGTTAGGAATCTCTCCTGTATTCTACACTGGGGAGGTTAGGAATCTCTCCTGTATTCTACACTGGGGAGGTTAGGAATCTCTCCTGTATTCTACACTGGGGAGGTTAGGAATCTCTCCTGTATTCTACACTGGGGAGGTTAGGAATCTCTCCTGTATTCTACACTGGGGAGGTTAGGAATCTCTCCTGTATACACTGGGGAGGTTAGGAATCTCTCCTGTATTCTACACTGGGGAGGTTAGGAATCTCTCCTGTATTCTACACTGGGGAGGTTAGGAATCTCTCCTGTATACACTGGGAAGGTTGGGAATCTCTCCTGTATTCTACACTGGGGAGGTTGATTGAATCTCTCCTGTATTCTACACTGGGAAGGTTGGGAATCTCTCCTGTATTCTACACTGGGAAGGTTGGGAATCTCTCCTGTATTCTACACTGGGGTGGTTGGGAATCTCTCCTGTATTCTACGCTGGGGAGGTGAAGGATCTCTCCTGTATTCTACACTGGGGAGGTGAAGGATCTCTCCTGTATTCTACACTGGGAAGGTTGGGAATCTCTCCTGTATTCTATACTGGGGAGGTGAAGGATCTCTCCTGTATTCTACACTGGGGAAGTGGTGGATCTCTCCTATTCTACACTGGGGAGGTTGGGAATCTCTCCTGTATTCTACACTGTGAAGGTTGGAAATCTCTCCTGTATTCTACACTGTGAAGGTTGGAAATCTCTCCTGTATTCTACACTGGTAAGGTTGGAAATCTCTCCTGTATTCTACACTGGGAAGGTTGGAAATCTCTCCTGTATTCTACACTGGGAAGGTTGGAAATCTCTTCTGTATTCTACACTGGGGAGGTGAGGACTCTCCCCATCTTCTGCAGAGGTTGTCTGTGGCTCTATGGCAAGGATAAATGCTTCCACCTACATGTGTATTATAACAATATTACAATAACCTTCCTGATGAAGGCTAGAGCACCTGGTCATTATTCCTGATGAAGGCTAGAGCACCTGGTCATTATTCCTGATGAAGGCTGGCTAGAGCACCTGGTCATTATTCCTGATGAAGGCTAGAGCATCTAGTTATTATTCCTGATGAAGGCTAGAGCATCTAGTCATTATTCCTGATGAAGGCTAGAGCATCTAGTCATTATTCCTGATGAAGGCTAGAGCATCTAGTCATTATTCCTGATGAAGGCTAGAGCATCTAGTCATTATTCCTGATGAAGGCTAGAGCATCTAGTCATTATTCCTGATGAAGGCTAGAGCATCTAGTCATTATTCCTGATGAAGGCTAGAGCATCTAGTCATTATTCCTGATGAAGGCTAGAGCATCTAGTCATTATTCCTGATGAAGGCTAGAGCATCTAGTCATTATTCCTGATGAAGGCTAGAGCATCTAGTCATTATTCCTGATGAAGGCTAGAGCATCTAGTCATTATTCCTGATGAAGGCTAGAGCATCTAGTCGAAACGTCATCTTCATTGAAAAATGGTAGACTTTATAGCAGATGGGGTGGGAGTAGTGGAATGGGGTGGTTTTGTTGGGCTTTCAGGTTCAGATTTGCTTCCTATGGGTTTGAGAATGTTTGCCACACAACAGACTGTGTTCCTCTTCTTTGCTTGTAGCTTAGCTTGTGGACTTATGAGCCAGCAATGCAATAATAGCTCCTCCCAAACTCCTTCAACTTCAGCAGGAGAATGTGGTGTGGTATAATTAGTGTGGTGAGTGTGACTAACTGAAGCAACAAAACTAAGATCATGAACTGGAGAACAACCGCCCTAGCCCTAGCCCTAGCCCTACTTGGCTGGCACTTCACTGGCATTCTGGAGAAGGAAAAATTATATTTATCAGCTTCTAACAGTTTTTCAAGCTGATAAATGAGAAGTTTAGTTGTTTGCCGCGTACAATTTAGTCCAACAATAAATGTAAGAGGATTTCCTCCCGAACTAGTGCATGAGTTTAAGTATCCATGAAGTACATCCCTTGCATGCTAGCAAACAATGGCAGGAAATTGACATGAAATTATCAACCCTCTAGAACTGCCGCTTTTAGGGTTACCTCCGGAGCAGTCCACTTGACTGGGATCATCCCTCCATGAGAGAAATAGTAACTCTCATACATCAGATCACGTGACATCCCAAAGTCTGCAATCTATAGGAATAGGGTGTGGCTCAAAACAGGTGCCAATATAACGTATAACGAGCTAACACCACTAATCATGTCTGATGATAGTACATAACATGTGTGACCACTAAACATGTCCTAACACTACTAAACATGTCCTAACACTACTAAACATGTCCTAACACTACTAAACATGTGCTAATACCACTCGTGTGAGCTAAAACCATGAATCATGCTAACATCATTAAATATGTGCAAATATCACTAACATGTGCTAACCATTAACCGCCGACTGCATTATCGCTATCAGTTTTTGAATAATAAATATCTTTTTCTGCTGTGATTCAGCCTACAAAACTTGTGGGCATGTCATAGTCACATGATTGATCTACTTCATATAGAAGAACCAAAGCATGTGCACCAAAAGGAGACAACTAACTTGTTCCATAGAGAGAATGTAATTTCAAGCTGATTATTGAGAAGGTTATTGTACGAATGTTTTTATACATAAGATCTAATTATACCAATTAACTCCGCAGCATATAGAATATAGAATATACATTATAGAACAGGCTTTGAGTTGCGCTCACAGCCTTTATCAAGTTCCTGCACAGTGTGTATAACTTTGCAAGGTATAGCAAACTCACGATATGTGATGCTGATACCAGATAGCTGGACAGAGTGAGAGGAGAGGAGTAGAATAAGGTGAGTGAAGGTGCATACAGCTGCTAGTATTCCACTGAGGTATGGCATTTTAGAAAGCAGTTTCAGCCATTTTGTCCAGCACACAGTTTGTCCCAGAGGAAGGACAACAGCATTGCAGATATGAACAGATTGTGTTAATAGTTAATAAACAAGTCCACATATATTTATGGCTATAACTCTCCCTCCAGAAATGAGCTATTGATATCCTCAGAATGCTAACAGAATATGTACAGCTTGGCTATGAAATCTTGTCAGATGACTACAGCAAACAGAAGCTTCATAGCGCTATGTGTAGAACTTACAATCGATCATGCCTACCTCCTCTCTCAGAGTATCTCATAGATAGCTGGGTCTTCCTCTCCACCAGAATCCGATACAAGATCGCTAGGATCATCGTCAAAAAGCCGATATAATTCATGGATCATGGACAATGTCTCTTCTCCATATGTAAAAAAGTGCCCAATATAAAAATGTCATTTGTCCCCCAGAAGTTTTGTTGCATAAGGAAACCTTTTCATTGTGATTTAGCTGTAGACCCTATTAAATTGATTATTCTCAAATTCTCATGGAAGTAATTCTACCTATAATTCTATTCTCATGCAAGTAGCTATAACTCTACCTATAATTCTATTCTCATGCAAGTCCTATATTTCTATTCCCATGCAAGTAGCTACCTATAATTCTAATGCCATGCAAGTAGTATAATTCTACCTATAATTCTATTCTCATGCAAGTAGCTATATTTCTATCTATAAGTCTATTCTCATGCAAGCTATTCTCATGGAAGTAGCTATAATTATACCTATAATTCTATTCGCATGCAAGTAGCTATAATTCTATTCTCATGCAAGTAGCTATAATTAGCACATACCTTGCATATATTATCATCAGAGACCAATATGTTCCTTGCGGCTAGATCTCTGTGGACAAAGGCCTTACTAGACAGGTAGACCATGCCACAGGACACCTGCCGGCAATACCCCAAGAGGGTGTGGTCTACCATGCTGATGGTTCCGCCGTCCTCTGACCTTGTGCGAAGAAGGTGACCTCTCAGATCCCCCTTGGGCAGAAGCTCCAGAACCAACAGAACCTGTGCAGAAAGAGTTTGCAAATACACCATAACTCTCAGTGCTGGAGAAAACCATCACCAGCTATGCTCAGGGTCGAGTCCATGAGCAAGATCTCCCTCACTCTGGCAATGATACTGGGGCAGACAAGCTAAGCAGCTGGTGGACATGTTCCTCTGGCAGGATGTACTGGTGGGAGCCTCTGGAACAAGTGGCAGCTTCTAAATAAGTGGCAGCTTCTAAACAAGTGGCAGCTTCTAAACAAGTGGCAGCTTCTAAATAAGTGGCAGCTTCTAAATAAGTGGCAGCTTCTAAACAAGTGGCAGCTTCTAAACAAGTGGCAGCTTCTAAACAAGTGGCAGCTTCTAAACAAGTGGCAGCTTCTAAACAAGTGGCAGCTTCTAAACAAGTGGCAGCTTCTAAACAAGTGGCAGCTAAACAAGGTTTAGAAGTGTTGTCCCCTCATATAAGATTGGAAGTGTTGTCTTGGGCAGGGCTAGGAAAAGGGGTGTGTCATGTATACAAGATGTCTCAGCCCTAACCCTAGCCACTGCCCTTGCCCTTGCCCTAGTCACTGCCCTGGCCCTAACCCTAGTCCCTGCCCTGGCCCTGATCCTAGCCGCCCTGGCCCTAACCCTAGCCACTGCCCTGGCCCTAACCCTAGCCTGGCCCTAGCCCTGACTGAAGGCCTGCATTTGGTTACCAATGGCAACACACCATTGTTGCTGCTTTGCAATGTTTGACTATTCTATTCTGATACATCTATTCTGATACATCCGTATTGGAGCATATCTCAGTCTTCTCATATTGCCAATCCAGTGCCAGTGTTGACCACATCATGATGATGTCATACTAGGATTGTCACATGACACTCCTTCGTGCAGCTAGTGCTGATATGATATGGAACTGATCAAGAATCCACAAGCTGCCATGAGGTGCACTTACAGGCTCCCCATCTGTGACGACTCCATGCATGGTGACCACATTAGGGTGCCTGAACTGGCCCATGATGGCCACTTCCTGCAGGAACTTGACTCTGTCTTCCTCCCCCGTCCCTTCCTTGAGGGTCTTGACTGCCACCTCCATGACACGCCCATCACATGACCACTGTCCTCTGTACACAGTACCAAACTGGCCAGCACCGAGTGAGTCTCCAAGGCTAAGCACATTCATAGTAATCCCTCAGTAACAATAGCTGAGCACATTCATAGCATCACTATGGTAACTATAGCTGGGCATATTCATAGCATCATAATGGAGACTCCAGTTAGAGCATATTCATAGCATAATTATAGGACTATAGTTAGAGCATATTCATAGCATCACTATAGTGACTACAATTAGAGCATATTCATAGTATCACTATAGTGACGATAGTTAGAGCAGCATCACTATATTATAGTTGGAGCATATTCGTAGCATCACTTTGGTAACTATAGCTGGGCATATTCATAGCATCACTATAGTGACTACAATTAGAGCATATTCATAGTATCACTATAGTGACGATAGTTAGAGCAGCATCACTATATTATAGTTAGAGCATATTCATAGCATCACTATAGTGACTACAATTAGAGCATATTCATAGTATAACTATAGTGACTACAATTAGAGCATATTCATAGTATCACTATAGTGACGATAGTTAGAGCAGCATCACTATATTATAGTTAGAGCATATTCGTAGCATCACTTTGGTAACTATAGCTGGGCATATTCATAGCATCATTATGGAGACTCCAGTTAGAGCATATTCATAGCATTATAGGACTATAGTTAGAGCATATTCATAGCATCACTTATGCCTATAATTAGAGCATACTTGACCGAGTCTCTGAGAAGGTTCTGAATCTTGATATCCTCCAGCTGGGAGTACAAGGCCTCCTCATTAAAGGCGGGGGCCATGTAGAGCTCCTCCCCTTCCACTGACGTGTTCTAGAGATTTGATAAGTAGTCATCAATAACAAAAAGCTCACCAAAATTGTGGTTGAGTGTGGGTGTGGTTTTCAAAGGTGTGTTTTGATTTGGGCGTGGTTTTAGAGTTGCGCTGAGTATGGGTGAGGCTTTTCATAGTTGTATTAAGTGTAGGTATGGCTTTTCATAGTTGTGATGAGTGTGGGTGTGGCTTTTCATAGTTGTATTAAGTGTAGGTGTGGCCTGTCAGAGTTGTGATGAGTGTGGGTGTGGCTGTATTAAGTTTAGGTGTGGCTTGTCAGAGCTGTGATGAGCGTGGGTGTGGCTTTTCAGTTGCATTAAGTGTGGGTGTGGCCTGTCAGAGTTGTGATGAGTGTGGGTGTGGTGTGTCAGAGTTGTGCTGAGTGTGGGTGTGGCTTTTCAATGTATTAAGTGGGTGTGGCTTGTCAGAGTTGTGATGAGTGTGGGTGTGGCTCATTCATCATGTTGAGTGTGGCAACTCATCAGAATTCATTGAGTGTGGGTGTGGCTTGTCTGAATTGTGTTGAGTGTGGGTGTGACTGAGTGTGGGTGTGGCTTGTCAGAATTGTGTTGAGTATGGGTGTGGCTTGTCAGGGTTGTGTTGAATGAGGTTGCTAGGGTCATGTTGAGAGTGGGTGTGGCTTTCATAGTTGTGTTGAGTGGTGTAGCTCGCTGGAGTCAATGTGCGCATGCGTGCATGGTATGTGTGTGTGTGCACGTGCATGGTATGTATGTGTGCGCACGTGCATGGTATGTGTGTGTGTGCACGTGCATGGTATGTATGTGTGTGCACGTGCACGGTATGTATGTGTGTGCACGTGCATGGTATGTATGTGTGTGCACGTGCATGGTATGTATGGGTGCATGGTATGTATGTGTGTGCACGTGCATGGTATGTATGTGTGTGCACGTGCATGGTATGTATGGGTGCACACGTGCATGGTATGTATGTGCGTGCGGGTGCATGCTGTGTATGTGTGTGTATGCATGGTATGTGTGTGTGCACGTGCAAATGGTATGTACGTGTGTGCATGATGCGCATGTGTGTGTGTGTGTGTGTGTGTGTCTGATAACAGGATCATACTCGTAACCAAAGTTACTTATACAGTGACATAGCTCCTGGGCCGCCAGGAAACTGTGTCTCTGCATTTCTTCACTTACTTCTGTAGGAAGACTTACCGGCTCGTGATAAATGACACTCTCCACCTCACACTCATCATAGAAGGAATTCTATCGTAACAAACATGTATATAGTGTGTGTGATCAGATGTGTAAATAGGCTAGCTGTTGCCATAGCTACAGGCACACCACATTCTCACTTGGCTATCCTTGCAATCATCGTATTCCTGTGCCAAACGTGGGTTAACAACTACACACACACACACACACACACACACACACACACACACATACACACACACACATGACAGAGATCATCACCAACATTTAGCAAAACCATGCTAGTACATGTATACGGATGGAGTTCTCATTTTTACAAATTTCACAAACTTATTTCAGCTACTATTGACCTGCTAACTCTGCTACTAGATCAAAGAAGACTGGACCAGCAACCATGTTCAGACTTAGCAACCATGTTCAGCCTTAGCAACCATGTTCAGACTTAGCAACCATGTTCGGCCTTAGCGACCATGTTCAGACTTAGCAACCATGTTCAGCCTTAGCGACCATGTTCAGCCTTAGCAACCATGTTCAGACTTAGCAACCATGTTCAGCCTTAGCAACCATGTTCAGCCTTAGCGACCATGTTCAGACTTAGCGACCATGTTCAGCCTTAGCGACCATGTTCAGCCTTAGCGACCATGTTCAGCCTTAGCGACCATGTTCAGCCTTAGCGACCATGTTCAGCCTTAGCGACCATGTTCAGCCTTAGCGACCATGTTCAGCCTTAGCGACCATGTTCAGCCTTAGCGACCATGTTCAGACTTAGCGACCATGTTCAGCCTTAGCAACCATGTTCAGCCTTAGCGACCATGTTCAGCCTTAGCAACCATGTTCAGCCTTAGCGACCATGTTCAGCCTTAGCGACCATGTTCAGACTTAGCGACCATGTTCAGCCTTAGCAACCATGTTCAGACTTAGCGACCATGTTCAGCCTTAGCGACCATGTTCAGCCTTAGCAACCATGTTCAGACTTAGCAACCATGTTCAGCCTTAGCGACCATGTTCAGCCTTAGCAACCATGTTCAGCCGTAGCAACCATGTTCAACCATGTTTATCCTTAGAAACCATGTTCAGCCTTAGCCATGTTCAGCCTTAAGAAGCCATGTTCAGCCTTAGCAACCATGTTCATCCTTAGAAACCATGTTCAGCCTTAGCCATGTTCAGCCTTAAGAAGCCATGTTCAGCCTTAGCAACCATGTTCATCCTTAGAAACCATGTTCAGCCTTAGCCATGTTCAGCCTTAAGAAGCCATGTTCAGCCTTAGCAACCATGTTTAGCACAACGTATAATAATAAGTGGTGAGTTCCATAAGGCAGCAAATGGGAGTAACAAAAACACTCGAGTGATGAGTTTTGTAAATATTGAGAGAGAATTATAACACTCATTTTAGTACTTCGAGGTGGTGGATGAAGGTTGTGTGCCTTCACTGAAGCTTTCATTAGAAGCAAACAGTTGCCCCACTATAAGCAATGCAAAGCCTAAGATAGCTACTGAAGTCAGTCCTTCCACAAAGGCTCCAAGTCTCCTATAGTAAGAGGTCTCCCAATGTAGCAAGAAGTCTAATAGAGTAAGAGGTCTCCCGATATAGTGAGAGGCCTCCCGATATAGTGAGAGGTCTCCCAATATAGTGAGAGGTTTCACGATATAGTGAGAGGTCTCCCAATATAGTGAGAGGTCTCCCGATATAGTGAGAGGTCTCCCAATGTAGCAAGAGGTCTCCTAATAATATAGTAAAGAGGTCTCCCGATATAGCAAGAGGTCTCCCGATATAGTGAGAGGCCTCCTGATATAGTGAGAGGTCTCCCAATATAGTGAGAGGCCTCCCGATATAGTGAGAGGTCTCCCGATATAGTGAGAGGTCTCACGATATAGCAAGAGGTCTCCTGATATTGTGAAAGGTCACCCGATATAGCAAAAGGTCTCCTGATATAGCGTAAGGTCTCCCAATATAGTGAGAGGTCTCCCGATATAGATGTCTCCCGATATAGTGAGAGGTCTCCCGATATAGCGAGAGGTCTCCCGATATAGCGAGAGGTCTCCCGATATAGTGAGAGGTCTCACGATATAGCAAGAGGTCTCCTGATATAGTGAAAGGTCTCCCGATATAGTGAGAGGTCTCCCGATATAGTGAGAGGTCTCCCGATATAGTGAGAGGTCTCCCAATATAGTGAGAGGTCTCCCAATATAGTGAGAGGTCTCCCGATATAGTGAGAGGTCTCCCAATATAGTGAGAGGTCTCCCGATATAGTGAGAGGTCTCCCGATATAGTGAGAGGTCTCCCGATATAGTGAGAGGTCTCCCGATATAGTGAGAGGTCTCCCAATATAGTGAGAGGTCTCCCGATATAGTGGTCTCCCAATATAGCGAGAGTTCTCCCGATATAGCGAGAGGTCTCCCAATATAGCGAGAGGTCTCCCAATATAGGGCCAGATATATCGAGAGGTCTCCTGATATAGTGAAAGGTCTCCTAATATAGTGAGAGGTCTCCCGATATAGTAAGAGGTCCCCCGATATAACGAGAGGTCTCCCGATAAAGGGAGAGGTCTGCCAATATACGGAGAGGTCTCCCTATATAGCGAGAGGTCTCCCGATATAGTGAAAGGTCTCCCAATATAGTGAGAGGTCTCCCGATATAGATGTCTCCCATATAGTGAGAGGTCTCCCGATATAGCGAGAGGTCTCCCGATATAGCGAGAGGTCTCCCGATATAGTGAGAGGTCTCACGATATAGCAAGAGGTCTCCTGATATTGTGAAAGGTCACCCGATATAGCAAAAGGTCTCCTGATATAGTGAAAGGTCTCCCAATATAGTGAGAGGTCTCCCGATATAGATGTCTCCCGATATAGTGAGAGGTCTCCCGATATAGCGAGAGGTCTCCCGATATAGCGAGAGGTCTCCCGATATAGTGAGAGGTCTCACGATATAGCAAGAGGTCTCCTGATATAGTGAAAGGTCTCCCGATATAGTGAGAGGTCTCCCAATATAGTGAGATGTCTCCAAATATAGCGAGAGGTCTCCAGATATAGCGAAAAGTCTCCCAATATAGGGAGAAGTCTCCCGATATAGCGAGAGGTCTCCCGATATAGTGAGAGGTCTCCCGATATAGCAAGAGGTCTCCCGATGTAGTAAGAGGTCTCCTCATATAGTGAAAGGTCTCCTGATATAGCAAAAGATCTGATATAGTGAAAGGTCTCCCAATATAGTGAGAGCTCTACCCATATAGTGGTCTCCCGATATAGTGAGAGGTCTCCCGATATAGTGAGAGGTCTCCCGATATAGCGAGAGTTCTCCCAATATAGGGAGAGGTCTACTGATATAGTGACAGGTCTCCCGATATAGCGAGAGGTCTACCTAAATAGCGAGAGGTCTCCCAGTATAGCAAGAGGTGCACCATGCTCATTGAGAACTCAGAAAGATACCAGCAACTGAGTGAAAACTTGGGGAGAGTGGAAAGCTTAAAAGAACACGAAATACCAGAACTCTACAGGAGAGAGAAGACCAAAGGTTCTAGACCAGGGATTCTCAACTAGGGGTAAAAAATGACATGGCATGGGGTAAATAATTGCCTCTGATAATTGAATAAGGAAAAGGGAATATAAGGCTTATAGATCTCTAAGCAGGTTGGTATATATATCTTACCTGAGCTTACTATTGCTCATTATTATTCACACTATTGCCTTTGGTCTGTGATTGTTTTCATTGTTTTACCACTGTGTATGTCTGGGAAAGTTTTCATTGCTATTCAGCATAATGTCCCTTCCACTGGCATATCTATTCATGAAAAACTCATTACAAACCAAAATTTCTATTTACTATAGTTATAGCTAGCTAGCTCATTATGGCTCAGAAAAAATAGCTAGAGATTTTTTTTTTTACTTATGGTTACCACTTTATGGCTCCGTAGATTCTGCAAACTTCATGGTATGGACTTGATATATAGCTCAAAAGATAGGTCTCTCTGTATTCTCTCTTTTGATACTAAAATATGTTTGACTATAGGCAAGTTACTAGACCTAAAGTGGAGGGACCTCAAAAAAATGCCTGAAACCTCCACATAAATATCTCCAGACTGCAAAGTGCTAAAGATTTGAAATTAGCACCAGTGGCTCCTCCTCTATTCAACGACTGTTTTCATTAGGCGTTAAAATGTAAGTATGTGGTCAAGCGGTGGAAAATGGGAGGAGGGCTTCCTCTAACCACTGGTGCTAATTTCAAATCTTTAGTCACTTTGCAATCTGGAGATATTTATGTGGAGGTTTCAGGCATTCAGGTTTTGAGGTCCCTCCACTTTAGGAGTAACTTACCCATAGTTATACCTATGAAAAATATTTTAGTATTAAAAGAGAGCAGACAGAGAGACCTATCTTTTGAGCTATATATTGCAGAATCTACGGAGCTCTAAAGTGGTAACCATAAGTTTAAAAAAAATTCTTTTTTAAATGCCATTGGCTCCCCTTCAAGCTAGCTCACAGTAGCTCAATAGTTCGGCTGCTGGAGATCATAGAACAACCAAGGTATGGCTACTAGGTCTATTCAACTAATGTACTACCTTTGACCTTGGTCTCAGGTAGTATATTAGTTGAAGAGACCTAGTAGCCATAGTTTATATATTACATAATTATTTCTTTTCAGATTTTGCCATGTCCAAGAAATGTACATACCTGGATTCATATGTACAACATGGCTTTGACTTTGTTGTTGTGGATGGTGTGGAGAAGCCTCAGTGTCGGCTGTGCTCAAAAGTTCTTGGAAATGGGTCACTGAAACCTTCAATACTGAAACTGCATCTGGAAGCTACACATCCTGCCCATGCATCTAATGACCGTGCTAAATTTGAGGTAAAGAGAGCTAGGTTTAGGGCTGCAGGAACACTGCCTACACTTGGCTTCATATCTAAGAAGAAACCAATGCTTGCAGCTTCCTATCATGTAGTGCAGCGAATAGCAAAGGCAAAGAGCTAGGTTTAGGGCTGCAAGAACACTGCCTACACTTGGCTTCATATCTAAAAAGAAACCAATGCTTGCAGCTTCCTATCATGTTGCGCAGCGAATAGCAAAGGCAATGAAACCTCATGACATTGCCGAGAAGCTGATTAAACATTGTGCCTTAGACATGGTTGAACATCATGTATGTGAGAAAGAAGCAAAACAGAAGATTCAAGACATTCTCCTTTCTAATGACACAATTCATCGACGTATTATTGAAATGTCTCAAGATATTTGTCAACAAGTTATTGAACAGATCAAATCTAGCCCAGCAAAAATTTCTTTGCAACTTGATGAATCCTGTGATGTTGCAAATTTGTCACAACTTCTTGTTTTTGTCTGTTACATATGTAGAAAAGAACTGAAGAATGAATTTCTCTTCTGTGAACATCCCACAAAGGCTACTGATATAATGCAGAAAACACAAGACTTCTTTGAAAGGAACAATCTCACATGGGACATTGTTGGTTCAATCTATACCAATGGAGCCCCAGCCATGATGGGAGTGAGATCAGGCTTCACTGCACTTGTGAAGCTAAAGGCACCCAATGTGGTAATAACGCATTGTGTTCTTCACAGACATGCATTGGCTGCAAAAACGCTTCTTGAAAATCTGAATTGTTTTGCAGAAAGTTGTCGAGGCTGTTAATTTCATTCGTGCCCGAGCACTGAATCGCCGTTTGTTCAAAACTTTTTGTGATGAGATGGGTTCTGAGCATTCAACTCTTTTGCTTCATACTGAGGTGAGGTGGCTTTCACGTGGACTTATTCTTAATCGTGTGTTTGAGCTCCGTACTGAGGTAGAGATTTTTCTTCGTGACCGGGATTCAAAGCTGTGTGAAAACTTTGGTGATCCCAAGTTCGTCGCCTGTTTAGGGTACCTCTCAGATATATTTATCCATCTTAACCAAGTCAACAAACAACTCCAGGGAACATCAGTAACCATTGTTGAAGCAAGTGAAAAGATGACAGCATTGCAGACAAAGCTGGACTTGTGGGCACGAAAAGTTCTTCAAAGTAAATTGGCAAGTTTTCCAAACTTGGATGAGGTCATTAGTGAAAGACCTAGTGTGTTAGCTGAGATAAATGAGATCACTGGAAAATCTTGAAGGAAAACTTCACTGGCTACTTTTCAAAAGACATGATTCCTACAGAGAGATGGATAATAAGACCACCACTGAACTGTCAGAAATGAAAGATGACGACCCAGCAAAAGATGAGCTGATTGATCTTCAGTCCTCTGCTAATCTTAGAGAAGAATTTGAAAAGGTTGGTGTTGATTTTTGGATAAAACTCACAGATTCATTCCCACTTCTCACTCAGCATGCCTTCCAAGTGCTTCTTCCTTTTGTCACTACATACTTATGTGAATCAGGGTTCTCAACTTTAGTACAATGAAGACAAGGCCATATGAGAGTAGTGTTGTCACCAACAGCTCCTCGAATAAATAAACTGGTTGACTCAATTAATCAGCAGTGTTCCCACTGATAATGCTTCTGCTGTTTCTGTTTGATTTATTTTTATAGTAATACGAATGGACTATAATTTCTTTCTTTATCAAACTATATTTTATGCAAAACCTAGATAATAAATGTGTTTTCTTATCTTCTTACTTTACCTTTATGATGGCTATGCATGGGGTAAATGTCGAAATAATCAGGCTGAGGGGGTTAATGATGGAGGAACGGTTGCTCTAGATAGAGAGTGTTTAGTGACCTTAGGATTCATGTGCAGCTATTCCACTTTCTCCCCAAAGTTACAAAGTTAACTGTTATAGTATCTGTTGTTACTGTTACTAAGTTGGGCTGAATATGCTATAAGTTGCAGTTGCTATACTCCAGTCTAATAAAGTTTTCAGTCTAAAAAGAGTGCAAGAATGTTAAAGCTGTCATCTTCATGTGAATCAAAGGTTTTCTAAGCTATAAACCAGAAGATCAGAAGTTAATTAATGACCTGTAAGTGACCAATCAAATTGCTTTTAACAAAAATAACTCGCAGAGCTTGTGTTCGAAACATATAATAATATTGACAAGATATCATCATTTTAAGTATTCCAGCTCTCAGGTGTATTCATGGGAATTCCAAAAATTCATATTCCATGCAAATGCCTATTGGACCCCATTCCATATAGACATACACGTCACACTCACCTTCGTAAGTGGCATTGGCTGCCACGCCCACCTCGGTGCTGGGGGCTGTAAGTGTCTTGTGTCTGTGATACCTGAATGCCACCAGCACCACCACCACAAGGACTAAGCTCACCACTATCACAGCTCCGGTCCCTCCCACCACACTACCAAGGCTGATAGGACGATCAGGTGATGGTGATGGTGGTGCTAGTGATACTAGAGGTGGCAATGCTCTAGTAGGTTCTCCAGTGCTGCTATTAGCAGAGACAGTACTACTAGTAGTATCAGCAATTGCACCTGCAGTAGTAGTGGTATTAGCAGTGGTATTAATAGTGGCAGAAGTCTTGGCAGAAGTAGTGGCAGGAGTAGTGGCAGAAGTAGTGGCAGGAGCAGTGGCAGAAGTCGTGGCAGAAGTAGTAGTAGTAGTAATAGGACTTGTAAGTGCTGCATAGGACATGTAAGATGAGGTAGAGAATGGAATTCCTTGTGGAAATAAAAGTGTTCTCAATGTAATCGTGTTCCACAACATTCAGCCATTGTGTTGCAGGCCATCTGGTTGTGCAGCCATGCATCTGTAAAGAGCATGCAGGCTCACTTGACCTATACAAGGGAAGAGGCAACACACAAGACTTGGCAGGTGCAGCCCTCCACTCAGTACTTCACAGCTGCTTCTAGTCATGCAATTAAGTCTGAATGGTGCACACCTGCATCACTGTTTATTGATACTTATTCAAGGGGCAGTCTCTAAATTAATGCAGATCCTAATTAGAAATGTTAACAAGCAATGTCAAGAAACAATGTCTTTTATTCACCAATAAGGAATCGCAGTAGCAGCAAGGAGTCAGACATCACACGGGTGTCCGGGGATATCGGGATGCTATGCAGAGGATTGGTGCCATTTAATACCTGATATTGGTCCACGTCATAATCGGTGTCTGCTTCAACGAAATGCAATGGTCGTAGATTATTGTTCATCACGACTAGACCAAATATATAGTTTGAGGAAGTGATACGAAACTGGTCATCATTAGAGAGCTGTATTACCTCACAGCAGGTCTGCTCCACATTATGAATGGCAGCAGCAGTGCACGTGCTACTACTTGCATTGGCCTGAATTATGACACTCTTAGTAATGTTGAACTGAAGATTATCTTTAACCAGGATCAAAACTTTTAAAAAATCAACCTGGCCATTTCCTAATGAATCATTGTTAGTCTGGTAGCAAGTCTGCATGGCCAACACTACACCATTGCAGCCTGTTGGCTCAGGTGGGATGGTGAAGATGTAAGTGACTCCATAAGCTGCTCCAATCAAATTGGAAACCATTGCACTTCCATAACCTGATGGATTGAAATAGACATCGGGGAGGTTGGGAGTGTAAAATACTCCTCCTTTGTAGTTCTGGCACTGGAACAACGAGCTGCTGGTTTGTGATGCTGCAGAGGAGAGGAGATGCCAATCATTACAAGGAAATGGCTACCTACCTTGTACCATAGTCCACTGGACTGAGTTTGGACAACTTTGGTGTATAGTTATGCAGATATAGCTATTGCTAATACATGTCCATGCACCCAAATAACCAGGCAGAGGTTCAGTGGTGAACAAGGCTTTACATTCTGTATAACCATGCTGGATGTAACTGTCAACTCTAAAGAGCTATCTAGTTAGACTGTTTAGCAATTGTCATGAAGTCACTAAAATAAGTCCTTCTACTTCAACAAGTCTCTGTTAGCTATCTCTAAGATATCCATCTCTCAAGCTTTCTGTCATAACTGCTGTATGTGTGCATAGTAACTTAAAAAGTAGCTAACAACTCAAAAGGAGGCTAGCTCTCTGCACACACCTAGCCCTCTGCACACACCTGGCTCTCTGCACACACCTGGCTCTCTGCACACACCTAGCCCTCTGCACACACCTAGCCCTCTGCACACACCTGGATCTCTGCACACACCTGGCTCTCTGCACACACCTGGCTCTCTGCACACACCTAGCCCTCTGCACACACCTAGCCCTCTGCACACACCTGGCTCCTGCACACACCTGGCTCTCTGCACACACCTGGCTCTCTGCACACACCTAGCCCTCTGCACACACCTGGCTCTCTGCACACACCTGGCTCTCTGCACACACCTAGCCCTCTGCACACACCTACCTAGCTCTCTGCACACACCTAGCTCTCTATTACCGGCCTCAGGAAATGCTTTGAGTATATGGATAGCTAATTTAGATCAAATACCTGCTATTTTGTATCCACCAAGCAGTAAGAGCAGTTGCATGAACAACAAGGCACTAGATCCTTCAGCCATCGACTTCGCCGAGCAAATGAATCGCGGGAATAAGCATGCGCACAAACGCGCCAAGTGGTTGTTTTTGTGGTTTGGAGGGAGATCCCCTCCCTGAATGAGATTCGGTTGCGTGTTAATTATGAACTTTGGAACCTGCATATCATTAACCTAGGTCACCCCCCACACACACAAACATTTCCCTACGCCCCCAGCGCTGTTTCAACCCAGCACTGAGAGCAACACAGCAGAGGGACCTATCCAGCTAGCTCAGGCTAATGACGAGGGCCAGCTAGCTCAGGCTAATGACGAGGGCCAGCTAGCTCAAGCTAATGACGAGGGCCAGCTAGCTCAAGAGGGCCAGCTAGCTCAAGCTAATGACGAGGGCCAAGCTAATGACGAGGGCCAGCTAGCTCAGGCTAATGACGAGGGCCAGCTAGCTCAGGCTAATGACGTGGGCCAGCTAGCTCAGGCTAATGACGAGGGCCAGCTAGCTCAGGCTAATGACGAGGGCCAGCTAGCTCAGGCTAATGACGAGGGCCAGCTAGCTCAAGCTAATGACGAGGGCCAGCTAGCTCAAGCTAATGACGAGGGCCAGCTAGCTCAAGCTAATGACGAGGGCCAGCTAGCTCAAGCTAATGACGAGGGCCAGCTAGCTCAAGCTAATGACGAGGGCCAGCTAGCTCAAGCTAATGACGAGGGCCAGCTAGCTCAGGCTAATGACGAGGGCCAGCTAGCTCAGGCTAATGACGAGGGCCGGCTAGCTCAGGCTAATGACGAGGGCCGGCTAGCTCAGGCTAATGACGAGGGCCAGCTAGCTCAGGCTAATGACGAGGGCCAGCTAGCTCAGGCTAATGACGGGGGAGGCCTACCAAACTATACCATATAATAAACGAAAGAGCACAACGCACTAGTATTATAATGGACTAGACATGGGAGTTTTATGTCATTTTGTTCAGCAAAATATGATGTTTTAATGTCATTTTTGGGGGTAAAATATGTGCTGAAAATGCTGATTCTGAAATTCAGATAAGTAGGGGCTATATATCAGGAAAAATAAACCTTTTATTACGGGATAGAACAACTAGCTGTCAGCAGCATGAGAATAGAAACAGTGTGTCACCATAATTTTGATCACATTCTCTTCAGTCAAACGGTGGCGCCTGTCAGTCAACACAGTTCTGTAGACCAAAAAGGTTCTCTCCACGTCGACATCGGCGGTAGAGCAGAACTTGAAGTTGGCGACGTCTCCAGGACCAAATCCTTCGGGGAGGGAGCCTTCCTCACCTTTCAAGCACCCCATAATTGAGCGTAGCACCACATCAGGGTTTCTCTCCAGCACAGAGTTCAACTTGTTTTGTAATAGCAACCCTTGGGCCAGTAATGCTGTCGAGGTTGGACTTGGCTTCGTCGAGGATGGCAAAGGCTCTTTCCAAAGGCAAACCCGCTTCTTCAAGACGAGTCAGAACAGCAGGAAGGAAAGCCAAGTTTCCTGCAATGAAGGCCAAGTCTGAGGCAAGGCGGTGGTTTTTGAGCAATTTCTGACACTTTCCGATGGCTACTGCATCTTCTGGCGACAACTGGCTGACGACTTGACTTTCTCGAAATTTTTGGCATAGAACAAAGCCGCATCTATCCAGGTGCCCCATCTCGTCAGCACAGGCTTAGGTGGAAGGGGAACTTCAGGACAGACCTCTTTCCAAATGATGCGGGAGGGGGCTTTTACAAAGATCCTCTTCAAGGTGGAGACGAGATCATTGACCTCTGGAAACATTTTGCGGACAGATTCACAGACACGATGGAGACCATGGGCCAGACAAGTAATGTGAAGGAGTGTGGGGTAGAAGACTATCAGTTCCTGGCCTGATTTTAGCATGTATGCTGCGGCAAGCAGCTTCAGCAGATCAGCATCAAAATTGGGCCACAGAAACTTGAGGGTGTTGTTGACTAGGCGAGAGATGGTGGCAGAGTTGGTTTTCTCAAGGAAAACCATATTGGCAAGGTAAGGGGCATGGTACTTCTCGTTGTCGAGCCTCCCGATCAAAACATTTGCCACGTAGCGGCACATGGCATCCGTCGTTTCATCGATGCCCACCCAAATCGGTTTGTCTCCCAAACTGTCCTGAATCTTGTGAATGGCAACAGCACTCACCCAAGTACTTCTTCTCAAGGGTGGTTCTGTCTGGCATGGAGATCCCGATGTTTGACTCCAAGAATCCGCGGAATTTGGGCACGTCCAACTTCATCCATGGAATTCTAGCAGCGAGGAAGGCTTAACACAGCTCTTTTCCAACAATTGCAGCCTTTGATTTCTTCAGTGTCGTGGAGAAACAATCCTCAAGTTGTGCATGGATCACATTTCTTTTCCGCTTCAATTGACGGTTCTTCTCGCGTGTCTTGGACCCTACATGTTGCCCGATCTGACTCTTCTTAACCACATTTTCGTAAGCCTTCTCACGGACCGTGCAGAAGAGGGTCTTCCCGTCGGCCAAGAACTTGAAGGTTTTGGTGCCTTCTTTGGAATTAAATTCCTCGAGCCACTTTTCTTTGGTGGACGAGGATGCCATATTCACGACAATTACGTTGAAAGAAGAAGTGAGTGAAATCAACAAACAAAACCAGTTGACTCTGTCCACAGGAAAGACAGGGTACACAGATATTACAGAGTTTTTTGTGCAGTGAAATCAGTGTTCACATTTTACCCGAGTAAAACCTAACCCAGTGGATAAAACCTGTGTTTTAGGTATTTCCCCCATGTTTTACCACTATTTTACCCAGGGTTTTCCCCGGGTTTTACCCAGGTATTACCCAGTGATATGATAAAGCACTTATTTGTAGCCCTGTCAGTTCTGTCCCAGAGCCACAAGTGTCTGGGTGGTGTTAAATAGATGCTGAGTGAAACACAGCCTGTTTTTGTCTAGTTCTTTACAGTTGACATTTATTGACTTCCTGATTACAGAGCTTACAGTCGCGTAAAAGGCACTTTTATGTGAAAACATGTTTTCTGTGATCACATAAAAATCCCATGTCTACTAAGATACATGTAGTTATTCTAATGCGGTGTTATAATGATACATATACATTATTACATTGATACGGGGAAATATCACGAGTCTGTGGCTAGTATTTCCACGAGTGCCGCAGGCACGAGTGAAAATACCGGCCAATCAGACGAGTGATATTTCACCCTATCAATTTAATAATGTATTTATCATGGGACTGAGGATGCGCAAACCTTTACTGAGCATGCGCATATCGTATAGGTAATAACAAGTACGCGATATGGTAAAATATCACAGTAGTTCTATTTGTACTATTCTCTATGAGTGGAGTAGATAGCTACATGATAAATGTAGTTATTCTAATGCGGTATTATAATGATACATGTAGTTATTCTAATGAGGTATTATAATGATACATGTAGTTATTCTAATGCGGTATTATAATGATACATGTAGTTCTTCTAATGCGGTATTATAATGATACATGTAGTTATTCTAATGCGGTATTATGTAGTTATTCTAATGCGGTATTATAATGATACATGTAGTTATTCTAACACGGTATTATGTTACATGTAGTTATTCTAATGCAGTATTACAATGTTACATGTAGTTATTCTAATGCGTATTATAATGTTACATGTAGTTATATTCTAATGCGTATTATAATGTTACATGTAAAGTTATTCTCTGTAACTTGTAGTGAGATAGAGAAAGGTTTTGGTACTTTACAAGCCCCCCCCCCCCCCAAGTGACTAGACCTGTGGATGCCTGACCACAGCCCCAAGGTGACTAGACCTGTTGATGCCTGACCACACACCCAAGGTGACTAGACCTGTGGATGCCTGACCACACACCCAAGGTACCTAGACCTGTGGATGCCTGACCACACACCCAAGGTGACTAGACCTGTGGATGCCTAACCACACCCACAAGGTGACTAGGCATGTGGATACCTGACCACACCCCAAGGTGACTAGACCTGTGGATGCCTGACCACACTCTGCAGGACTTGGCCACCTTCATGACTTATGGCCCTAGAGTTCATGTCTGCTCTGCAGGGTATATGACACACTGGCAGCGCCAGGGTGGAGTCCCAAGGGCAAAGGCTTGGACACCTATCAGGGACCAGTTGGGGGGAAGTTATACTATTCCCCGATGGAATGGGACAATTTTATGATGAAGATTGAGAGGGTTTCAGCATTGGCAACAACTAAACTAACTTCTCCAAAATTGTGTCTCATGCTCAGAAAGCTGCCGGAGTAGCCCGTGAAGGGAAGGAAGGGGAAACTCCCCTCTTCCCATCATTGTCCTTTGGACATTGGGAGTGTAGTGACCCTCTGTTGGGGCAGTACTAGTGCCCCTCCCCCCCCCACCCCCCACCCCCCCCCCCCCCCCCCCACCTGGTCTAGCACCCCATTCACTGTAGGGGCCCATCTCAGCAGTGCCAAGTTTTTTCTGTCAAATCACCTGAGTTGCTTATCTGTCCATGTGTCAACAGGAGTCTCTGCCTGACATCTCCTTCCTACTGCCGGGGACTTAGCCATGACCCAGTTCAGCAGTGGGGGGAAATGTAGCCTATGACCAGGGGACTTAGACATGACCCAGTTCAGCAGTGGCACTTGCAGCCTAGACCAGGAGACTTAGCCATGTCCCAGTTCAGCAGTGGGGGGACATGTAGCCTATGACCAGTGGACTTAGACATGACCCAGTTCAGCAGTGGCACTTGCAGCCTAGACCAGGAGACTTAGCCATGTCCCAGTTCAGCAGTGGCACATGTAGCCTATGACCAGTGGACTTAGCCATGTGCCATGTCCCAGTTGAGCAGTGGGACATGTAGCCTATGACCAGGCTGCTACACCTTCTGGCACTGTGAGTTGGCCTACAGTGGCATATGGTGGGCCCTGCACTGGGTATAAGTGGGGAGTGTATGTGGCATCCTCATTGCATAGATATACACAAGTGGGGACACCACCACATGTCTCAGTATTTTCCTTTCACTATCCTGTGTATGATAGTATCCTGTGTATGATAGTCTTAGTATCCTTTTGGGAGAACTAAAACTACTACTATAGTGCCCCAACAATTCCCCTTAAATATGTAAGGAGGCTCCACTGTAGCCCTTGTAATTTTACACCCATCAGGAAGAAGGGGTGGAGAGTTATGAAAGTTTGTAACAGCCACCACCACCACCCACCACCACCCACCACCACCACTATTATTATTGAATACTTGAAACACCCAGGTAGATCTAATGCTTTGACACTGAAAACACCCAGGTAGATCTAATGCTAGCACTGGCTGGTGACACTGGAAACACCAGGTAGATCTAATGCTAGCACTGGCTGGTAACACTGAAAACACCCAGGTAGATCTAATGCTAGCACTGGCTGGTGACACTGGCAACACCAGGTAGATCTAATGCTAGCACTGGCTGGTAACACTGAAAACACCCAGGTAGATCTAATGCTAGCACTGGCTGGTGACACTGGCAACACCAGGTAGATCTAATGCTAGCACTGGCTGTCAAGCATCAACTGTGCTGTTCTGCTCAGAATCTGACTAAGACTGTAATTGGTCTGATTCGCAGAATGCCAGCCATGTGGGATCTAGCTGGATCTAGCTGGCACAGCCCACGGGGAGGTAACCCTTCTAATGCTAACCTAATTGAAACCCTTGGTTAGTAATTAAGAGCAATGGTTACTGTGAGAATATGGGGAGTCCATAAGGTTACCATTGGGTCTGTTTGTCAGGTAGACACTTACCCTTTACTTAGAGTGGAAGACTTATTGGCTGCTCTGAATGGTGGAAGGTATTTAGACATGACATGTCTTACACTTACATATAGTTAGAGTTAAAGAACATTCCAAACAATATGTCGGTGTTAATACGTGCAAGAGGTTATTCCAGTACAGCAGGTTATCCTTGGGAGTGTCAGCTGCTCCATCTATTTTTCAAAGGTACATGGACAACCTGTTAGGAGGGTGCAAGGGTGCTTCCGTGTATCTAGATAATATTTTAGAAGAGCATATATAGAATCTTGATTGTGTCTTGGGAAAGCCGGAGCTCGATCAAACAATGCTGTCTCTATTGTATCAATTAGTACGTAACAACTCACTCAAAGTGGGTCAAGCAGGATCAGGCTTTTGTAGCGGCTAAGGGGGGGTGTTACAAGCCAACTCACTATTGGTCCTATTTTAGCGCAAACCCCCTTATCATAGCATGTGACGATCTATATGGTTGGGTGCAGTCCTATCACATGTAATGGACCATGGCTATGAAACATCAACTAATTACATTTGTAGAAAACTTCTCACAGCTAGAAAAGGAGCGATAATATTTGTTGTTCCCAAATTTTATACCTACCTCTATGGTAGACGTATTATTGAGCTGACCGAGCTGACCTTCAACCTCTGTCTTACCTGTTTAAGGAATCTAGACAAATTCTACCCTTTGCATCATCACTAATTCAATGATGGGCACTTACTGTATTCAATATGCTATATATAAGGCTGGGAAGTGGAGTAGATCACCTAGTCCGGTGACAAATTAAGTTACTTAGTCTGGTGACAACTTCCTTTTGAGTAGCTTTAGTTTGGTGACAACTTCCTCAGTAAAACTACCAGGACCTCTTGATCTACTGAATAAATTGGAAATGACTAGTATTAGTGTGGCAGACATCAGCGATGGACAGCCAAAGATCCAGTTTTAAGCAGCAAAGTGTTAACTTACGTTATGCATGGCTGGCCATATTAAGACAGAAGTAGTGAAGAGCTGAGCCATAGCCAGTGAGTAGGAACTTAGTACCCTGGGTGGGTTTGCTGTGGGGATGTTAGTGCCACAAAAAGGAAGGAGATTGGTGCTGGTAGAACTCCATGAGTCATACACAGGATCATAAGATGAAAGCCTTAGCCAGGTCTTATCTGTGGGGGACAAATATGGATGCAGACATGGCTACGAGCTGTACTATGCAATCTGTTATATTAGTACTGCACACGTAACATATTATTGAACTAACTTGCAATATTATAAAAATCACTGAACTGGCTCGTGAATCAAAATCTTTGTATTTTACAGTGTGCACTAAATAAGGCTGACAACAGTGTTAATAACATTAAAATCACCTTCAACTTCAATTTTTATTCACTCAACGTTTTGACGATGCTCTAATCATTATTCCTGATGAAGGCTAGAGCATCTAGTCATTATTCCTGATGAAGGCTAGAGCATCTAGTCATTATTCCTGATGAAGGCTAGAGCATCTAGTCATTATCCCTGATGAAGGCTAGAGCATCTAAATAGTCATTATTCCTGATGAAGACTAGAGCATCTAGTCATTATTCCTGATGAAGGCCAGAGTATCTAGTCATTATTCCTGATGAAGACTAGAGCATCTAGTCATTATTCCTGATGAAGGCTAGAGCATCTAGTCATTATTCCTGATGAAGGCTAGAGCATCTAGTCATTATTCCTGATGAAGGCTAGAGCATCTAGTCATTATTCCTGATGAAGGCTAGAGCATCTAGTCGAAATGTCGAGTGAATAAAAATTGAAGTTGATTATTGAGGTGATTTTAATGTTATTATGTCAAATGAGAGTTCATCGAGTACGTTAATATATAACAACTAACGATATATATATAATTATGTATGTATAATAAGCAGACTACAGCACAGTCTATCACTAAGTAGATGCCAGACTGGAGTAGTTTGGGGAATTAGAGACAACTTTCAATGAAACAACCTACTAGTTTCATCATTAATAACTGAAGAATTTCTAATCCAACTCAACCTTGGTTGAACTTTACAAATCACGCACACACACTTCTATTTACCAACACAGACAGACAGTCTGTCGCATGTTGTCACCTGCATCACATATGAGGTGCTCTAGCCTTCCTCATCACACATGTGGTGCTCTAGCCTTCCTCGAATAATGAGGTGCTCTAGCCTTCCTCAGGAATAATGAGATGCTCTAGCCTTCCTCAGGAATAATGAGGTGCTCTAGCCTTCCTCAGGAATAATTAGATGCTCTAGCCTTCATCAGGAATAATGAGGTGCTCTAGCCTTCATCAGGAATAATGAGATGCTCTAGCTTTCCTCAGGAATAATGAGATGCTCTAGCCTTCATCAGGAATAATGAGATGCTCTAGCCTTCATCAGGAATAATGAGATGCTCTAGCCTTCATCAGGAATAATGAGATGCACTAGCCTTCCTCAGGAATAATGAGATGCTCTAGCCTTCATCAGGAATAATGAGATGCTCTAGCCTTCATCAGGGATAATGAGATGCTCTAGCCTTCATCAGGAATAATGAGATGCTCTAGCCTTCCTCAGGAATAATGAGATGCTCTAGCCTTACACATCTTCATGGAGTGAGGACTACTGCAACACATCTTCATGGAGTGAGGACTACTGCAACACATCTTCATGGAGTGAGGCCTACTGCAACACATCTTCATGGAGTGAGGACTACTGCAACACATCTTCATGGAGTGAGGACTACCGCAACACATCTTCATGGAGGGAGGACTACTGCAACACATCTTCATGGAGTGAGGACTGCACTGCAACACATCTTCATGGAGTGAGGACTACTGCAACACATCTTCATGGAGTGAGGACTGCACTGCAACACATCTTCATGGAGTGAGGACTGCACTGCAACACATCTTCATGGAGTGAGGACTACTACAACACATCTTCATGGAGTGAGGACTGCTACAACACATCTTCATGGAGTGAGGACTACTGCAACACATCTTCATGGAGTGAGGACTACTGCAACACATCTTCATGGAGTGAGGACTGCACTGCAACACATCTTCATGGAGTGAGGACTACTACAACACATCTTCATGGAGTGAGGACTACTGCAACACATCTTCATGGAGTGAGGACTACTGCAACACATCTTCATGGAGTGAGGACTACTGCAACACATCTTCATGGAGTGAGGACTACTGCAACACATCTTCATGGAGTGAGGACTACCACAACACATCTTCATGGAGTGAGGACTACTGCAACACATCTTCATGGAGTGAGGACTGCACTGCAACACATCTTCATGGAGTGAGGACTACTGCAACACATCTTCATGGAGTGAGGACTACCACAACAAATCTTCATGGAGTGAGGACTACTGCAACACATCTTCATGGAGTGAGGACTACTGCAACACATCTTCATGGAGTGAGGACTACCACAACACATCTTCATGGAGTGAGGACTACTGCAACACATCTTCAAGGAGTGAGGACTACTGCAACACATCTTCATGGAGTGAGGACTACTGCAACACATCTTCATGGAGTGAGGACTGCTGCAACACATCTTCATGGAGTGAGGACTACTGCAACACATCTTCATGGAGTGAGGACTACTGCAACACATCTTCATGGAGTGAGGACTACTGCAACACATCTTCATGGAGTGAGGACTACTGCAGCACATCTTCATGGAGTGAGGACTACTGCAACACATCTTCATGGAGTGAGGACTACTACAACACATCTTCATGGAGTGATGACTACTGCAACACATCTTCATGGAGTGAGGACTACTACAACACATCTTCATGGAGTGAGGACTACTGCAACACATCTTCATGGAGTGAGGACTACTGCAACACATCTTCATGGAGTGAGGACTACTGCAACACATCTTCATGGAGTGAGGACTACTGCAACACATCTTCATGGAGTGAGGACTGCACTGCAACACATCTTCATGGAGTGAGGACTACTGCAACACATCTTCATGGAGTGAGGACTACTGCAACACATCTTCATGGAGTGAGGACTACTGCAACACATCTTCATGGAGTGAGGACTACTGCAGCACATCTTCATGGAGTGAGGACTACTGCAACACATCTTCATGGAGTGAGGACTACTACAACACATCTTCATGGAGTGAGGACTACTGCAACACATCTTCATGGAGTGAGGACTACTGCAACACATCTTCATGGAGTGATGACTACTGCAACACATCTTCATGGAGTGAGGACTACTGCAACACATCTTCATGGAGTGAGGACTACTGCAACACATCTTCATGGAGTGAGGACTACTACAACACATCTTCATGGAGTGAGGACTACTGCAACACATCTTCATGGAGTGAGGACTGCACTGCAACACATCTTCATGGAGTGAGGACTACTGCAGCACATCTTCATGGAGTGAGGACTACTGCAACACATCTTCATGGAGTGAGGACTACTGCAACACATCTTCATGGAGTGAGGACTACTGCAACACATCTTCATGGAGTGAGGACTACTGCAACACATCTTCATGGAGTGAGGACTACTGCAACACATCTTCATGGAGTGAGGACTACTGCAACACATCTTCATGGAGTGAGGACTACTGCAACACATCTTCATGGAGTGAGAACTACTGCAACACATCTTCATGGAGTGAGGACTACTGCAACACATCTTCATGGAGTGAGGACTACTGCAACACATCTTCATGGAGTGAGGACTACTGCAACACATCTTCATGGAGTGAGGACTACTGCAACACATCTTCATGGAGTGAGGACTACTGCAACACATCTTCATGGAGTGAGGACTACTGCAACACATCTTCATGGAGTGAGGACTACTGCAACACATCTTCATGGAGTGATGACTACTGCAACACATCTTCATGGAGTGAGGACTACTGCAACACATCTTCATGGAGTGAGGACTACTGCAACACATCTTCATGGAGTGAGGACTACTGCAACACATCTTCATGGAGTGAGAACTACTGCAACACATCTTCATGGAGTGAGGACTACTGCAACACATCTTCATGGAGTGAGGACTACTGCAACACATCTTCATGGAGTGAGGACTACTGCAACACATCTTCATGGAGTGAGGACTACTGCAACACATCTTCATGGAGTGAGGACTACTGCAACACATCTTCATGGAGTGAGGACTACTGCAACACATCTTCATGGAGTGAGGACTACTGCAACACATCTTCATGGAGTGAGGACTACTGCAACACATCTTCATGGAGTGAGAACTACTGCAACACATCTTCATGGAGTGAGGACTACTGCAACACATCTTCATGGAGTGAGGACTACTGCAACACATCTTCATGGAGTGAGGACTACTGCAACACATCTTCATGGAGTGAGGACTACTGCAACACATCTTCATGGAGTGAGGACTACTGCAACACATCTTCATGGAGTGAGGACTACTGCAACACATCTTCATGGAGTGAGGACTACTGCAACACATCTTCATGGAGTGAGGACTACTGCAACACATCTTCATGGAGTGAGGACTACTGCAACACATCTTCATGGAGTGAGGACTACTGCAACACATCTTCATGGAGTGAGGACTACTGCAACACATCTTCATGGAGTGAGGACTACTGCAACACATCTTCATGGAGTAAGGACTACTGCAACACATCTTCATGGAGTGAGGACTGCTGCAACACATCTTCATGGAGTGAGGACTACTGCAACACATCTTCATGGAGTGAGGACTACTGCAACACATCTTCATGGAGTGAGGACTACTGCAACACATCTTCATGGAGTGAGGACTACTGCAACACATCTTCATGGAGTGAGGACTACTACAACACATCTTCATGGAATGAGGACTACTGCAACACATCTTCATGGAGTGAGGACTACCGCAACACATCTTCATGGAGTGAGGACTACTGCAACACATCTTCATGGAGTGAGGACTACTGCAACACATCTTCATGGAGTGAGGACTACTGCAACACATCTTCATGGAGTGAGGACTACTGCAACACATCTTCATGGAGTGAGGACTACTGCAACACATCTTCATGGAGTAAGGACTACTGCAACACATCTTCATGGAGTGAGGACTACTGCAACACATCTTCATGGAGTGAGGACTGCACTGCAACACATCTTCATGGAGTGAGGACTACTACAACACATCTTCATGGAGTGAGGACTACTGCAACACATCTTCATGGAGTGAGGACTACTGCAACACATCTTCATGGAGTGAGGACTACTGCAACACATCTTCATGGAGTGAGGACTGCACTGCAACACATCTTCATGGAGTGAGGACTGCACTGCAACATATCTTCATGGAGTGAGGACTACTGCAACACATCTTCATGGAGTGAGGACTACTGCAACACATCTTCATGGAGTGAGGACTACTGCAACACATCTTCATGGAGTGAGGACTACTGCAACACATCTTCATGGAGTGATGACTACTACAACACATCTTCATGGAGTGAGGACTACCGCAACATATCTTGTAAGATGGCATCTTTCGTGTGTGTAATAATAGGTATGTGTGAGGTACATTACGTATGTACTAGCTACAAGTGCTGAATAAAGCAAAGTTGACACTGATGGTCCCAGAATGATTCTATGTATATACATATGCATGTATGTATGCATGTATGTATGTATGTCTGGTTTTAAGTGAAGTGACTATTCTCTGTCTACCCAGCCATGAACACACTTCTTGAAGTCCCACGGCTCTGCTCCACGTCGAGCTATCTTGAACTTGCGGCTGCTTCCTTCATCAGACAAATACTTGACGTAAACCTTCACACATGACAACAGGGAGATGAGGCCAAGGTTAACGAGAAGTAGACATACCCACAGGAGGTGTGTCTCTAGCACTAGGTGGTGTCTGGACGTGTGTGGTGGTGGTGTGGATCTGTGTGGTGATGGTGTGCAAGGTGACTGTGTGTATGTGTAAGGTGACAGTGTGTGTGTGTGTGTGTGCAATGCTAGCACACCACATGGAGCGAGAGGATGCCCTTACCTGAACACTCTTCAATGACAACTTCTTCTCCACTTCACTGGCACAGCTTCCAAACCATAAGTACACAACTGCACCATTGTCTAACAGCATCACATCATCCTCAGAGAAATCCTCCTGTGGCAGAAATACGCACACCTTTAACACAGCTTAATGCATACCTCTGACAGAGTGTAACACTACACTCACACAGCTTAATGCATACCTCTGACAGAGTGTAACACTACACTAACACAGCTTAATGCATACCTCTGACACAGAGTGTAAGTACTAACACAGTCTAACTCCCATAAACATTTAGTGCTCCACTTCTAACCACAATTATGTAGTTGAATCACGAACACTAACTAATTTTTAGACCGGCGCTGACAGAAAATGGGAGCTATTCTCGGAGGCAAACCAAAACAAACTCATCCTTTGAGGCAGTCTAAGGAGAAGCAACTCTCCAGGTGACTAAGAAGGTGTTAGTGATGGTCTCTCCAGCATACCCTGCGACCAGATACTTCACAAAGTACGTGTGCTTATGGAACTATGAATCCGGACATCTTTCATGGTGAAAAGCTCCATCTAGCTCAAGCAGGAGCATGATAACCATCCTTCATGAGCCTGATGCACAATCGTTGGATAGCCTAGCTGTTGCCATCCTTCATGAGCCTGATGCACAATCGTTGGATAACCTAGCTGTGGCCATCCTTCATGAGCCTGATGCACAATCGTTGGATAACCTAGCAGATACCATCCTTCATGAGCCTGATGCACAATCATTGGATAACCTAGCAGATACCATCCTTCATGAGCCTGATGCACAATCATTGGATAACCTAGCAGATACCATCCTTCATGAGCCCGATGCACAATCATTGGATAACCTAGCAGATACCATCCTTCATGAGACCGATGCACAATCGTTGGATAACCTAATCCTTCATGAGACCGATGCACAATCGTTGGATAACCTAGCAGATACCATCCTTCATGAGACCGATGCACAATCGTTGGATAACCTAGCTGTGGCCATCCTTCATGAGCCTGATGCACAATCGTTGGATAACCTAGCTGTGGCCATCCTTCATGAGCCTGATGCACAATCGTTGGATAACCTAGCTGTGGCCATCCTTCATGAGCCCGATGCACAATCGTTGGATAACCTAGCTGTGGCCATCCTTCATGAGCCCGATGCACAATCGTTGGATAACCTAGATGTGGCCATCCTTCATGAGCCTGATTCACAATCATTGGATAACCTAGCAGATACCATCCTTTATGAGCCTGATGCACAATCGTTGGATAACCTAGCAGATACCATCCTTCATGAGCCCGATGCACAATCGTTGGATAACCTAGCAGATACCATCCTTCATGAGACCGATGCACAATCGTTGGATAACCTAGCAGATACCATCCTTCATGAGACCGATGCACAATCGTTGGATAACCTAGCTGTTGCCATCCTTCATGAGCCCGATGCACAATCGTTGGATAACCTAGCTGTGGCCATCCTTCATGAGCCCGATGCACAATCGTTGGATAACCTAGCTGTGGCCATCCTTTATGAGCCTGATGCACAATCGTTGGATAACCTAGCTGTGGCCATCCTTCATGAGCCCGATGCACAATCGTTGGATAACCTAGCTGTGGCCATCCTTCATGAGCCCGATGCACAATCGTTGGATAACCTAGCTGTGGCCATCCTTTATGAGCCTGATGCACAATCGTTGGATAACCTAGCTGTGGCCATCCTTCATGAGCCCGATGCACAATCGTTGGATAACCTAGCAGATACCATCATTCATGAGCCCGATGCACAATCGTTGGATAACCTAGCTGCTGCCATCCTTCATAAGCCCGATCGTTGGGCAGGTTGGAAAGTTCTTTTGAACCTAATCTGACGTGGCTTGTAAAAAATAAGCTGGAGGTATGCTTACTATTGAGGGGCGGTCCCTATAACCAATAGATACTGAGTTACGTGGTTACAACTACGGGAGGATACATCGTCCAACCCCCACTCCCACATGGACAGGAGGATATGAGATCCCACCCACCACACCCACATGGACAGGAGGATATGAGATCCATCCCCCCACCCCCACATGGAATTAACTTACTTGACAGAAATCTGAACACTTCTCTGAGACTGAAAAATATCCTTTCTCATTAGAACATCTGAAGAGCCGGCTTGACTTCATAAAGTCTGCATTCTGTGAGTAACAAACACCATCTTATAACCATGTATATTATACCTTGTTAACACTGTGTGATATGGTACCCATCCAATTATACCTCACTAACAATGTGGCATGCACGCCAGTTACTACAGTGTGGCAGTCAGTACAACACTCATGTGTATAATAATATTGTCATCATGCACACCAGTTACTACAGTGTGGCAGTCAGTACAACACAGTCACGTGTATAATAATATTGTCATCATGCACACCAGTTACTACAGTGTGGCAGTCAGTACAACACTCATGTGTATAATAATATTGTCATCATGCACACCAGTTACTACAGTGTGGCAGTCAGTACAACACTCATGTGTATAATAATATTGTCATCATGCACACCAGTTACTACAGTGTGGCACTCAGTACAACACTCATGTGTATAATAATATTGTCATCATGCACACCAGTTACTACAGTGTGGCAGTCAGTACAACACTCACGTGTATAATAATATTGTCATCATGCACACCAGTTACTACAGTGTGGCAGTCAGTACAACACTCACGTGTATAATAATATTGCCATCATGCACACCAGTTACTACAGTGTGGCAGTCAGTACAACACTCACGTGTATAATAATATTGCCATCATGCACACCAGTTACTACAGTGTGGCACTCAGTACAACACTCACGTGTATAATAATATTGTCATCATGCACACCAGTTACTACAGTGTGGCAGTCAGTACAACACTCACGTGTATAATAATATTGTCATCATGCACACCAGTTACTACAGTGTGGCACTCAGTACAACACTCATGTGTATAATAATATTGTCATCATGCACACCAGTTACTACAGTGTGGCAGTCAGTACAACACTCACGTGTATAATAATATTGTCACCATGCACACCAGTTACTACAGTGTGGTAGTCAGTACAACACTCACGTGTATAATAATATTGTCATCATGCACACCAGTTACTACAGTGTGGCACTCAGTACAATACTCACGTGTATAATAATATTGTCATCATGCACACCAGTTACTACAGTGTGGCAGTCAGTACAACACTCACGTGTATAATAATATTGTCACCATGCACACCAGTTACTACAGTGTGGCACTCAGTACAACACTCATGTGTATAATAATATTGTCATCATGCACACCAGTTACTACAGTGTGGCAGTCAGTACAACACTCACGTGTATAATAATATTGTCACCATGCACACCAGTTACTACAGTGTGGCAGTCAGTACAACACTCATGTGTATAATAATATTGCCATCATGCACACCAGTTACTACAGTGTGGCACTCAGTACAATACTCACATGTATAATAATATTGTCATCATGCACACCAGTTACTACAGTGTGGCAGTCAGTACAACACTCACGTGTATAATAATATTGTCATCATGCACACCAGTTACTACAGTGTGGCACTCAGCACAACACTCACATGTATAATAATATTGCCATCATGCACACCAGTTACTACAGTGTGGCAGTCAGTACCACACAGTCACGTGTATAATAATATTGTCATCATGCACGCCAGTTACTACAGTGTGGCAGTCAGTACAACACTCATGTGTATAATAATATTGTCATCATGCACACCAGTTACTACAGTGTGGCACTCAGTACAACACTCACGTGTATAATAATATTGCCATCATGCACACCAGTTACTACAGTGTGGCACTCAGTACAACACTCACGTGTATAATAATATTGTCATCATGCACACCAGTTACTACAGTGTGGCAGTCAGTACAACACTCATGTGTATAATAATATTGTCATCATGCACACCAGTTACTACAGTGTGGCAGTCAGTACAACACTCATGTGTATAATAATATTGTCATCATGCACACCAGTTACTACAGTGTGGCAGTCTCAGTACAACACTCACATGTATAATAATATTGTCATCATGTACACCAGTTACTACAGTGTGGCAGTCTCAGTACAACACTCACGTGTATAATAATATTGTCATCATGCACACCATTTACTACAGTGTGGCAGTCAGTACAACACTCATGTGTATAATAATATTGTCATCATGCACACCAGTTACTACAGTGTGGCAGTCAGTACAACACTCACGTGTATAATAATATTGTCATCATGCACACCAGTTACTACAGTGTGGTAGTCAGTACAACACTCACGTGTATAATAATATTGTCATCATGCACACCAGTTACTACAGTGTGGCAGTCAGTACAACACTCATGTGTATAATAATATTGTCATCATGCACACCAGTTACTACAGTGTGGCAGTCAGTACAACACTCATGTGTATAATAATATTGTCATCATGCACACCAGTTACTACAGTGTGGCAGTCAGTACAACACTCACGTGTATAATAATATTGTCATCATGCACACCAGTTACTACAGTGTGGCACTCAGTACAACACTAACGTGTATAATAATATTGCCATCATGCACACCAGTTACTACAGTGTGGCAGTCAGTACAACACTCACATGTATAATAATATTGTCATCATGCACACCAGTTACTACAGTGTGGCAGTCAGTACAACACTCATGTGTATAATAATATTGTCATCATGCACACCAGTTACTACAGTGTGGCAGTCAGTACAACACTCACGTGTATAATAATATTGTCATCATGCACACCAGTTACTACAGTGTGGCAGTCAGTACAACACTCAAGTGTATAATAATATTGCCATCATGCACGCCAGTTACTACAGTGTGGCACTCAGTACAACACTCATGTGTATAATAATATTGTCATCATGCACACCAGTTACTACAGTGTGGCAGTCAGTACAACACTCAAGTGTATAATAATATTGCCATCATGCACGCCAGTTACTACAGTGTGGCACTCAGTACAACACTCATGTGTATAATAATATTGTCATCATGCACACCAGTTACTACAGTGTGGCAGTCAGTACAACACTCACGTGTATAATAATATTGCCATCATGCACACCAGTTACTACAGTGTGGCACTCAGTACAACACTCATGTGTATAATAATATTGTCATCATGCACACCAGTTACTACAGTGTGGCAGTCAGTACAACACTCACGTGTATAATAATATTGTCATCATGCACGCCAGTTACTACAGTGTGGCAGTCAGTACAACACTCATGTGTATAATAATATTGTCATCATGCACGCCAGTTACTACAGTGTGGCAGTCAGTACAACACTCATGTGTATAATAATATTGTCATCATGCACACCAGTTACTACAGTGTGGCAGTCAGTACAACACTCATGTGTATAATAATATTGCCATCATGCACACCAGTTACTACAGTGTGGTAGTCAGTACAACACTCACGTGTATAATAATATTGTCATCATGCACACCAGTTACTACAGTGTGGTAGTCAGTACAACACTCACGTGTATAATAATATTGTCATCATGCACACCAGTTACTACAGTGTGGCAGTCAGTACAACACTCACGTGTATAATAATATTGTCATCATGCACACCAGTTACTACAGTGTGGCAGTCAGTACAACACTCAAGTGTATAATAATATTGCCATCATGCACGCCAGTTACTACAGTGTGGCACTCAGTACAACACTCATGTGTATAATAATATTGTCATCATGCACACCAGTTACTACAGTGTGGCAGTCAGTACAACACTCAAGTGTATAATAATATTGCCATCATGCACGCCAGTTACTACAGTGTGGCACTCAGTACAACACTCATGTGTATAATAATATTGTCATCATGCACACCAGTTACTACAGTGTGGCAGTCAGTACAACACTCACGTGTATAATAATATTGCCATCATGCACACCAGTTACTACAGTGTGGCAGTCAGTACAACACTCACGTGTATAATAATATTGTCATCATGCACACCAGTTACTACAGTGTGGCACTCAGTACAACACTCATGTGTATAATAATATTGTCATCATGCACACCAGTTACTACAGTGTGGCAGTCAGTACAACACTCACGTGTATAATAATATTGCCATCATGCACACCAGTTACTACAGTGTGGTAGTCAGTACAACACTCACGTGTATAATAATATTGTCATCATGCACACCAGTTACTACAGTGTGGCAGTCAGTACAACACTCATGTGTATAATAATATTGCCATCATGCACGCCAGTTACTACAGTGTGGCAGTCAGTACAACACTCACGTGTATAATAATATTGCCAGCTTGCACACCAGTTACTACAGTGTGGCACTCAGTACAACACTCATGTGTATAATAATATTGCCATCATGCACACCAGTTACTACAGTGTGGCAGTCAGTACAACACTCACGTGTATAATAATATTGTCATCATGCACACCAGTTACTACAGTGTGGCACTCAGTACAACACTCACGTGTATAATAATATTGTCATCATGCACACCAGTTACTAGTGTGGTAGTCAGTACAACACTCACGTGTATAATAATATTGTCATCATGCACACCAGTTACTACAGTGTGGCAGTCAGTACAACACTCACGTGTATAATAATATTGTCATCATGCACACCAGTTACTACAGTGTGGCAGTCAGTACAACACTCATGTGTATAATAATATTGTCATCATGCACACCAGTTACTACAGTGTGGCAGTCAGTACAACACTCACGTGTATAATAATATTGTCATCATGCACACCAGTTACTACAGTGTGGCAGTCAGTACAACACTCATGTGTATAATAATATTGCCATCATGCACACCAGTTACTACAGTGTGGTAGTCAGTACAACACTCACGTGTATAATAATATTGTCATCATGCACACCAGTTACTACAGTGTGGCAGTCAGTACAACACTCACGTGTATAATAATATTGTCATCATGCACACCAGTTACTACAGTGTGGCAGTCAGTACAACACTCACGTGTATAATAATATTGTCATCATGCACACCAGTTACTACAGTGTGGCAGTCAGTACAACACTCACGTGTATAATAATATTGCCATCATGCACACCAGTTACTACAGTGTGGCAGTCAGTACAACACTCGCGTGTATAATAATATTGTCATCATGCACACCAGTTACTACAGTGTGGCAGTCAGTACAACACTCACGTGTATAATAATATTGTCATCATGCACACCAGTTACTACAGTGTGGCAGTCAGTACAACACTCACGTGTATAATAATATTGTCATCATGCACACCAGTTACTACAGTGTGGCAGTCAGTACAACACTCACGTGTATAATAATATTGTCATCATGCACACCAGTTACTACAGTGTGGCAGTCAGTACAACACTCATGTGTATAATAATATTGTCATCATGCACACCAGTTACTACAGTGTGGCACTCAGTACAACACTCATGTGTATAATAATATTGTCATCATGCACACCAGTTACTACAGTGTGACACTCAGTACAACACTCACGTGTATAATAATATTGCCATCATGCACACCAGTTACTACAGTGTGGTAGTCAGTACAACACTCACGTGTATAATAATATTGTCATCATGCACACCAGTTACTACAGTGTGGCAGTCAGTACAACACTCATGTGTATAATAATATTGTCATCATGCACACCAGTTACTACAGTGTGGCAGTCAGTACAACACTCACGTGTATAATAATATTGTCATCATGCACACCAGTTACTACAGTGTGGCAGTCAGTACAACACTCATGTGTATAATAATATTGCCATCATGCACACCAGTTACTACAGTGTGGCAGTCATACAACACTCACATGTATAATAATATTGTCATCATGCACACCAGTTACTACAGTGTGGCACTCAGTACAACACTCATGTGTATAATAATATTGTCATCATGTACACCAGTTACTACAGTGTGGCAGTCAGTACAACACTCATGTGTATAATAATATTGCCATCATGCACACCAGTTACTACAGTGTGGCAGTCAGTACAACACTCACGTGTATAATAATATTGTCATCATGCACACCAGTTACTACAGTGTGGCACTCAGTACAACACTCAATGTGTATAATAATATTGTCATCATGTACACCAGTTACTACAGTGTGGCAGTCAGTACAACACTCACGTGTATAATAATATTGTCATCATGCACACCAGTTACTACAGTGTGGCAGTCAGTACAACACTCATGTGTATAATAATATTGTCATCATGCACACCAGTTACTACAGTGTGGCAGTCAGTACAACACTCATGTGTATAATAATATTGTCATCATGCACACCAGTTACTACAGTGTGGCACTCAGTACAACACTCATGTGTATAATAATATTGCCATCATGCACACCAGTTACTACAGTGTGGCAGTCAGTACAACACTCACGTGTATAATAATATTGTCATCATGCACACCAGTTACTACAGTGTGGCACTCAGTACAATACTCACGTGTATAATAATATTGTCATCATGCACACCAGTTACTACAGTGTGGCAGTCAGTACAACACTCACGTGTATAATAATATTGTCATCATGCACACCAGTTACTACAGTGTGGCAGTCAGTACAACACAGTCACGTGTATAATAATATTGTCATCATGCACACCAGTTACTACAGTGTGGCAGTCAGTACAACACTCATGTGTATAATAATATTGTCATCATGCACACCAGTTACTACAGTGTGGCACTCAGCACAACACTCACATGTATAATAATATTGTCATCATGCACACCAGTTACTAGTGTGGCACTCAGTACAACACTCACGTGTATAATAATATTGTCATCATGCACGCCAGTTACTACAGTGTGGCAGTCAGTACAACACTCACATGTATAATAATATTGTCATCATGCACACCAGTTACTACAGTGTGGCAGTCAGTACAACACAGTCACGTGTATAATAATATTGTCATCATGCACACCAGTTACTACAGTGTGGCACTCAGTACAACACTCACGTGTATAATAATATTGTCATCATGCACACCAGTTACTAGTGTGGCAGTCAGTACTCACTGTCTCGTAAGGTCCTTTGCCCCCGAGAGCCACCCAGAAGAAGTTCTCAGGCTCATTGCCTTCCTTGACAAGCACATTGGAGTAGGTCGACTGCAGCACATCACATCACCAGGACACACACACACACACACACACACACACACACACAGAGTAATATTGTATATGGGCATGCCTCCATGAATATTACTCCACCCACTCCAAGAATACATGGAACAGGTATAAGCATATACATAACATTGTATAAACATACACCTACAGTTTAGTATAATAGGTGAGCTATTATCACATTTCCTATGAATACACACGTAGAGAACAGAGGGTGAGCTATTATTAGACCTCCTATGAAAACACTCTGAAGGTGAACTATCATTAGACCTCCTGTGAATACACACTAGAGAACAGAGGGTGAGCTATTACTGTGAGAACAGTACATGTAAGCTATTGTTAGACCTGTGAATACACTTTAGAGAACAGAGGTACATGTAAGCTATTGTTAGACCTGTGAATACACTTTAGAGAACAGAGTTACATGTAAGCTATTGTTAGACCTGTGAATACACTTTAGAGAACAGAGGGTGAACTATAATTGACACCAAGAGAGTGAGCTATTATTAGACCTCATGAATACACTATTGAGAACAGAGAGTGAGCTATTATTGGACGTCCTGTGAATATACTATAGAGAAATAAGGGTAAGCTAATAATTGACACCTGAGCTATGATTAGATCTCACACTATAGAGAACATATATATTAGACCTATGAATACACTAAGGGGTCAGAGGGTGAGCTATGATTAGATCTCACACTATAGAGAACATATATATTAGACCTATGAATACACTAAGGGGTCAGAGGATGAGCTATGATTAGATCTCACACTATAGAGAACATATATATTAGACCTATGAATACACTAAGGGGTCAGAGGATGAGCTATGATTAGATCTCACAGAGAATATTAGACCTATGAATACACCAAGGGGACAGAGGGTGAGCTTATTAAGACATCCTATGAATATATTAAGAGCCACTATTATTAGACTTCTTATGAATATACTAAGAGAACATGGAGGGTGAGCTATTATTAGACCTATGAATACTCTATATTATTAGACATATGAATACACTATGAGGCCACAGAAGGTGAGCTACATGTAAATAAACACCCCGAGGGTGAGCTATTATTAGACCTCTTGTGAATATATTACAGAGAACACAGAGGGTGAGCTATTATTATGCCTATGAATACACTTACACTATATAGGGAACAGAGGGTGAGCTATTATTAGACATCTTATGAACAATGTTGAGAGAAAAAATGACGTCCTGGTCCGCTTTACTGGTGTTGTTGGAAATTCTGCTTCAGAAAAAGCTGCTCCAGCACTTGTGTATACCAGCTAACACACATGTGCTTACACCAGGTAACACACATGGGCTTACACCAGGTAACACACTTGTGCTTACTCCACCTGTGCTTACATCTGTGCTTACACCAGGTAACACACTTGTGCTTACACCTGTTAACACACTTGTGCTTACACCTGTTAACACACTTGTGCTTACACCTGGAAACACACCTGTGCTTACACCTGGTAACATACTTGTGCTTACACCTGGTTACACACCTGCACTTACACCAGGTAACACCACCTGCGTTTACACCTGTCCTTACACCAGGTAACACCTGTGTTTACAGTTGGTTACACACCTGTGCTTACATAGTAAAACACCTGTGCTTACACCAGGTAACATATCTGTGCTTACACTTGGTTACACAGCTGTGCTTACATAGTAAAATACCTGTGCTTACACCAGGTAACATATCTGTGCTTCTTGGTAACACACTGAATCCTTTCCCTCTTGGGAAAGAGGCATTGCTGCATTACTTGCTGCCAACTATGCTGCAGATGTGAAGCTTTTGGCTCAGTTGAGCTGCAGCAGCTGCTGATTGTATTTGCATTCTTGTCTTCTTAAAAAAAAAGAAGAAGTTCTGCATGTACATAGCTATGAATATTATTAGCCGCAGCTGTGGATGTGCAGCTAGAGCAAGAATAGTTATTAATAGACTCTCCTCTTTAGCCACCTACAGCAGCAGATGTGCAGCTAGAGCATAGAATAGTTATTAATAGACTCTCCTCTTTAGCCACCTACAGCAGCAGCTGTGCAGCTAGAGCATAGAATAGTTATTAATAGACTCTCCTCTTTAGCCACCTACAGCTGCAGCTGTGGATGTGCAGCTAGAGCATAGAATAGTTATTAATAGACTCTCCTCTTTAGCCACTTACAGCAGCATCTGTGGATGTGCAGCTAGAGCATAGAATAGTTATTAATAGACTCTCCTCTTTAGCCACCTACATCAGCATCTGTGGATGTGCAGCTAGAGCATAGAATAGTTATTAATAGACTCTCCTCTTTAGCCACCTACAGCAGCAGCTGTGCAGCTAGAGCATAGAATAGTTATTAATAGACTCTCCTCTTTAGCCACCTACATCAGCATCTGTGGATGTGCAGCTAGAGCATAGAATAGTTATTAATAGACTCTCCTCTTTAGCCACCTACAGCAGCAGCTGTGCAGCTAGAGCATAGAATAGTTATTAATAGACTCTCCTCTTTAGCCACCTACAGCAGCAGCTGTGGATGTGCAGCTAGAGCTTAGAATAGTTATTAATAGACTCTCCTCTTTAGCCACTTACAGCAGCAGCTGTGGATGTGCAGCTAGAGCATAGAATAGTTATTAATAGACTCTCCTCTTTAGCCACCTACATCAGCAGCTGTGGATGTGCAGCTAGAGCATAGAATAGTTATTAATAGACTCTCCTCTTTAGCCACCTACAGCAGCAGCTGTGCAGCTAGAGCATAGAATAGTTATTAATAGACTCTCCTCTTTAGCCACCTACAGCAGCAGCTGTGCAGCTAGAGCATAGAATAGTTATTAATAGACTCTCCTCTTTATCCACCTACAGCAGCAGCTGTGGATGTGCAGCTAGAGCATAGAATAGTTATTAATAGACTCTCCTCTTTAGCCACCTACAACAGCAGCTGTGCAGCTAGCAGTGAGTGAGTGAGTGAGTGAGGGAGGGAGGAAGTGAGGGAGGAAGTGAGTGAGGGAGGGAGTGAGTGAGTGAGGGAGTGAGTGAGTGAGTGAGTGAGGAAGTGAGGGAGGAAGTGAGTGAGGGAGTGAGTGAGCGAGGGAGGAAGTGAGTGAGTGAGGGAGTGAGTGAGGGAGGAAGTGAGTGAGGAAGTGAGTGAGGGAGTGAGCGAGGGAGGAAGTGAGTGAGGGAGGGAGTGAGTGAGGGAGGAAGTGAGTGAGGGAGTGAGGGAGGAAGTGAGTGAGGGAGGAAGTGAGTGAGTGAGGGAGTGAGGGAGGAAAGTGAGTGAGGGAGAGAGTGAGTGAGGGAGAGAGTGAGTGAGGGAGAGATGAGGGAGTGTGTGTGGGAGTGAGGGGTTGCACTGGCGATTGGCCTGACCAATCAAAATCTCCTTCCACCAGCTTGGCACATGCATACTAAAGAGTGACATGTACGTTGATAAGTACAGAACACGTCCCTCCCATCCTCACGCCCCTCCCATCCTCATGCCCCTCCCATCCTCAAGCTGGGTGTCAGGCGCCTCACTCAGCCCTGACTGGCTGCAGAGCAGCACTACTATATATAAATAGAGCTAGATAGAATTTATAAATAGAGCTAGAACTCATAACCCAACACATAGGACAATCACGATGTCATCTCACACTCTATAAGTCCTATAGGTAATTCTACTACTCTCACACTGTTATCAACACCCTAAGCCTGTCTGCAAGGGTATTTAAACCCCTCTGCAGTCTCATCCTATCTTCATATTCTGCTACTCGACAGTTGCTTTAATATAAGCTACTTAAGATCTAAAACTCTTTTGTCAAGTTTGGGGTTTAGCTAGAAGAAATTAGGGAGAGACTCTGGTGGCAGTGAATTACCAAAGTTGGTATCTGTTAGGTCTCCTGTGGTTGGAGACTCTAACACTGAGAAAGTGCTTGGTGCATGACCATGTGATAGCAACCACGTGCACTATACATGACCATGTGGTAGTAACCTCATGCACTATACATGACCATGTGATAGCAACCACGTGCACTATACATGACCATGTGGTAGTAACCTCATGCACTATACATGACCATGTGGTAGCAACCTCATGCACTATACATGACCATGTGGTAGTAACCTTGTGCACTATACATGACCATGTGGTAGCAACCTCATGCACTATACATGACCATGTGATAGTGACCTCATGCACTATACATGACCATGTGGTAGTAACCTCATGCACTATACATGACCATGTGGTAGCAACCTCATGTACTATACATGACCATGTGGTAGTAACCTCATGCACTATACATGACCATGTGATAGTGACCTCATGCACTATACATGACCATGTGGTAGCAACCTCATGCACTATACATGACCATGTGGTAGTAACCTTGTGCACTATACATGACCATGTGGTAGCAACCTCATGCACTATACATGACCATGTGATAGTGACCTCATGCACTATACATGACCATGTGGTAGTAACCTCATGCACTATACATGACCATGTGGTAGTAACCTCATGCACTATACATGACCATGTGGTAGTAACCTCATGCACTATACATGACCATGTGGTAGTAACCTCATGCACTATACATGACCATGTGGTAGCAACCTCATGCACTATACATGACCATGTGGTAGTAACCATGTGCACTATACATGACCATGTGGTAGTAACCTCATGCACTATACATGACCATGTGGTAGTAACCTCATGCACTATACATGACCATGTGGTAGCAACCATGTGCACTATACATGACCATGTGGTAGTAACCTCATGCACTATACATGACCATGTGGTAGCAACCATGTGCACTATACATGACCATGTGGTAGTAACCTCATGCACTATACATGACCATGTGGTAGCAACCTCATGCACTATACATGACCATGTGGTAGCAACCTCATGCACTATACATGACCATGTGGTAGTAACCTCATGCACTATACATGACCATGTGGTAGCAACCTCATGCACTATACATGACCATGTGGTAGTAACCTCATGCACTATACATGACCATGTGGTAGTAACCTCATGCACTATACATGACCATGTGGTAGCAACCTCATGCACTATACATGACCATGTGGTAGTAACCATGTGCACTATACATGACCATGTGGTAGTAACCTCATGCACTATACATGACCATGTGGTAGTAACCTCATGCACTATACATGACCATGTGGTAGTAACCTCATGCACTATACATGACCATGTGGTAGTAACCTCATGCACTATACATGACCATGTGGTAGCAACCTCATGCACTATACATGACCATGTGGTAGTAACCATGTGCACTATACATGACCATGTGGTAGTAACCTCATGCACTATACATGACCATGTGGTAGTAACCTCATGCACTATACATGACCATGTGGTAGCAACCTCATGCACTATACATGACCATGTGGTAGTAACCTCATGCACTATACATGACCATGTGGTAGTAACCTCATGCACTATACATGACCATGTGGTAGCAACCTCATGCACTATACATGACCATGTGGTAGTAACCATGTGCACTATACATGACCATGTGGTAGTAACCTCATGCACTATACATGACCATGTGGTAGTAACCTCATGCACTATACATGACCATGTGGTAGTAACCTCATGCACTATACATGACCATGTGGTAGTAACCTCATGCACTATACATGACCATGTGGTAGTAACCTCATGCACTATACATGACCATGTGGTAGTAACCTCATGCACTATACATGACCATGTGGTAGTAACCTCATGCACTATACATGACCATGTGGTAGTTACCTCGTGCACTATACATGACCATGTGGTAGTAACCATGTGCACTATACATGACCATGTGGTAGCAACCTCATGCACTATACATGACCATGTGGTAGTAACCTCATGCACTATACATGACCATGTGGTAGCAACCTCATGCACTATACATGACCATGTGGTAGCAACCTCATGCACTATACATGACCATGTGGTAGTAACCTCGTGCACTATACATGACCATGTGGTAGTAACCTCATGCACTATACATGACCATGTGGTAGTAACCTCATGCACTATACATGACCATGTGGTAGTAACCTCATGCACTATACATGACCATGTGGTAGTAACCTCATGCACTATACATGACCATGTGGTAGCAACCTCATGCACTATACATGACCATGTGGTAGTAACCTCATGCACTATACATGACCATGTGGTAGTAACCTCATGCACTATACATGACCATGTGGTAGTAACCTCATGCACTATACATGACCATGTGGTAGTAACCTCATGCACTATACATGACCATGTGGTAGCATCCTCGTGTACTATACATGACCATGTGATCTGGGATAAGCTTGATGCTAACACTTCTATATGTACATGTACTTGTTTGTCGCACATCAGCTTCATCAAATTCTGCAAATCTACACTCTGTCACTGCGCAAAATAGTAACCTTGGAGGACTCAGACGGGTGGGTGCTTGCTGCGTGCGCCCAGCCCAATCCTTGATGAAGGATGTGCTTGCTACATACATGTGCCCAGCCCAATCCTACACGAAGGATTCAGAGGGGTGGGTGCTTGCTACATGTGCCCAGCCTAATCCTAGATGAAGGTCTCAGAGGGGAGGGTGCTTGCTACGTGTGCCCAGCCTAATCCTACATGAAGGATTCAGAGGGGTGGGTGCTTGCTACATGTGCCCAGCCTAATCCTACGTGAAGGACTCAGAGGGGAGGGTGCTTGCTACATGTGCCCAGCCTAATCCTACATGAAGGACTCAGAGGGGTGGGTGCTTGCTACATGTGCCCAGCCTATTCCTAGATGAAGGTCTCAGAGGGGTGGGTGCTTGCTACATGTGCCCAGCCTAATCCCAGATGAAGGACTCAGAGGGGGCTACATGTGCCCAGCCTAATCCTAGATGAAGGTCTCAGAGAGGTGGGTGCTTGCTACATGTGCCCAGCCTAATCCTAGATGAAGGTCTCAGAGGGGTGGGTGCTTGCTACATGTGCCCAGCCTAATCCTAGATGAAGGACTCAGAGAGGTGGGTGCTTGCTACATGTGCCCAGCCTAATCCTAGATGAAGGTCTCAGAGGGGTGGGTGCTTGCTACATATGCCCAGCCTAATCCTACATGAAGGATTCAGAGGGGTGGGTGCTTGCTACATATGCCCAGCCTAATCCTAGATGAAGGTCTCAGAGGGGTGGGTGCTTGTACATATGCCCAGCCTAATCCTAGATGAAGGTCTCAGAGAGGTGGGTGCTTGCTACATACATGTCCATGCACAAGCTCATGTAATACATACTGTATACATGTCTCTCATTACTGTTGCTGGACAACAGGGCTTGAGTAAAACAATTAACTGCATGAGCGGTACCTCGAACATAGAGCGCCCCATCTGCTCGGCATGGATGGCCTCCTCCTGTGTAGTCTGACTGCCTATCCAAATGTAGACAATGCCTGAACCTTCGCTGCCCTCAAAGGGAACCTTCAGAATGTGACTACAATGAGTACATGTACATACATGTGTGATAGGCACGAACATGTGTGATATTGCACGTACATACATGTGTGATACTGCACGTACATACATGTGTGATATTGCACGTACATACATGTGTGATATTGCATGTACATACATGTGTGATAGGCACGTACATGTGTGATGCATCATCCCCTCCATGCATACAGTAGGTACATACATACTGCCCCTCCATGCATGGGTACATACATACTGCCCCTCCATGCATGGGTACATACATACTGCCCCCTCCATGCATGGGTACATACATACTGCCCCCTCCATGCATGGGTACATACATACTGCCCCCTCCATGCATGGGTACATACATACTGCCCCTCCATGCATGGGTACATACATACTGCCCCCTCCATGCATGGGTACATACATACTGCCCCCTCCATGCATGGGTACATACATACTGCCCCTCCATGCATGGGTACATACATACTGCCCCCTCCATGCATGGGTACATACATACTGCCCCTCCATGCATGGGTACATACATACTGCCCCCTCCATGCATAGGTACATACATACTGCCCCTCCATGCATGGGTACATACATACTGCCCCCTCCATGCATAGGTACATACATACTGCCCCCTCCATGCATGGGTACATACATACTGCCCCTCCATGCATGGGTACATACATACTGCCCCTCCATGCATGGGTACATACATACTGCCCCCTCCATGCATGGGTACATACATACTGCCCCCTCCATGCATGGGTACATACATACTGCCCCCTCCATGCATGGGTACATACATACTGCCCCCTCCATGCTGAACTCAAGGCTGCACATCACCAAACAGAGGGTGTGTCTCCGGCCTCAACTATTACAGTTTAATATGCTCTTGTCACGTGATGTGTGTGGAGGGTGGTTGAGTGTGTGTGTGGAGGGTGGTTGAGTGTGTGTGTGTGGAGGGTGGTTGAGTGCGTGTGTGTGTGGAGGGTACTTGAGTGTGTGTGTGTGTGGAGGGTGGTTGAGTGTGTGTGTGTGGAGGGTGGTTGAGTGTGTGTGTGTGGAGGGTGGTTGAGTGTGAGTGTGTGGAGGGTGATTGAGTGTGTGGCATGCATATATGGTACAGTATGCGCAAACAGGGTTGTAGTATGTGTGGTGTAGTTGTGGTGAAGTGTGTATGTGGTGAGTGCATGTGGTTTGTGTGATGTGTGTGTGTGTTGTGTATGTGATGTGGTGTGTGTATGTGGTGAGTGCATACGGTTTGTGTGATGTGTGTGTTGTGTATGTGATGTGGTGTGGTGTGTATGTGGTCTGTGTAAATGTGGTGTGTGTGTGAGTGTGTGCAGTGACACCCACCAGAAGCAGGAGTTGAGGGACCTTGGTTGGGCCGGCACCTGCACCACTCTGCGGCAAAGCTTGCTGCTGGTGGCTCTGATCTGGTAGAGTGATGGAGAGCTGTCCCTCGTCTCAGAGAAACGATGACCCTGCGTGACGTCACATCAAACACATGCAGGCATCTAAATAGAGCACACTAGTGGCAGTCAGGATGTAACAATGTATTGCTATAGGTCTTCATTATGCAGCTGGGATAAGCATGTGATGGACTGAACCTTGAACCTGAGAACGATGAGGAGAGTGCCTTCTCCTGTTTGGTTCATGCCATTGCATGACACGCCCTTAAGAAGGAAAGGCAACAGCACTGTACCCACATCGACCTCAACCAGTTAGATGACCCTTTACCATATAACATGACGTCAACCAAAAAATCATAGACCAATCCCATTCTCAACGAACTCTCAGTTGATACGCAGAGATTCAATTATAGCATTGGTCTAAATGATTTAAATGGTAAAGGGTCATTTAACTGGTTTTCGTCACCTTGAGTCCAATCTTGCCTTCTTTTTCCTTTAACAATGTCCTTGTCTACTTCTCCTTTAACAATGTCCTTGTCTACTTCTCCTTTAACAATGTCCTTGTCTACTTCTGAATGAAACATTTTGTTCTCGTTTCAAGATGTTTCTTTGTGTCTGTGTGAATTTTATAATGGAGCAGTGGACTGCGCAGACTTTCACGATCACTGCAGTGTCTCCCATGCATACATGTGCTACAAGCAAGAGCAAGCAGAGTAGCATGCAACACCTGATCTCTTAGGCTAGGCTGCTACAAGCTTCTCTGTATACCCACTCCCTGACAGCTCACTTCTTTGCTAGTAGACAAATGCTGCAGCAGGAGATAGCAGCTGCTATCATACACCTTAGGCTTTGGCATCTGTCCTGCGTGATGAGAACTTGCTGGATTGTTAGTCTCCATATAGCACACACACAAGTGTGTTTATTGTGCTGATGACCCTTTACAAATGTTAAGTGTCACACAGTCTGATGAGTCCCTGCAATGCATTGGGTGTCAGAAGGTCAAGCTTCACTTTATTAGTCTAGACATACACAACCTGGAGCCTTCAGGTAAGTACAGCTGATGGATGTATCTGTTGTACGCAAGTTATGTGAGGGAGGTAAGCAAGGTCCTTGCAGACAAATGTCACGGTTTATAAGAGTCATCTTGGGCAGCAGATTACTACCCTCGTGACAGATTACTACCCAGGGGTGTATTTAGGGGGGGGCGGGGGGGGGCATTCGCCCCCCCTTGTATCATTCTCGCCCCCCCCTTGAAATTAGAGATATTTTTTTAAATAATGTCAAGAAAGGTGTAATACAAGAAAGGTGTAATAAGCTTATGATATCAGGTTCAAATGATAGGAATGTCAAACTGAGGTTCTTCTTGGTTTTCTCTGCCATACGTCCACAATCTCTTCAAGGTCGCTCTCAGAGAGTACTTCTGGTGCCTCTATAGCAATCCTCATAAGGTGAGAAAGGCTGCAGTCACTTAGAGAATTACGCAAACGAGTCTTGATCATCTTCATCTGTGAGAAGCTTCTCTCCACAGAAGCAGTAGAAACTGGAATCGATAAGCAGATGGAGGCAATCTTGTGCAAATTGGGAAACATGGCCTTGAGCATGTCGTTTGAAACAAGTTCTTTCAGCTGTGATGCAGTAGTATCCCGTGGTTGCTTGACTAACAGCTGGAGGAATGTTTTCCACTCTGTAAGTATTTCAGTGGAAATCATGGCTGTCTTCACTGTTTCTTCTCCATCCAATGTTTCTGCATCTCTATCTTCTCCGTAGTGAGCAATCAGTTTCTCAACAGACGTGTCTCCATAAGTGGGAAAAGATACTGAATCTGCTTTTGGAACTTTCCGTGGATCGAATATAGACAATGCTGATACAACAGCGTTGGATGAAGAAAATCGGCTTGTTATGTTGGCCTTTAAATCAGCAACAAAAGGCTTACCAACAACATTCTGGAACGAAAGTATTTTATCAGCGTCAATAGACACCTTTGTAGATGACTTCAAGTCTTCAACGTTTTCAAGAAGCTCCAACACCCAGTTCGCTCCAGGCAAAACTGCATCATCCAAGGATTTAACAGTAGCATCAACAAGGAATGATATCAACGAGAGGTCAAGCTGCTCTGCCTGAAGTGCTTTGCTGAGCTTGGCTACTTGTGGTAGAGTGAAATCAAGCAAATATATAGCTGCAATCGTAGACAATTTGCAGAGGGCACCATGGATTCCAAGAGCTTCTGGCTCGTGGGACGTCTCGTAGATGTTCCCAATGGTGATTACAATTGCAGAATAACTTGCTTTGACAGCTTTGACACACCTTTCATGTGCCAGCCAGCGTGTGTCAGATGGCTTGATCACTTTCATTTCTGGAAGTTCAAGAACGTGCTGTACCTCCTTCAGACACTCTGCTCGCTTGGGGGAATTGCGAAAATGCTTCCAAAGAGTAGTCAATGTTCTGTAAACATGAGCAATTCCAGGAGTTTTATTGGCAGCTTGCACACAAGCCAACTGCAGTAAGTGACAGTGGCAGTGTATAAACAGAGCGTGAGGAGTATGTTTCTTGATACGTGCCTGAACCCCGGTCTTTCGTCCAGAAAAAGTTGCAGCTCCATCAAATCCCAATCCAACTATTCTTCCGACTTGTAGACCTTTCTTCTTTAAACAATCGATGAGATTAGAATAGATGGTCTCTGCATCAGCCTTCTTCAATGGAATAAGCTCCAGAAAGCACTCTACTGGTACACCATCTTCCTCCCAGCGGCAAAACACAGACAATTCTTCTACGTTGGTGACATCTGTGCACTCATCTGCCATGAGGCTGTACATAGGTGCCTTTTGAAGTCGCTTCAGAATCGACTCCTCCACCCATGTCCCCAATGATTCGATGAATTCAACCACAGCCAATCTTGATGTGTACACAGCATTTCTTGGTGCAGTTTCTAAGAATTGCTTCAAATGTTGGCTGCCACATCGAACCACCACGTCAACCAGCTTCTCAAATTTTGTCGAATGTGCAACTTGTTCTTTCGTAAGAAAATGAGTGAGTAGGATCAGGCACTTCACTGCAGCTCTGTTCTGAGCTCTTTTGCGAGCTAAAACATTCTGGAGTTGCTGTACAACTGTTCCACCTTTGGCTGCTCCTTTAGCTGCAAAAAGAGCTTGAGTTGCATGGATATGGAAGTCACTTCTCGCATGAGCTTTCATTTTTTCAACAGCTTTCTTCCAATTTCTGCAAGGTTGTGTGACCCACACTCCTCCAGTACGCTGCAGACCAGATTGCTTGCAAACCTTGCAAAAGGCACCATCGCTATCCTCGTCATAATAGAGCCAACTGAAATCTTTCTCCCAGCTCTTAGAGTATTTTCTCTTCGTGGATACAGAAGAGCGGTGTTTGTTTTGCTTGCTTTTCTTTGAAGGTGGAGGACTAAGGCTAGGACTAGATGCCTCGACATGCTCAGAGCTATCTGTTCTGCTATCTTCGCTATCGCTGCTATTAGCATGAGAAGAGGCTTGAGAAGTACTTGCAAAGTATGAGCGAATATCCATATTAATATGAAGAGAAATCAGCTAGTAAGGTTTCTTTTATAGAGACTTTAAGACCATGACATAATGAACTGAGTTAAAAATACTGAGAGAGAGTGGGAAAGAAGGAGGGAACTGAAGAAGTGACAAACCTACAAAGGAGAACACGTGGTGGTGTGTGATGACTTTAAGACCATGACATAATGGACTGAGTTAAAAATACTGAGAGAGTGGGAAAGAAGGAGGGAACTGAAGAAGTGACAAACCTACAAAGGAGAACACGTGGTGGCGTGTGATGACATCATGTCTAAGATTAGACTTGAAGACCATGACATAATGGACTGAGTTAAAAATACTGAGAGAGAGGGAGTGTGGGAAAGAAGGAGAAACAAAAGAAGTGACAAACCTACAAAGGAGAGCACGTGGTGGTGTGTGATGTCATCGTGTCATGACACATGCTCTCCTTTTTCCAAGCAGCTACAATATCATGAGAAATATATACAGTCTAGCCATAGTTCGGTATAGCATAATGCCATTGGTAGTCAGTCAAAATAGCTATCCTCAGACATTGTAAAAGCAAAAAAAAATATGGGGGGATCTTCCCCCCAGACCCCCCTTTTACGACTTATGAACATGTTAAGAAAATATTAACAAAAATTAGGGCACCAAGTGACCAACCATTTCCACCCCCCCCCCCCCCCCCTAGAGAACTAGAGAAAAATTGTGTATGAAACCTGTTGTCCATGATTTTGTAAGAAAATGCATGGAATGCAACATAATTCGATTTCACAAAAGCCCACCTCCATTATACGAGTGACAAGTGACTATATCTAATCTATATATGCTGATTGCCGTAGCATGCAACTTCAGCAAATATTTAAGATGGAATGTTGTACTAAAGATTTTAGAAAAAGTGCATGCCATCATAAGTAGCAGCTATATATACAGTTAGTACTGCAAAGATACCTGTGGGTAAAACACTTTCGTACTCCACGCGGAAGCCCAGGGTGCACGTCCCCTTTCCGCACCATCCAGGCTCTCCGCCCCCCCTTATTTTTCCATATCTCAAGTTCGCCCCCCCTTGGCAAAATTTCTGTATACAACCCTGACTACCCTCGTGACAGATTACTACTTTTGTCAAGGATTCAAGGCACACTGGAAGTGGTTTAGGATAAAATCAGCCACCACCTTATAAGGTGATAAGAAACTGCCAAGTTAGTGCTAGCCGAGATATAAACTTCTGTCAGCCATATTGGAATAAGGGTCAAACCAATAAGGCAGTGTTATCATAGCCACACCCACATTCTAAGCTTGTAAGTGCTAAGAATATAGCTGGTTTAGCTGTAGGCCCAAATACTGCAATAGCAGTATGATATACTATACATCTACAATGAGATTACTGATACACACCCACACATCTAGTCTAGCTTAATTAATACCCACTCATGACACATCTAGTCTAGCTTAATTAATACCCAGCCATGACACATCTAGTCTAGCTTAATTAATACCCAGCCATGACACATCTAGTCTAGCTTAATTAATACCCACTCATGACACATCTAGTCTAGCTTAATTAATACCCACTCATGACACATCTAGTCTAGCTTAATTAATACCCACTCATGACACATCTAGTCTAGCTTAATTAATACCCACTCATGACACATCTAGTCTAGCTTAATTAATACTCACTCATGACACATCTAGTCTAGCTTAATTAATACCCACTCATGACACATCTAGTCTAGCTTAATTAATACTCACTCATGACACATCTAGTCTAGCTTAATTAATACCCACTCATGACACATCTAGTCTAGCTTAATTAATACTCACTCATGACACATCTAGTCTAGCTTAATTAATACCCAGCCATGACACATCTAGTCTAGCTTAATTAATACCCACTCATGACACATCTAGTCTAGCTTAATTAATACCCACTCATGACACATCTAGTCTAGCTTAATTAATACCCAGCCATGACACATCTAGTCTAGCTTAATTAATACCCAGCCATGACACATCTAGTCTAGCTTAATTAATACTCACTCATGACACATCTAGTCTAGCTTAATTAATACCCACTCATGACACATCTAGTCTAGCTTAATTAATACCCACTCATGACACATCTAGTCTAGCTTAATTAATACCCACTCATGACACATCTAGTCTAGCTTAATTAATACTCACTCATGACACATCTAGTCTAGCTTAATTAATACCCACTCATGACACATCTAGTCTAGCTTAATTAATACTCACTCATGACACATCTAGTCTAGCTTAATTAATACCCAGCCATGACACATCTAGTCTAGCTTAATTAATACCCACTCATGACACATCTAGTCTAGCTTAATTAATACCCACTCATGACACATCTAGTCTAGCTTAATTAATACCCACTCATGACACATCTAGTCTAGCTTAATTAATACTCACTCATGACACATCTAGTCTAGCTTAATTAATACCCACTCATGACACATCTAGTCTAGCTTAATTAATACTCACTCATGACACATCTAGTCTAGCTTAATTAATACCCACTCATGACACATCTAGTCTAGCTTAATTAATACCCACTCATGACACATCTAGTCTAGCTTAATTAATACCCACTCATGACACATCTAGTCTAGCTTAATTAATACTCACTCATGACACATCTAGTCTAGCTTAATTAATACCCACTCATGACACATCTAGTCTAGCTTAATTAATACCCAGCCATGACACATCTAGTCTAGCTTAATTAATACCCACTCATGACACATCTAGTCTAGCATAATTAATACCCACTCATGACACATCTAGTCTAGCTTAATTAATACCCAGCCATGACACATCTAGTCTAGCTTAATTAATACCCAGCCATGACACATCTAGTCTAGCTTAATTAATACCCACTCATGACACATCTAGTCTAGCTTAATTAATACTCACTCATGACACATCTAGTCTAGCTTAATTAATACCCACTCATGACACATCTAGTCTAGCTTAATTAATACCCACTCATGACACATCTAGTCTAGCTTAATTAATACCCACTCATGACACATCTAGTCTAGCTTAATTAATACTCACTCATGACACATCTAGTCTAGCTTAATTAATACTCACTCATGACACATCTAGTCTAGCTTAATTAATACTCACTCATGACACATCTAGTCTAGCTTAATTAATACCCACTCATGACACATCTAGTCTAGCTTAATTAATACCCACTCATGACACATCTAGTCTAGCTTAATTAATACTCACTCATGACACATCTAGTCTAGCTTAATTAATACCCACTCATGACACATCTAGTCTAGCTTAATTAATACCCAGCCATGACACATCTAGTCTAGCTTAATTAATACCCACTCATGACACATCTAGTCTAGCTTAATTAATACTCACTCATGACACATCTAGTCTAGCTTAATTAATACTCACTCATGACACATCTAGTCTAGCTTAATTAATACCCACTCATGACACATCTAGTCTAGCTTAATTAATACCCACTCATGACACATCTAGTCTAGCTTAATTAATACCCACTCATGACACATCTAGTCTAGCTTAATTAATACTCACTCATGACACATCTAGTCTAGCTTAATTAATACCCACTCATGACACATCTAGTCTAGCTTAATTAATACCCACTCATGACACATCTAGTCTAGCTTAATTAATACCCACTCATGACACATCTAGTCTAGCTTAATTAATACTCACTCATGACACATCTAGTCTAGCTTAATTAATACCCACTCATGACACATCTAGTCTAGCTTAATTAATACTCACTCATGACACATCTAGTCTAGCTTAATTAATACCCACTCATGACACATCTAGTCTAGCTTAATTAATACCCACTCATGACACATCTAGTCTAGCTTAATTAATACCCAGCCATGACACATCTAGTCTAGCTTAATTAATACCCACTCATGACACATCTAGTCTAGCTTAATTAATACCCACTCATGACACATCTAGTCTAGCTTAATTAATACCCACTCATGACACATCTAGTCTAGCTTAATTAATACCCAGCCATGACACATCTAGTCTAGCTTAATTAATACTCACTCATGACACATCTAGTCTAGCTTAATTAATACCCACTCATGACACATCTAGTCTAGCTTAATTAATACTCACTCATGACACATCTAGTCTAGCTTAATTAATACCCACTCATGACACATCTAGTCTAGCTTAATTAATACCCACTCATGACACATCTAGTCTAGCTTAATTAATACCCAGCCATGACACATCTAGTCTAGCTTAATTAATACTCACTCATGACACATCTAGTCTAGCTTAATTAATACCCACTCATGACACATCTAGTCTAGCTTAATTAATACTCACTCATGACACATCTAGTCTAGCTTAATTAATACTCACTCATGACACATCTAGTCTAGCTTAATTAATACTCACTCATGACACATCTAGTCTAGCTTAATTAATACTCACTCATGACACATCTAGTCTAGCTTAATTAATACCCACTCATGACACATCTAGTCTAGCTTAATTAATACTCACTCATGACACATCTAGTCTAGCTTAATTAATACCCACTCATGACACATCTAGTCTAGCTTAATTAATACTCACTCCTTACAACTTACTCTGTGCAGGATAAATTTGCCCCCAAAGTGAGCCAGGAACTTCATGTTCTCCTGCTGCTGCTTGAAGCGGATCACGTCTATAGGCCCATCCATGGCACGCTCCAACTGCTTCAGGATACTACAGCAACACATAAGCCACACACCCATGCAATGATAGTATATCATATAATAATAATAGCATTGCCAATGAGTCGGATATAGGTTTATCACACCCACACACACCTCCCCATATGCCCACACACACTACATGCATGTCTGTAACAACTACACACACACACACTACATGCATGTCTGTAACAACTACACACACACTACATGCATGTCTGTAACAACTACACACACACACACTACATGCATGTCTGTAACAACTACACACACTACATGCATGTCTGTAACAACTACACACACACACACTACATGCATGTCTGTAACAACTACATGCACACACACTACATGCATGTCTGTAACAACTACACACACACACACTACATGCATGTCTGTAACAACTACACGCACACACACTACATGCATGTCTGTAACAACTACACACACACACACTACATGCATGTCTGTAACAACTACATGCACACTACATGTACATGCATGTCTGTAACAACTACACACACACACACTACATGCATGTCTGTAACAACTACACACACACACACTACATGCATGTCTGTAACAACTACACACACACACACTACATGCATGTCTGTAACAACTACACACACACACTGCATGCATGTCTGTAACAACTACATGCACACTACATGTACATGCATGTCTGTAACAACTACACACACACACACTACATGCATGTCTGTAACAACTACATGCACACTACATGTACATGCATGTCTGTAACAACTACACACACACACACTACATGCATGTCTGTAACAACTACACATACACACACACTACATGCATGTCTGTAACAACTACACACACACACACTACATGCATGTCTGTAACAACTACACACACACACACTGCATGCATGTCTGTAACAACTACATGCACACACACTACATGCATGTCTGTAACAACTACATGCACACTGCATGCATGTCTGTAACAACTACACACACACACACTACATGCATGTCTGTAACAACTACACACACACTACATGCATGTCTGTAACAACTACACACACACACACTGCATGCATGTCTGTAACAACTACTCACACACACACTACATGCATGTCTGTAACAACTACACACACACACACTGCATGCATGTCTGTAATTGCAGGGCTAACCATGAGTGAAGTGTGTAATTGCAGGGGCTAACCATGAGTGAAGTGTGTAATTGCAGGGGCTAACCATGAGTGAAGTGTGTAATTGCAGGGACTAACCATGAGTGAAGTGTGTAATTGCAGGGACTAACCATGAGTGAAGTGTGTAATTGCAGGGCTAACCATGAGTGAAGTGTGTAATTGCAGGGACTAACCATGAGTGAAGTGTGTAATTGCAGGGCTAACCATGAGTGAAGTGTGTAATTGCAGGGGCTAACCATGAGTGAAGTGTGTAATTGCAGGGACTAACCATGAGTGAAGTGTGTAATTGCAGGGCTAACCATGAGTGAAGCGTGTAATTGCAGGGCTAACCATGAGTGAAGTGTGTAATTGCAGGGACTAACCATGAGTGAAGTGTGTAATTGCAGGGCTAACCATGAGTGAAGTGTGTAATTGCAGGGACTAACCATGAGTGAAGTGTGTAATTGCAGGGGCTAACCATGAGTGAAGTGTGTAATTGCAGGGGCTAACCATGAGTGAAGTGTGTAATTGCAGTGCTAACCATGAGTGAAGTGTGTAATTGCAGGGCTAACCATGAGTGAAGTGTGTAATTGCAGGACTAACCATGAGTGAAGTGTGTAATTGCAGGGCTAACCATGAGTGAAGTGTGTAATTGCAGGGACTAACCATGAGTGAAGTGTGTAATTGCAGTGCTAACCATGAGTGAAGTGTGTAATTGCAGGGGCTAACCATGAGTGAAGTGTGTAATTGCAGGGGCTAACCATGAGTGAAGTGTGTAATTGCAGTGCTAACCATGAGTGAAGTGTGTAATTGCAGGGCTAACCATGAGTGAAGTGTGTAATTGCAGGGGCTAACCATGAGTGAAGTGTGTAATTGCAGGGCTAACCATGAGTGAAGTGTGTAATTGCAGGGACTAACCATGAGTGAAGTGTGTAATTGCAGGGGCTAACCATGAGTGAAGTGTGTAATTGCAGGGCTAACCATGAGTGAAGTGTGTAATTGCAGGGCTAACCATGAGTGAAGTGTGTAATTGCAGGGGCTAACCATGAGTGAAGTGTGTAATTGCAGGGGCTAACCATGAGTGAAGTGTGTAATTGCAGGGCTAACCATGAGTGAAGTGTGTAATTGCAGGGCTAACCATGAGTGAAGTGTGTAATTGCAGGGCTAACCATGAGTGAAGTGTGTAATTGCAGGGACTAACCATGAGTGAAGTGTGTAATTGCAGGGCTAACCATGAGTGAAGTGTGTAATTGCAGGGCTAACCATGAGTGAAGTGTGTAATTGCAGGGACTAACCATGAGTGAAGTGTGTAATTGCAGGGCTAACCATGAGTGAAGTGTGTAATTGCAGGGCTAACCATGAGTGAAGTGTGTAATTGCAGGGCTAACCATGAGTGAAGTGTGTAATTGCAGGGCTAACCATGAGTGAAGTATGTAATTGCAGGGACTAACCATGAGTGAAGTGTGTAATTGCAGGGGCTAACCATGAGTGAAGTGTGTAATTGCAGGGACTAACCATGAGTGAAGTGTGTAATTGCAGGGCTAACCATGAGTGAAGTGTGTAATTGCAGGGCTAACCATGAGTGAAGTGTGTAATTGCAGGGCTAACCATGAGTGAAGTGTGTAATTGCAGGGCTAACCATGAGTGAAGTGTGTAATTGCAGGGGCTAACCATGAGTGAAGTGTGTAATTGCAGGGGCTAACCATGAGTGAAGTGTGTAATTGCAGGGACTAACCATGAGTGAAGTGTGTAATTGCAGGGGCTAACCATGAGTGAAGTGTGTAATTGCAGGGCTAACCATGAGTGAAGTGTGTAATTGCAGGGCTAACCATGAGTGAAGTGTGTAATTGCAGGGGCTAACCATGAGTGAAGTGTGTAATTGCAGGGGCTAACCATGAGTGAAGTGTGTAATTGCAGGGACTAACCATGAGTGAAGTGTGTAATTGCAGGGGCTAACCATGAGTGAAGTGTGTAATTGCAGGGCTAACCATGAGTGAAGTATGTAATTGCAGGGACTAACCATGAGTGAAGTGTGTAATTGCAGGGGCTAACCATGAGTGAAGTGTGTAATTGCAGGGACTAACCATGAGTGAAGTGTGTAATTGCAGGGGCTAACCATGAGTGAAGTGTGTAATTGCAGGGGCTAACCATGAGTGAAGTGTGTAATTGCAGGGGCTAACCATGAGTGAAGTGTGTAATTGCAGGGCTAACCATGAGTGAAGTGTGTAATTGCAGGGGCTAACCATGAGTGAAGTGTGTAATTGCAGGGACTAACCATGAGTGAAGTGTGTAATTGCAGGGCTAACCATGAGTGAAGTGTGTAATTGCAGGGCTAACCATGAGTGAAGTGTGTAATTGCAGGGCTAACCATGAGTGAAGTGTGTAATTGCAGGGGCTAACCATGAGTGAAGTGTGTAATTGCAGGGGCTAACCATGAGTGAAGTGTGTAATTGCAGGGGCTAACCATGAGTGAAGCGTGTAATTGCAGGGCTAACCATGAGTGAAGTGTGTAATTGCAGGGCTAACCATGAGTGAAGTGTGTAATTGCAGGGACTAACCATGAGTGAAGTGTGTAATTGCAGGGGCTAACCATGAGTGAAGTGTGTAATTGCAGGGGCTAACCATGAGTGAAGTGTGTAATTGCAGTGCTAACCATGAGTGAAGTGTGTAATTGCAGGGCTAACCATGAGTGAAGTGTGTAATTGCAGGGCTAACCATGAGTGAAGTGTGTAATTGCAGGGACTAACCATGAGTGAAGTGTGTAATTGCAGGGCTAACCATGAGTGAAGTGTGTAATTGCAGGGGCTAACCATGAGTGAAGTGTGTAATTGCATGGACTAACCATGAGTGAAGTGTGTAATTGCAGGGCTAACCATGAGTGAAGTGTGTAATTGCAGGGCTAACCATGAGTGAAGTATGTAATTGCAGGGACTAACCATGAGTGAAGTGTGTAATTGCAGGGGCTAACCATGAGTGAAGTGTGTAATTGCAGGGCTAACCATGAGTGAAGTGTGTAATTGCAGGGACTAACCATGAGTGAAGTGTGTAATTGCAGGGGCTAACCATGAGTGAAGTGTGTAATTGCAGGGACTAACCATGAGTGAAGTGTGTAATTGCAGGGGCTAACCATGAGTGAAGTGTGTAATTGCAGGGACTAACCATGAGTGAAGTGTGTAATTGCAGGACTAATCATGAGTGAAGTGTGTAATTGCAGGGACTAACCATGAGTGAAGTGTGTAATTGCAGGGACTAACCATGAGTGAAGTGTGTAATTGCAGGGACTAACCATGAGTGAAGTGTGTAATTGCAGGGACTAATCATGAGTGAAGTGTGTAATTGCAGGGGCTAACCATGAGTGAAGTGTGTAATTGCAGGGACTAACCATGAGTGAAGTGTGTAATTGCAGGGACTAACCATGAGTGAAGTGTGTAATTGCAGGGACTAACCATGAGTGAAGTGTGTAATTGCAGGGACTAACCATGAGTGAAGTGTGTAATTGCAGGGACTAACCATGAGTGAAGTGTGTAATTGCAGGGGCTAACCATGAGTGAAGTGTGTAATTGCAGGGACTAACCATGAGTGAAGTGTGTAATTGCAGGGACTAACCATGAGTGAAGTGTGTAATTGCAGGGACTAACCATGAGTGAAGTGTGTAATTGCAGGGACTAACCATGAGTGAAGTGTGTAATTGCAGGGACTAACCATGAGTGAAGTGTGTAATTGCAGGGCTAACCATGAGTGAAGTGTGTAATTGCAGGGGCTAACCATGAGTGAAGTGTGTAATTGCAGGGCTAACCATGAGTGAAGTGTGTAATTGCAGGGACTAACCATGAGTGAAGTGTGTAATTGCAGGGGCTAACCATGAGTGAAGTGTGTAATTGCAGGGCTAACCATGAGTGAAGTGTGTAATTGCAGGGCTAACCATGAGTGAAGTGTGTAATTGCAGGGGCTAACCATGAGTGAAGTGTGTAATTGCAGGGGCTAACCATGAGTGAAGTGTGTAATTGCAGGGACTAACCATGAGTGAAGTGTGTAATTGCAGGGACTAACCATGAGTGAAGTGTGTAATAGCAGGGCTAACCATGAGTGAAGTGTGTAATTGCAGGGGCTAACCATGAGTGAAGTGTGTAATTGCAGGGCTAACCATGAGTGAAGTGTGTAATTGCAGGGCTAACCATGAGTGAAGTGTGTAATTGCAGGGGCTAACCATGAGTGAAGTGTGTAATTGCAGGGACTAACCATGAGTGAAGTGTGTAATTGCAGGGCTAACCATGAGTGAAGTGTGTAATTGCAGGGACTAACCATGAGTGAAGTGTGTAATTGCAGGGCTAACCATGAGTGAAGTGTGTAATTGCAGGGACTAACCATGAGTGAAGTGTGTAATTGCAGGGGATAATCATGAGTGAAGTATGTAATTGCAGGGCTAACCATGAGTGAAGTGTGTAATTGCAGGGGCTAACCATGAGTGAAGTGTGTAATTGCAGGGCTAACCATGAGTGAAGTGTGTAATTGCAGGGGCTAACCATGAGTGAAGTGTGTAATTGCAGGGCTAACCATGAGTGAAGTGTGTAATTGCAGGGACTAACCATGAGTGAAGTGTGTAATTGCAGGGGCTAACCATGAGTGAAGTGTGTAATTACAGGGACTAACCATGAGTGAAGTGTGTAATTGCAGGGCTAACCATGAGTGAAGTGTGTAATTGCAGGGACTAACCATGAGTGAAGTGTGTAATTGCAGGGGCTAACCATGAGTGAAGTGTGTAATTGCAGGGACTAACCATGAGTGAAGTGTGTAATTGCAGGGACTAACCATGAGTGAAGTGTGTAATTGCAGGGACTAACCATGAGTGAAGTGTGTAATTGCAGGGACTAACCATGAGTGAAGTGTGTAATTGCAGGGCTAACCATGAGTGAAGTGTGTAATTGCAGGGCTAATCATGAGTGAAGTGTGTAATTGCAGGGACTAACCATGAGTGAAGTGTGTAATTGCAGGGCTAACCATGAGTGAAGTGTGTAATTGCAGGGGCTAACCATGAGTGAAGTGTGTAATTGCAGGGCTAAACATGAGTGAAGTGTGTAATTGCAGGGGCTAACCATGAGTGAAGTGTGTAATTGCAGGGGCTAACCATGAGTGAAGTGTGTAATTGCAGGGGCTAACCATGAGTGAAGTGTGTAATTGCAGGGGCTAACCATGAGTGAAGTGTGTAATTGCAGGGACTAACCATGAGTGAAGTGTGTAATTGCAGGGACTAACCATGAGTGAAGTGTGTAATTGCAGGGGCTAACCATGAGTGAAGTGTGTAATTGCAGGGGCTAACCATGAGTGAAGTGTGTAATTGCAGGGCTAACCATGAGTGAAGTGTGTAATTGCAGGGGCTAACCATGAGTGAAGTGTGTAATTGCAGGGACTAACCATGAGTGAAGTGTGTAATTGCAGGGGCTAACCATGAGTGAAGTGTGTAATTTCAGGGCTAACCATGAGTGAAGTGTGTAATTGCAGGGGCTAACCATGAGTGAAGTGTGTAATTGCAGGGGCTAACCATGAGTGAAGTGTGTAATTGCAGGACTAACCATGAGTGAAGTGTGTAATTGCAGGGACTAACCATGAGTGAAGTGTGTAATTGCAGGGACTAACCATGAGTGAAGTGTATAATTGCAGGGACTAACCATGAGTGAAGTGTGTAATTGCAGGGACTAACCATGAGTGAAGTGTGTAATTGCAGGGGCTAACCATGAGTGAAGTGTGTAATTGCAGGGCTAACCATGAGTGAAGTGTGTAATTGCAGGGACTAACCATGAGTGAAGTGTGTAATTGCAGGGCTAACCATGAGTGAAGTGTGTAATTGCAGGGGCTAACCATGAGTGAAGTGTGTAATTGCAGGGACTAATCATGAGTGAAGTGTGTAATTGCAGGGGCTAACCATGAGTGAAGTGTGTAATTGCAGGGGCTAACCATGAGTGAAGTGTGTAATTGCAGGGCTAACCATGAGTGAAGTGTGTAATTGCAGGGGCTAACCATGAGTGAAGTGTGTAATTGCAGGGACTAACCATGAGTGAAGTGTGTAATTGCAGGGCTAACCATGAGTGAAGTGTGTAATTGCAGGGGCTAACCATGAGTGAAGTGTGTAATTGCAGGGGCTAACCATGAGTGAAGTGTGTAATTGCAGGGACTAACCATGAGTGAAGTGTGTAATTGCAGGGACTAACCATGAGTGAAGTGTGTAATTGCAGGGCTAACCATGAGTGAAGTGTGTAATTGCAGGACTAACCATGAGTGAAGTGTGTAATTGCAGGGGCTAACCATGAGTGAAGTGTGTAATTGCAGGGCTAACCATGAGTGAAGTGTGTAATTGCAGGGCTAACCATGAGTGAAGTGTGTAATTGCAGGGGCTAACCATGAGTGAAGTGTGTAATTGCAGGGACTAACCATGAGTGAAGTGTGTAATTGCAGGGGCTAACCATGAGTGAAGTGTGTAATTGCAGGGCTAACCATGAGTGAAGTGTGTAATTGCAGGGACTAATCATGAGTGAAGTGTGTAATTGCAGGGCTAACCATGAGTGAAGTGTGTAATTGCAGGGGCTAACCATGAGTGAAGTGTGTAATTGCAGGGCTAACCATGAGTGAAGTGTGTAATTGCAGGGCTAACCATGAGTGAAGTGTGTAATTGCAGGGACTAACCATGAGTGAAGTGTGTAATTGCAGGGCTAACCATGAGTGAAGTGTGTAATTGCAGGGCTAACCATGAGTGAAGTGTGTAATTGCAGGGACTAACCATGAGTGAAGTGTGTAATTGCAGGGACTAACCATGAGTGAAGTGTGTAATTGCAGGGGCTAACCATGAGTGAAGTGTGTAATTGCAGGGACTAACCATGAGTGAAGTGTGTAATTGCAGGGCTAACCATGAGTGAAGTGTGTAATTGCAGGGACTAACCATGAGTGAAGTGTGTAATTGCAGGGCTAACCATGAGTGAAGTGTGTAATTGCAGGGGCTAACCATGAGTGAAGTGTGTAATTGCAGGGCTAACCATGAGTGAAGTGTGTAATTGCAGGGGCTAACCATGAGTGAAGTGTGTAATTGCAGGGCTAACCATGAGTGAAGTGTGTAATTGCAGGGACTAACCATGAGTGAAGTGTGTAATTGCAGGGCTAACCATGAGTGAAGTGTGTAATTGCAGGGACTAATCATGAGTGAAGTGTGTAATTGCAGGGACTAACCATGAGTGAAGTGTGTAATTGCAGGGCTAACCATGAGTGAAGTGTGTAATTGCAGGGCTAACCATGAGTGAAGTGTGTAATTGCAGGGCTAACCATGAGTGAAGTGTGTAATTGCAGGGACTAACCATGAGTGAAGTGTGTAATTGCAGGGACTAACCATGAGTGAAGTGTGTAATTGCAGGGACTAACCATGAGTGAAGTGTGTAATTGCAGGGACTAACCATGAGTGAAGTGTGTAATTGCAGGGACTAACCATGAGTGAAGTGTGTAATTGCAGGGACTAACCATGAGTGAAGTGTGTAATTGCAGGGGCTAACCATGAGTGAAGTGTGTAATTGCAGGGACTAACCATGAGTGAAGTGTGTAATTGCAGGGGCTAACCATGAGTGAAGTGTGTAATTGCAGGGACTAACCATGAGTGAAGTGTGTAATTGCAGGGACTAACCATGAGTGAAGTGTGTAATTGCAGGGGCTAACCATGAGTGAAGTGTGTAATTGCAGGGACTAACCATGAGTGAAGTGTGTAATTGCAGGGCTAACCATGAGTGAAGTGTGTAATTGCAGGGCTAACCATGAGTGAAGTGTGTAATTGCAGGGGCTAACCATGAGTGAAGTGTGTAATTGCAGGGCTAACCATGAGTGAAGTGTGTAATTGCAGGGGCTAACCATGAGTGAAGTGTGTAATTGCAGGGCTAACCATGAGTGAAGTGTGTAATTGCAGGGCTAACCATGAGTGAAGTGTGTAATTGCAGGGGCTAACCATGAGTGAAGTGTGTAATTGCAGGACTAACCATGAGTGAAGTGTGTAATTGCAGGGCTAACCATGAGTGAAGTGTGTAATTGCAGGGACTAACCATGAGTGAAGTGTGTAATTGCAGGGCTAACCATGAGTGAAGTGTGTAATTGCAGGGCTAACCATGAGTGAAGTGTGTAATTGCAGGGACTATGAGTGAAGTGTGTAATTGCAGGGACTAACCATGAGTGAAGTGTGTAATTGCAGGGACTAACCATGAGTGAAGTGTGTAATTGCAGGGCTAACCATGAGTGAAGTGTGTAATTGCAGGGACTAACCATGAGTGAAGTGTGTAATTGCAGGGGCTAACCATGAGTGAAGTGTGTAATTGCAGGGCTAACCATGAGTGAAGTGTGTAATTGCAGGGGCTAACCATGAGTGAAGTGTGTAATTGCAGGGCTAACCATGAGTGAAGTGTGTAATTGCAGGGACTAACCATGAGTGAAGTGTGTAATTGCAGGGCTAACCATGAGTGAAGTGTGTAATTGCAGGGCTAACCATGAGTGAAGTGTGTAATTGCAGGGACTAACCATGAGTGAAGTGTGTAATTGCAGGGACTAACCATGAGTGAAGTGTGTAATTGCAGGGCTAACCATGAGTGAAGTGTGTAATTGCAGGGACTAACCATGAGTGAAGTGTGTAATTGCAGGGGCTAACCATGAGTGAAGTGTGTAATTGCAGGGCTAACCATGAGTGAAGTGTGTAATTGCAGGGCTAACCATGAGTGAAGTGTGTAATTGCAGGGCTAACCATGAGTGAAGTGTGTAATTGCAGGGGCTAACCATGAGTGAAGTGTGTAATTGCAGGGACTAACCATGAGTGAAGTGTGTAATTGCAGGGACTAACCATGAGTGAAGTGTGTAATTGCAGGGATAACCATGAGTGAAGTGTGTAATTGCAGGGGCTAACCATGAGTGAAGTGTGTAATTGCAGGACTAACCATGAGTGAAGTGTGTAATTGCAGGGACTAACCATGAGTGAAGTGTGTAATTGCAGGGGCTAACCATGAGTGAAGTGTGTAATTGCAGGGGCTAACCATGAGTGAAGTGTGTAATTGCAGGGATAACCATGAGTGAAGTGTGTAATTGCAGGGGCTAACCATGAGTGAAGTGTGTAATTGCAGGGCTAACCATGAGTGAAGTGTGTAATTGCAGGGGCTAACCATGAGTGAAGTGTGTAATTGCAGGGACTAACCATGAGTGAAGTGTGTAATTGCAGGGACTAACCATGAGTGAAGTGTGTAATTGCAGGGGCTAACCATGAGTGAAGTGTGTAATTGCAGGGGCTAACCATGAGTGAAGTGTGTAATTGCAGGGCTAACCATGAGTGAAGTGTGTAATTGCAGGGCTAACCATGAGTGAAGTGTGTAATTGCAGGGACTAACCATGAGTGAAGTGTGTAATTGCAGGGACTAACCATGAGTGAAGTGTGTAATTGCAGGGGCTAACCATGAGTGAAGTGTGTAATTGCAGGGCTAACCATGAGTGAAGTGTGTAATTGCAGGGACTAACCATGAGTGAAGTGTGTAATTGCAGGGCTAACCATGAGTGAAGTGTGTAATTGCAGGGGCTAACCATGAGTGAAGTGTGTAATTGCAGGGACTAACCATGAGTGAAGTGTGTAATTGCAGGGGCTAACCATGAGTGAAGTGTGTAATTGCAGGGGCTAACCATGAGTGAAGTGTGTAATTGCAGGGCTAACCATGAGTGAAGTGTGTAATTGCAGGGGCTAACCATGAGTGAAGTGTGTAATTGCAGGGGCTAACCATGAGTGAAGCGTGTAATTGCAGGGACTAACCATGAGTGAAGCGTGTAATTGCAGGGCTAACCATGAGTGAAGTGTGTAATTGCAGGGGCTAACCATGAGTGAAGTGTGTAATTGCAGGGGCTAACCATGAGTGAAGTGTGTAATTGCAGGGGCTAACCATGAGTGAAGCGTGTAATTGCAGGGACTAACCATGAGTGAAGTGTGTAATTGCAGGGCTAACCATGAGTGAAGTGTGTAATTGCAGGGCTAACCATGAGTGAAGTGTGTAATTGCAGGGACTAACCATGAGTGAAGTGTGTAATTGCAGGGGCTAACCATGAGTGAAGTGTGTAATTGCAGGGCTAACCATGAGTGAAGTGTGTAATTGCAGGGCTAACCATGAGTGAAGTGTGTAATTGCAGGGACTAACCATGAGTGAAGTGTGTAATTGCAGGGGCTAACCATGAGTGAAGTGTGTAATTGCAGGGACTAACCATGAGTGAAGTGTGTAATTGCAGGGACTAACCATGAGTGAAGTGTGTAATTGCAGGGACTAACCATGAGTGAAGTGTGTAATTGCAGGGCTAACCATGAGTGAAGTGTGTAATTGCAGGGCTAACCATGAGTGAAGTGTGTAATTGCAGGGCTAACCATGAGTGAAGTGTGTAATTGCAGGGGCTAACCATGAGTGAAGTGTGTAATTGCAGGGCTAACCATGAGTGAAGTGTGTAATTGCAGGGCTAACCATGAGTGAAGTGTGTAATTGCAGGGACTAACCATGAGTGAAGTGTGTAATTGCAGGGACTAACCATGAGTGAAGTGTGTAATTGCAGGGACTAACCATGAGTGAAGTGTGTAATTGCAGGGCTAACCATGAGTGAAGTGTGTAATTGCAGGGACTAACCATGAGTGAAGTGTGTAATTGCAGGGACTAACCATGAGTGAAGTGTGTAATTGCAGGGACTAACCATGAGTGAAGTGTGTAATTGCAGGGCTAACCATGAGTGAAGTGTGTAATTGCAGGGACTAACCATGAGTGAAGTGTGTAATTGCAGGGACTAACCATGAGTGAAGTGTGTAATTGCAGGGGCTAACCATGAGTGAAGTGTGTAATTGCAGGGGCTAACCATGAGTGAAGTGTGTAATTGCAGGGCTAACCATGAGTGAAGTGTGTAATTGCAGGGACTAACCATGAGTGAAGTGTGTAATTGCAGGGCTAACCATGAGTGAAGTGTGTAATTGCAGGGCTAACCATGAGTGAAGTGTGTAATTGCAGGGCTAACCATGAGTGAAGTGTGTAATTGCAGGGACTAACCATGAGTGAAGTGTGTAATTGCAGGGGCTAACCATGAGTGAAGTGTGTAATTGCAGGGACTAACCATGAGTGAAGTGTGTAATTGCAGGGACTAACCATGAGTGAAGTGTGTAATTGCAGGGCTAACCATGAGTGAAGTGTGTAATTGCAGGGACTAACCATGAGTGAAGTGTATAATTGCAGGGCTAACCATGAGTGAAGTGTGTAATTGCAGGGGCTAACCATGAGTGAAGTGTGTAATTGCAGGGACTAACCATGAGTGAAGTGTGTAATTGCAGGGCTAACCATGAGTGAAGTGTGTAATTGCAGGGGCTAACCATGAGTGAAGTGTGTAATTGCAGGGACTAACCATGAGTGAAGTGTGTAATTGCAGGGCTAACCATGAGTGAAGTGTGTAATTGCAGGGCTAACCATGAGTGAAGTGTGTAATTGCAGGGCTAACCATGAGTGAAGTGTGTAATTGCAGGGGCTAACCATGAGTGAAGTGTGTAATTGCAGGGGCTAACCATGAGTGAAGTGTGTAATTGCAGGGCTAACCATGAGTGAAGTGTGTAATTGCAGGGCTAACCATGAGTGAAGTGTGTAATTGCAGGGACTAACCATGAGTGAAGTGTGTAATTGCAGGGGCTAACTATGAGTGAAGTGTCTGTGCTAATTGCAGGGGCTAACTCACCCATGAGTGAAGTGGAGCCAGCCCATGTTGGAGGCTCTCCTGCCCTGCCAGAAGTAGACCACAGTGATGACATCTTGCTCCTCTTCCTCTGTGTCAATATCGTCGTCTCCTTCCTCCTCATCTGTAAGATGAATATTCATAGCTATTGATACACACTACATGACACATCACAAGTCACACATCACATGATATCATTCACCTCATTTACACACACACACCTCACAGCACATACCACATACATCACATCATCATCCACTGGCAGAAGTCTGCACTGAGTAACTGACCAATGATATTCTCCTCGGTGGGGATAGCGTAGCGACACAGGAAGAAGTAGCACTCGGCAGAATAGAAGTGTCCTGAAGTATTGAGGTTATACACACCCACAAGTCAGTGAGGCCGCCGCCCAAGATGAGCGAGCGAGCAGGTAGGCACACCTACCTTTCTCAACATTGGAAAGAATGGAGAATTTCTTCCCTTCGATGATGCAGCAACGCATAGTGAGCAGTTGACTATTCCACCTCATCATGAGCTCGTTCTGCACACAAGATACAGAGTATAGGGTTAGTGTTGCAACATCCTCCCATTAACTGTACACTAACTCACCACTCTATGCCTACTAACTGCACACTAACTCACCACTCTATGCCTACTAACTGTACACTAACTCACCACTCTATGCCTACTAACTGCACACTAACTCACCACTCTATGCCTACTAACTGTACACTAACTCACCACTCTATGCCTACTAACTGCACACTAACTCACCACTCTATGCCTACTAACTGCACACTAACTCACCACTCTATGCCTACTAACTGCACACTAACTCACCACTCTATGCCTACTAACTGTACACTAACTCACCACTCTATGCCTACTAACTGCACACTAACTCACCACTCTATGCCTACTAACTGTACACTAACTCACCACTCTATGCCTACTAACTGTACACTAACTCACCACTCTATGCCTACTAACTGCACACTAACTCACCACTCTATGCCTACTAACTGTACACTAACTCACCACTCTATGCCTACTAACTGCACACTAACTCACCACTCTATGCCTACTAACTGTACACTAACTCACCACTCTATGCCTACTAACTGTACACTAACTCACCACTCTATGCCTACTAACTGCACACTAACTCACCACTCTATGCCTACTAACTGCACACTAACTCACCACTCTATGCCTACTAACTGCACACTAACTCACCACTCTATGCCTACTAACTGTACACTAACTCACCACTCTATGCCTACTAACTGCACACTAACTCACCACTCTATGCCTACTAACTGTACACTAACTCACTACTCTATGCCTACTAACTGTACACTAACTCACCACTCTATGCCTACTAACTGCACACTAACTCACTACTCTATGCCTACTAACTGCACACTAACTCACCACTCTATGCCTACTAACTGCACACTAACTCACTACTCTATGCCTACTAACTTACACTAACTCACCACTCTATGCCTACTAACTGTACACTAACTCACTACTCTATGCCTACTAACTGTACACTAACTCACCACTCTATGCCTACTAACTGCACACTAACTCACTACTCTATGCCTACTAACTTACACTAACTCACCACTCTGTGTCACTCTGTGTCATTACATATTGTGTGTGTCCTGACTGTGTGTCCTGAGTTAGTAGAGTCATGCTACATTACATACTGTGTGTGTGTCCTGACTGTGTGTCCTGAGTTAGTAGAGTCATGCTACATTACATACTGTGTGTGTGTCCTGACTGTGTGTCCTGAGTTAGTAGAGTCATGCTACATTACATACTGTGTGTGTGTCCTGACTGTGTGTCCTGAGTTAGTAGACATTACATACTGTGTGTGTGTCCTGACTGTGTGTCCTGAGTTAGTAGAGTCATGGTACATTACATACTGTGTGTGTGTCCTGACTGTGTGTCCTGAGTTAGTAGAGTCATGGTACATTACATACTGTGTGTGTGTCCTGACTGTGTGTCCTGAGTTAGTAGAGTCATGCTACATTACATACTGTGTGTGTGTCCTGACTGTGTGTCCTGAGTTAGTAGAGTCATGCTACATTACATACTGTGTGTGTGTCCTGACTGTGTGTCCTGAGTTAGTAGACATTACATACTGTGTGTGTGTCCTGACTGTGTGTCCTGAGTTAGTAGACATTACATACTGTGTGTGTGTCCTGACTGTGTGTCCTGAGTTAGTAGAGTCATGCTACATTACATACTGTGTGTGTGTCCTGACTGTGTGTACTGAGTCTGTCCACTAATGCTTAATGAACGTCAAAACAAAAGCTTGACAGACGCACATCTTGCTGAAGTGGCGACAAGTCATGTGACAGGAAATAGCATGACATTTGCTGTCCTCTTTATCCCCTGAGGCTCTAGCAGAAGTCAACAAAGCTCTAGCATGCAAGTTAGTTTCTCTAGCATGCGAGTTAGTTTCTCTAGCATGCGAGTTAGTTTCTCTAGCATTCTCGTTAGTTTCTCTACCATGCGAGTTAGTTTCTCTAGCATTCTTGTTAGTTTCTCTAGCATTCTCGTTAGTTTCTCTAGCATGCGAGTTAGTTTCTCTAGCATTCTTGTTAGTTTCTCTAGCATGCGAGTTAGTTTCTCTAGCATTCTTGTTAGTTTCTCTAGCAATCTCGTTAGTTTCTCTAGCATGCGAGTTAGTTTCTCTAGCGTGCGAGTTAGTTTCTCTAGCGTGCGAGTTAGTTTCTCTAGCGTGTGAGTTAGTTTCTCTAGCATGCGAGTTAGTTTCTCTAGCATTCTTGTTAGTTTCTCTAGCATTCTCGTTAGTTTCTCTAGCGTGCGAGTTAGTTTCTCTAGCGTGCGAGTTAGTTTCTCTAGCATGTGAGTTAGTTTCTCTAGCATGCGAGTTAGTTTCTCTAGCATGCGATTTACTGTAGTTTCTCTAGCATGCAAGTTAGTTTCTCTAGCATTCTCGTTAGTTTCTCTAGCATTCTCGTTAGTTTCTCTAGCATTCTCGTTAGTTTCTCTAGCGTGCGAGTTAGTTTCTCTAGCATGTGAGTTAGTTTCTCTAGCATGCGAGTTAGTTTCTCTAGCATTCTCGTTAGTTTCTCGTTAGTTTCTCTAGCATGCAAGTTAGTTTCTCTAGCATGTGAGTTAGTTTCTCTAGCGTGCGAGTTAGTTTCTCTAGCATTCTCGTTAGTTTCTCTAGCATTCTCGTTAGTTTCTCTAGCATTCTCGTTAGTTTCTCTAGCATGCAAGTTAGTTTCTCTAGCATGCGAGTTAGTTTCTCTAGCATTCTCGTTAGTTTCCCTAGCATTCTCGTTAGTTTCTCTAGCATTCTCGTTAGTTTCTCTAGCATGCAAGTTAGTTTCTCTAGCAAGCGAGTTAGTTTCTCTAGCATTCTTGTTAGTTTCTCTAGCATGCGAGTTAGTTTCTCTAGCATGCAAGTTAGTTTCTCTAGCATGCGAGTTAGTTTCTCTAGCATGCGAGTTAGTTTCTCTAGCATTCTCGTTAGTTTCTCTAGCATTCTCGTTAGTTTCTCTAGCATTCTCGTTAGTTTCTCTAGCATTCTCGTTAGTTTCTCTAGCATTCTCGTTAGTTTCTCTAGCGTGCGAGTTAGTTTCTCTAGCGTGCGAGTTAGTTACTCTAGCGTGCGAGTTAGTTTCTCTAGCATTCTCGTTAGTTTCTCTAGCATGCAAGTTAGTTTCTCTAGCATTCTAGTTAGTTTCTCTAGCATGCAAGTTAGTTTCTCTAGCGTGCGAGTTAGTTTCTCTAGCGTGCGAGTTAGTTTCTCTAGCATTCTCGTTAGTTTCTCTAGCATTCTCGTTAGTTTCTCTAGCATTCTTGTTAGTTTCTCTAACGTGCGAGTTAGTTTCTCTAGCGTGCGAGTTAGTTTCTCTAGCATGCGAGTTAGTTTCTCTAGCATGTGAGTTAGTTTCTCTAGCATGCGAGTTAGTTTTTCTAGCATTCTCGTTAGTTTCTCTAGCATTCTCGTTAGTTTCTCTAGCATGAAAGTTAGTTTCTCTAGCGTGCGAGTTAGTTTCTCTAGCATTCTCGTTAGTTTCTCTAGCATGAAAGTTAGTTTCTCTAGCATGCGAGTTAGTTTCTCTAGCATGCGAGTTAGTTTCTCTAGCATGCGAGTTAGTTTCTCTAGCATGCGAGTTAGTTTCTTAGCATGCGAGTTAGTTTCTCTAGCATGCGAGTTAGTTTCTCTAGCATGCGAGTTAGTTTCTCTAGCATGCGAGTTAGTCTCTCTAGCATGCGAGTTAGTTTCTCTAGCGTGTGAGTTAGTTTCTCTTGCTAACGCCTAGACCTCTGCCCAGATATTGTTTTGGCTAGCTAGCACTTCGCTCAACAAGCTCTACTATGGTTGGCAACAAAGTTTGTCTCAGAGATTATTCATGTACATGTTGTCTTCTTCAACGATGCTTCCCTCAGTAAACCAGCAACTGCTCAGCAACTGCCGCAGTGTTCAGGATCAGATACAGTCTTGAGCAAAATCACTTGTGTAGAATTTACTGGTGAGCTATATCTCATAGCCTTTGGTCATGGCCACCAAATACATTCTTATGTGCGGGCAGATATATCCCTATCAGGACTTACAGTGCGTCCTATTATAGTGGGACACTGCTAAAGAGTTACAGTGTGTCCTACAATGTATTATAGCAGGACACTGTTATATTAAGTGAAATACTTACAGCCTCTCTGTTAGGCATGGGCAGTTCTCTGGGCAGAAATAGCGGAGACAAGTCCACCTTGGCAGCCCTTTTCTCTAACTCTCCCGATGGGTTCGCCTTCTGTTAGAGTATAAACAACAACAACACAACAACAACACAACACAACAACAACTAAAATCATCAGAACAATCGACGTATGTGGAAGTTAGTTGATCTCACCAAACATCAACTACACCATTAGATCACACCATTAACCCACACAACATATCACCAGATACACCACACACAACATATCCACCACACACAACATATCACCAGATACACCTCACACAACATATCACCAGATACACCACACACAACAACATATCACCAGATACACCTCACACAACATATCACCAGATACACCTCACACAACATATCACCAGATACACCTCACACAACATATCACCAGATACACCACACACAACAACATATCACCAGATACACCTCACACAACATATCACCAGATACACCACACACAACATATCACCAGATACACCTCACACAACATATCACCAGATACACCACACACAACAACATATCACCAGATACAACTCACACAACATATCACCAGATACACCACACACAACATATCACCAGATACACCACACACAACATATCACCAGATACACCTCACACAACATATCACCAGATACACCTCACACAACACACAACATATCACCAGATACACCTCACACAACATATCACCAGATACACCACACAACATATCACCAGATACACCAGTGCACACAACATATCACCAGATACACCTCACACAACATATCACCAGATACACCTCACACAACATATCACCAGATACACCTCACACAACATATCACCAGATACACCACACACAACATATCACCAGATACACCTCACACAACATATCACCAGATACACCAGTGCACACAACATATCACCAGATACACCACACACAACATATCACCAGATACACCTCAGACAACACATCACCAGGTACACCTCACACACACTACCACATGCACACACACCCTCTCAATGGCCATCTTCTCCAAGAGCTTTGGGGTCTTCGTGTAGTCCACCACCAACACGTCCTCCCATGAGGCAAACCTACAACTAAATATCTGAGGCTCCGTCCTGACCACAGCAGCAACAACAACAACGAGAGTAACCACAACAACAATGACAAGAGCAACAACAACAACAGCAACAACAAGAGCCACAACGAGAGCAACATGCACGTGCTAACTTCACATAGAGAGGTAAAGACTGAGGAAGAGGATGGCAGCCACAAACTTGCAACACGCCATGCAGAGCTTATTGAGCCACTTACCCTTCTTGACACCTCGTGACCATGGCAACCATCCATGGTCTCTTGATCATCTCCAATAGCTCCTGAGCTAATTTCAGAGCTGCAGCTCTCACCAGTCTCTGAGACTTCCTACCTATCCTGTCAACACATAGACAAGCAGACATGCATCTAATTAACACAATCTCTGAGACTTCCTACCTATCCTGTCAACACAGAGACAAGCAGACATGCATCTAATTAACACAATCTCTGAGACTTCCTACCTATCCTGTCAACACAGAGACAGGCAGACATGCATCTAATTAACACAGTTTCTGAGACTTCCTACTTATCCTGTCAAATCCTGTCAACACAGAGACAGGCAGACATACATCTAATTAACACAATCTCTGAGACTTCCTACCTATCCTGTCAACACAGAGACAGGCAGATATGCATCTAATTAACACAATCTCTGAGACTTCCTACCTATCCTGTCAACACAGAGACAGGCAGACATGCATCTAATTAACACAATCTCTGAGACTTCCTACCTATCCTGTCAACACAGAGACAGGCAGACATGCATCTAATTAACACAATCTCTGAGACTTCCTACCTATCCTGTCAACACAGAGACAGGCAGACATGCATCTAATTAACACAGTTTCTGAGACTTCCTACCTATCCTGTCAACACAGAGACAGGCAGACATGCATCTAATTAACACAATCTCTGAGACTTCCTACCTATCCTGTCAACACAGAGACAGGCAGACATGCATCTAATTAACACAATCTCTGAGACTTCCTACCTATCCTGTCAACACAGAGACAGGCAGACATGCATCTAATTAACACAATCTCTGAGACTTCCTACCTATCCTGTCAACACAGAGACAGGCAGACATGCATCTAATTAACACAATCTCTGAGACTTCCTACCTATCCTGTCAACACAGAGACAGGCAGACATGCATCTAATTAACACAATCTCTGAGACTTCCTACCTATCCTGTCAACACATTCCTATCCTGTCAACACAGAGACAGGCAGACATGCATCTAATTAACACAGTTTCTGAGACTTCCTACCTATCCTGTCAACACAGAGACAGGCAGACATGCATCTAATTAACACAATCTCTGAGACTTCCTACCTATCCTGTCAACACAGAGACAGGCAGACATGCATCTAATTAACACAATCTCTGAGACTTCCTACCTATCCTGTCAACACAGAGACAGGCAGACATGCATCTAATTAACACAATCTCTGAGACTTCCTACCTATCCTGTCAACACAGAGACAGGCAGACATGCATCTAATTAACACAATCTCTGAGACTTCCTACCTATCCTGTCAACACAGAGACAGGCAGACATGCATCTAATTAACACAATCTCTGAGACTTCCTACCTATCCTGTCAACACAGAGACAGGCAGACATGCATCTAATTAACACAATCTCTGAGACTTCCTACCTATCCTGTCAACACATTCCTATCCTGTCAACACAGAGACAGGCAGACATGCATCTAATTAACACAGTTTCTGAGACTTCCTACCTATCCTGTCAACACAGAGACAGGCAGACATGCATCTAATTAACACCCAGGTGTTGTGGAAACACAGGGTGTGGTGTCGTTATAACACCATGTTGTTATGGTAACTGAGGGTGGGTGTCCTGCAATAAAATGCAGTCTTAGAAATGGGATGCAGGTCATGACAACACAGGATGTAGTGTTATAGTAACACAGGATGTAGTGTTATAGTAACACAGGATGTGGTATTATGTACAAACACTTACTAGAGCAAGCACCAAGCAACAGAGGGCTTCAACATCCATTTCAACATCCATATCATCAAGCCAACAGAGGGTTGCAACATTCATATGCACCACGCAACAGAGGGCTTCAACATTCACATGCACCATGCACCAGAGGGCTTCAACATTCATATGCACCATGCAACAGAGGGCTTCAACATTCACATGCACCATGCAACAGAGGGCTGCAACACTAACATGCAACAGAGGGCTTCAACATCCACATGCACCATGCAACAGAGGGCTTCAACACTAACATGCAACAGAGGGCTTCAACATTCACATGCACCATGCAAGAGGGCTTCAACATTCACATGCACCATGCAACAGAGGGCTTCAACACTCACATGCAACAGAGGGCTTCAACACTCACATGCAACAGAGGGCTTCAACACTCACATGCAACAGAAGGCTTCAACACTCACATGTAACAGAGGGCTTCAACACTCACATGCAACAGAGGGCTTCAACACTCACATGCACCATGCAACAGAGGGCTTCAACACTCACATGCAACAGAGGGCTTCAACACTCACATGTAACAGAGGGCTTCAACACTCACATGCAACAGAGGGCTTCAACACTCACAAATAGTGACTAATATGTTTGTGGTGTAATATTTTTTGTGGTGTACAGTGAAGCCACACACCCCTCTTGCGATGGGTGAGGGTGTGGTGTACAATGAAGCCACACCCATCTCTGTGTTGTGGAGGGTGTGGTGTACACACCCCCTCTCTGTGGTGGGATATGCGGTTTACAGTGCAGCCACACCCCTCTCTGATGTGTGGAGGGTGTGGTGTACAGTGAAGCCGCACCCCTCTCTTGGTGTTGGGGGAGGGTGTGGTGTACAATGAAGCCATGCCCATCTGTGCTGTGTGGAGTACAGTGGAACCACACCCCTCTCTACGGTGTGGAATACAGTGAAGCCACACCCCTCACTGCTGTGGAGGGTGTGGCATGCATTGAAGCCACACCCATCTCTGCTGCTATCATGGGGTTCTAACTGAACTCTAAACCACACACTGGCTTTAAAGTAGGCTCCTAAATAAGGCACATCCTTGTAAGGAGTGGTCAAGCAGAAAGTGTAAAAGTTATATCATTCATGTCAGTGCATGTGTGTGCATGTTGTATGTACATTGTGCATGCATGTGCATATGCTGTGTGAATATATGTGCATGTGTGTATGTGCATGTGTGAGTATTTGCATGTACATGTATGAGTATATGTGCATGCATGTATGTGCATGTGTGTACAGCATGTGTGTATGTGCATGTGTATGTGCATGTTCATGTGTGCATGCATTGTGCATGTGTGTACATACATATGTGTGCATTTGTGTGTGCATTTGACATGTACATGTGCATGTACATATGTGCAGCATGGATGTGCACAGGCAGTTAGTTGGCAGCTAGCTGGCCAGAGAAAAGTGATAAGCTCACCAAACAAAGATGTCCATGTGGCAGTCCAAGATGTAGACTTCAGTGGTCTTGAGGAGGGACTGTAGCAGCTGTCCATGGGGGAGGTCCACCTGCGGCAGCTCCAGGTAGCCCTGGCCAAGTCCCGCCTTGTACAGCACAGCCACAGGAGTGCTGCTTGGAACAGCCCCGTGCATCTACATAGCAGTGGTAGCAGCAGCAGCAGTAGTACTACTTGTAGTAGTAGTAGTAGTGGTAGTAGTAGTAGTAGTAGTAGTAGTAGTACATGTAGTAGTGTACTCATATCATGAAAATGCCCAGTACTGTTCTGGGATATCATTGAATGTTCCTAGCTATAGAGCACTACCAACCTTAGCCCTAAACTAGAACACCCTAGTCAGTCCTAAGAACACATCCTAGCCCTAAAACACACCTAGTCATCCTTAATCCTTGAATATCTTGACCTGAGCCCCCAGAATAGCACCAGCCTAATGCTGACTCCACAGGTTCAATACTGTAGTCACTTGCTCTCACTAGGAGATGCCCAGAATCCTGGGGCCACCCCGGAAGAGTGTGGCATCCTCACATGTCTACACACTTGTCTACATCATCTCTATACTTCACTGTTCCTATAGCAACAGTGCAGGGTGGGCATTACTGTTGCTATAGCAACACTGGAGGGTGGGCATCACTGTTGCTATAGCAACATTGCATGGTGGGCATCACTGTTCCTATAGCAACACTGGAGGGTGGGCATCACTGTTTCTATAGCAATGCATCTACCGCTATGTTGATGTTTTCCCATTAAAAAAACAGTGTGTATGCACGAGAAGACCTGCATCTGAATGCAATCAAACGTGTTCCACCATCTAGATTCCACCACCTACATGTAGATCCACATGGGTAGCTCATGGACAGGGAAGATTGCTTTAGAGAGAGCTCAGACGACACTGCCAATAGAACTGCTAGAGGAGTTGTGGAGTTTGCAGAGATGCTAACCTCTTCCAAGCATAAGAGATGCAATGCAGTGCCAATGAGAGCCAGTGGGTGCGGTGTCAGTGAGAGCCAGTGGGTGCGGTGTCAGTGAGAGCCAGTGGGTGTGGTGTCAGTGATAGCCAGTGGGTGTGGTGTCAGTGAGAACCAGTGGGTGTGGTTTCAGTGAGAGCCAGTGGGTGTGGTGTCAGTGAGACCCAGTGGGTGTGGTGACAGTGAGAGCCAGTGGGTGTGGTGTCAGTAAGATCCAGTGGGTGTGGCGTCAGGGAGAGCCAGTGGGTGTGGTGTCAGTGAGAGCCAGCCGGTGTGGCATCAGTGAGAAGTGGGTGTGGTGTCAGTGAGAGCCAGTGGGTGTGGCGTCAGTGAGAAGTGGGTGTGGCGTCAGTGAGAACCAGTGGGTGTGGTGTCAGTGAGAGCCAGTGGGTGTGGTGTCAATGAGAGCCAGTGGGTGTGGTGTCAGTGAGAGCCAGAGGGTGTGATGTCAGTGGGTGTGGTGTCAGCGAGAGCCAGTGGGTGTGGTGTCAGTGAGAGCCAGTGGGTGTGGTGTCAGTGGGTGTGGTGTCAGTGAGAGCACATGTTGAAAGATGATAAAAGCAGATTTGGAGTCATGACCTCGTGTGACTGACCCTGTGACCTCTTACTTATGTAGTCAACACACACTAATTCAACTCCACAAGACATTCTAGCGGGCAAGGCCATGTACTTCAACTACCATGGCAGGTGCCTGTCATCATCACGTCACTTACAGGTAAGGGGCCTGCCAGTGGTCCGCCCAGAAGCTCCCAGAATTCATCTGGCTCTACACCCTGCAACAACAATAGAGGAGACAGTCACTACACAGAGAAACATCCACATGCTGTTGCCACCAACAAGACAGGGCCATGAAGACAACCTGTACATTGCCATAGCTAGTATATAGCACTTCAGGCATGTCACATGTAGGGTTAATGCTATGACAAACAGGGTTAAAGTTAATCGCTCCATACATGGTATAAAATAGGTTTAAAGCTATGGCACATATAGAGTTAAAGTTAAGGTACATTAAGGGTTAAAGTGGCACAGAAGGGTCAATGAGTATTGCACACAGATCTAGCATAAGTGGTAGAGCAGCTGAGCAGCAAGACGTCCACGAGGAACCCAACACCTGACAGGAAGAAACACAGGAATCCCACCCTGTGGGGGCATGCTGGCCAGAGCACCCCATCCTGTGGGAGCATGCTGGCCAGAGCACCCCATCCTGTGGGGGCATGCTGGCCAGAGCACCCCATCCTGTGGGGGCATGCTGGCCAGAGCACCCCATCCTGTGGGGCATGCTAGCCAGAGCACCCCATCCTGTGTGGGCATGGCCACAGATGTCTACTACGGCAGTGCCTCGATACTTGGCATACCACAAGGACGGGAGCCTTTGCACCAGTTAAGTATGGGAGAAATGGACACACACTTGTCTTTCCAGATGAACATGCATTACATGTACATGCATGTGTGTGTGTGTGTGACACGGCGGTGACAGAGATGATAGTGGTCGTGTGTGTGTGTGTGTGTGAGTGTGTGACTCACGGCGGTGACAGAGATGATAGTGCTCCTGTTCTTCCTCTCATTCTTGTTGATCTTGCCCGCAATGAGGTTGGCCTTGGAGCGGCTCATGAGTGAGGCTCTGCGCCCGCGCCACACGTACAGCTCAGCACCAGCATCCAGCACAAACACACTACTCACCTCCAGGGAACTGGCCAAGGTCTCCACCTGCACACACACACACACACACACACATACATACACACAGCTTGCACTGTGAACCTTGCATGGCTACTCTGGAAGTGGAGAACGCACGGGCTCGAGGTAAGGTCGCTTCACACCGCACAGCTTGAAGAGACGTATCGGAATGTCCTGCAATATGGGACAATAAGTCATGCATTATTCATAGCATCATTTGATTGCTAGACACTTACATCATCCTCCACCACGTAGAAGCCACTAGCTGAGCCACCTGCAGGGTTACCATAGCAACACCAATTACACACGCCGAAATACCCAAGTAACCTCTGACCCATGCCTACATACGAGCAGTGACTCTACCACACAGCCTAAACAGTGATTGCTAACTGACCAATCCCCACAAGCACGTGCTAGTATAACCTCAGACCTCCACAAGCACGTGCCGGTATAAATTCAGACCTCCACAAGCATGTGTTAGTATAAATTCAGACCACCACAAGCACGTGCTAGTATAAATTCAGACCACCACAAGCACGTGCTGGTATAAACTCAGACCTCTACAAGCACGTGCTAGTGTAACCTCAGACCTCCACAAGCACGTGCTAGTGTAAACTCAGACCTCCACAAGCACGTGCTAATGTAAACTCAGACCTCCACAAGCACGTGCTAGTATAAACTCAGACCTCCACAAGCACGTGCTAATGTAAACTCAGACCTCCACAAGCACGTGCTAATGTAAACTCAGACCTCCACAAGCACGTGCTAGTGTAAACTCAGACCTCCACAAGCACGTGCTAATGTAAACTCAGACCTCCACAAGCACGTGCTAATGTAAACTCAGACCTCCACAAGCACGTGCTAGTGTAAACTCAGACCTCCACAAGCACGTGCTAATGTAAACTCAGACCTCCACAAGCACGTGCTAATGTAAACTCAGACCTCCACAAGCACGTGCTAGTGTAAACTCAAGCCACCACAATGTGTTAGATAATCTACACATGCCCAGTAGCACTTCTAGATTAAAGTGAACAGGAAGTAGGAAGTTAAAAGGGGGTGGGGTGGGTGGATGGGGGAAGGTAATGATGCATCTGACTTGGACCAGCTTGGGGTCACTGCTGTTCCTCAGACACCTGCTCACTGTGGGCCACCTGGAACCACTCGACACCTGCTCACTGTGGGGGCCACCTGGAACCACTGGACACCTGCTCACTGTGGGCCACCTGGAACCACTCGACAACTGCTCACTGTGGGCCACCTGGAACCACTCGACACCTGCTCACTGTGGGCCACCTGGAACCACTCGACAACTGCTCACTGTGGGCCACCTGGAACAACTCGACAACTGCTCACTGTGGGCCACCTGGAACAACTCGACACCTGCTCACTGTGGGCCACCTGGAACCACTCGACACCTGCTCACTGTGGGCCACCTGGAACCACTCGACAACTGCTCACTGTGGGCCACCTGGAACAACTCGACAACTGCTCACTGTGGGCCACCTGGAACAACTCGACACCTGCTCACTGTGGGCCACCTGGAACCACTCGACACCTGCTCACTGTGGGCCACCTGGAACCACTCGACAACTGCTCACTGTGGGCCACCTGGAACAACTCACTATTAGTCTACCTTGATGGAGGGCAGATTCTCATAGCTACAGCAGCTATTAGTCTACCTTGATGGAGGGCAGATTCTCATAGCTACAGCAGCTATTAGTCTACCTTGATGGAGGGCAGATTCTCATAGCTACAGCAGCTATTAGTCTACCTTGATGGAGGGCAGATTCTCATAGCTACAGCAGCTATTAGTCTACCTTGATGGAGGGCAGATTCTCATAGCTACAGCAGCTATTAGTCTACCTTGATGGAGGGCAGATTCTCATAGCTACAGCAGCTATTAGTCTACCTTGATGGAGGGCAGATTCTCATAGCTACAGCAGCTATTAGTCGACCTTGATGGAGGGCAGATTCTCATAGCTACAGCAGCTATTAGTCTACCTTGATGGAGGGCAGATTCTCATAGCTACAGCAGCTATTAGTCTACCTTGATGGAGGGCAGATTCTCATACATGTAGCTACAGCAGCTATTAGTCTACCTTGATGGAGGGCAGATTCTCATAGCTACAGCAGCTATTAGTCTACCCTGATGGAGGGCAGATTCTCATAGCTACAGCAGCTATTAGTCTACCTTGATGGAGGGCAGATTCTCATAGCTACAGCAGCTATTAGTCTACCTTGATGGAGGGCAGATTCTCATAGATACAGCAGCTATTAGTCTGCCTTGATGGAGGGCAGATTCTCATAGCTACAGCAGCTATTAGTCTACCTTGATGGAGGGCAGATTCTCATAGCTACACAGCAGCTATTAGTCTACCTTGATGGAGGGCAGATTCTCATAGCTACAGCAGCTATTAGTCTACCTTGATGGAGGGCAGATTCTCACAGCTACAGCAGCTATTAGTCTACCTTGATGGAGGGCAGATTCTCATAGCTACAGCAGCTATTAGTCTACCTTGATGGAGGGCAGATTCTCATAGCTACAGCAGCTATCAGTCTACCTTGATGGAGGGCAGATTCTCATAGCTACAGCAGCTATTAGTCTACCTTGATGGAGGGCAGATTCTCATAGCTACAGCAGCTATTAGTCTACCTTGATGGAGGGCAGATTCTCATAGCTACAGCAGCTATTAGTCGACCTTGATGGAGGGCAGATTCTCATAGCTACAGCAGCTATTAGTCTACCTTGATGGAGGGCAGATTCTCATAGCTACAGCAGCTATTAGTCTACCTTGATGGAGGGCAGATTCTCATACATGTAGCTACAGCAGCTATTAGTCTACCTTGATGGAGGGCAGATTCTCATAGCTACAGCAGCTATTAGTCTACCCTGATGGAGGGCAGATTCTCATAGCTACAGCAGCTATTAGTCTACCTTGATGGAGGGCAGATTCTCATAGCTACAGCAGCTATTAGTCTACCTTGATGGAGGGCAGATTCTCATAGATACAGCAGCTATTAGTCTGCCTTGATGGAGGGCAGATTCTCATAGCTACAGCAGCTATTAGTCTACCTTGATGGAGGGCAGATTCTCATAGCTACACAGCAGCTATTAGTCTACCTTGATGGAGGGCAGATTCTCATAGCTACAGCAGCTATTAGTCTACCTTGATGGAGGGCAGATTCTCACAGCTACAGCAGCTATTAGTCTACCTTGATGGAGGGCAGATTCTCATAGCTACAGCAGCTATTAGTCTACCTTGATGGAGGGCAGATTCTCATAGCTACAGCAGCTATTAGTCTACCTTGATGGAGGGCAGATTCTCATAGCTACAGCAGCTATTAGTCTACCTTGATGGAGGGCAGATTCTCATAGCTACAGCAGCTATTAGTCTACCTTGATGGAGGGCAGATTCTCATAGCTACAGCAGCTATTAGTCGACCTTGATGGAGGGCAGATTCTCATAGCTACAGCAGCTATTAGTCTACCTTGATGGAGGGCAGATTCTCATAGCTACAGCAGCTATTAGTCTACCTTGATGGAGGGCAGATTCTCATACATGTAGCTACAGCAGCTATTAGTCTACCTTGATGGAGGGCAGATTCTCATAGCTACAGCAGCTATTAGTCTACCCTGATGGAGGGCAGATTCTCATAGCTACAGCAGCTATTAGTCTACCTTGATGGAGGGCAGATTCTCATAGCTACAGCAGCTATTAGTCTACCTTGATGGAGGGCAGATTCTCATAGATACAGCAGCTATTAGTCTGCCTTGATGGAGGGCAGATTCTCATAGCTACAGCAGCTATTAGTCTACCTTGATGGAGGGCAGATTCTCATAGCTACACAGCAGCTATTAGTCTACCTTGATGGAGGGCAGATTCTCATAGCTACAGCAGCTATTAGTCTACCTTGATGGAGGGCAGATTCTCATAGCTACAGCAGCTATTAGTCTACCCTGATGGAGGGCAGATTCTCATAGCTACAGCAGCTATTAGTCTACCCTGATGGAGGGCAGATTCTCATAGCTACAGCAGCTATTAGTCTACCCTGATGGAGGGCAGATTCTCATAGCTACAGCAGCTATTAGTCTACCCTGATGGAGGGCAGATTCTCATAGCTACAGCAGCTATTAGTCTACCTTGATGGAGGGCAGATTCTCATAGCTACAGCAGCTATTAGTCTACCTTGATGGAGGGCAGATTCTCATAGCTACAGCAGCTATTAGTCTACCTTGATGGAGGGCAGATTCTCATAGCTACAGCAGCTATTAGTCTACCTTGATGGAGGGCAGATTCTCATAGCTACAGCAGCTATTAGTCTACCTTGATGGAGGGCAGATTCTCATAGCTACAGCAGCTATTAGTCTACCTTGATGGAGGGCAGATTCTCATAGCTACAGCAGCTATTAGTCTACCTTGATGGAGGGCAGATTCTCATAGCTACAGCAGCTATTAGTCTACCTTGATGGAGGGCAGATTCTCATAGCTACAGCAGCTATTAGTCTACCTTGATGGAGGGCAGATTCTCATAGCTACAGCAGCTATTAGTCTACCTTGATGGAGGGCAGATTCTCATAGCTACAGCAGCTATTAGTCTACCTTGATGGAGGGCAGATTCTCATAGCTACAGCAGCTATTAGTCTACCTTGATGGAGGGCAGATTCTCATAGCTACAGCAGCTATTAGTCTACCTTGATGGAGGGCAGATTCTCATAGCTACAGCAGCTATTAGTCTACCTTGATGGAGGGCAGATTCTCATAGCTACAGCAGCTATTAGTCGACCTTGATGGAGGGCAGATTCTCATAGCTACAGCAGCTATTAGTCTACCTTGATGGAGGGCAGATTCTCATAGCTACAGCAGCTATTAGTCTACCTTGATGGAGGCCATATTCTCACAGCTACAGCAGCTATTAGTCTACCTTGATGGAGGGCAGATTCTCATAGCTACAGCAGCTATTAGTCTACCTTGATGGAGGGCAGATTCTCATAGCTACAGCAGCTATTAGTCTACCTTGATGGAGGGCAGATTCTCATAGCTACAGCAGCTATTAGTCTACCTTGATGGAGGGCAGATTCTCATAGCTACAGCAGCTATTAGTCTACCTTGATGGAGGGCAGATTCTCATAGCTACAGCAGCTATTAGTCTACCTTGATGGAGGGCAGATTCTCATAGCTACAGCAGCTATTAGTCTACCTTGATGGAGGGCAGATTCTCATAGCTACAGCAGCTATTAGTCTACCTTGATGGAGGGCAGATTCTCATAGCTACAGCAGCTATTAGTCTACCTTGATGGAGGGCAGATTCTCATAGCTACAGCAGCTATTAGTCTACCTTGATGGAGGGCAGATTCTCATAGCTACAGCAGCTATTAGTCTACCTTGATGGAGGGCAGATTCTCATAGCTACAGCAGCTATTAGTCTACCTTGATGGAGGGCAGATTCTCATAGCTACAGCAGCAATTAGTCTACCTTGATGGAGGGCAGATTCTCATAGCTACAGCAGCTATTAGTCTACCTTGATGGAGGGCAGATTCTCATAGCTACAGCAGCTATTAGTCTACATTGATGGAGGGCAGATTCTCATAGCTACAGCAGCTATTAGTCTACCTTGATGGAGGGCAGATTCTCATAGCTACAGCAGCTATTAGTCTACCTTGATGGAGGGCAGATTCTCATAGCTACAGCAGCTGCCTTGATGGAGGGCAGATTCTCATAGCTACAGCAGCTATTAGTCTGCCTTGATGGAGGGCAGATTCTCATAGCTACAGCAGCTATTAGTCTACCTTGATGGAGGGCAGATTCTCATAGCTACAGCAGCTATTAGTCTACCTTGATGGAGGGCAGATTCTCATAGCTACAGCAGCTATTAGTCTACCTTGATGGAGGGCAGATTCTCATAGCTACAGCAGCTATTAGTCTACCTTGATGGAGGGCAGATTCTCATAGCTACAGCAGCTATTAGTCTACCTTGATGGAGGGCAGATTCTCATAGCTACAGCAGCTATTACTCTACCTTGATGGAGGGCAGATTCTCATAGCTACAGCAGCTATTAGTCTACCTTGATGGAGGGAAGATTCTCATAGCTACAGCAGCTATTAGTCTACCTTGATGGAGGGCAGATTCTCATAGCTACAGCAGCTATTAGTCTACCTTGATGGAGGCCAGATTCTCATAGCTACAGCAGCTATTAGTCTACCTTGATGGAGGCCAGATTCTCATAGCTACAGCAGCTATTAGTCTACCTTGATGGAGGGCAGATTCTCATAGCTACAGCAGCTATTAGTCTACCTTGATGGAGGGCAGATTCTCATAGCTACAGCAGCTATTAGTCTACCTTGATGGAGGGCAGATTCTCATAGCTACAGCAGCTATTAGTCTACCTTGATGGAGGGCAGATTCTCATAGCTACTGTGTGAACCTGCCTATATATTAGGCATGCATGTGTGGACCTGCATGTATATTAAGCATGCATGTGTGGACTTGCATGTATATTAAGCATGCATGTGTGGACCTGCATGTATATTAAGCATGCATGTGTGAACTTGCAAGTATATTAAGCATGCATGTGTGGACCTGCATGTATATTAGGCATGCATGTGTGGACTTGAATGTATATTAGGCATGCATGTGTGGACTTGCATGTATATTAAGCTACAATTTTTGTTAAGCACCTACTTGGCTGTTGGTTCTAGCCTCCATTAGTGCTGACTGTCTTCTCCTGCTAGAGAGCCAGTGTTGCTTCCATCGCTGGCAACCAGACAGACTAGTAGATGGGATGTCCATGTAGGACACTCACATTAGCCTCTGCTCTGCAACAGCTCAACTGTCTGCCATCCCTTCTAGCTGGCCCAGTACATCCCTTCTAGCTGGCCCAGTACATCCCTTCTAGCTGGCCCAGTACATCCCTTCTAGCTGGCCTGGCACATCCCTTCTAGCTGGCCCAGTACATCCCTTCTAGCTGGCCCAGTACATCCCTTCTAGCTGGCCCAGTACATCCCTTCTAGCTGGCCTGGCACATCCCTTCTAGCTGGCCCGGTACATCCCTTCTAGCTGGCCTGGCACATCCCTTCTAGCTGGCCCGGTACATCCCCTCTAGCTGGCCCGGTACATCCCTTCTAGCTGGCCCGGTACATCCCTTCTAGCTGACCTGGTACATCCCTTCTAGCTGGCCTGATACATCCCTTCTAACTGGCCCGGTACATTCCTCAGCGGCCAATACCTACAAGTGGTTGCTGATGTCTGCACATGCCCGGCCATTGCTGGTGAAGAAGTAATCAGTTTTATCAAGCATCCACTTCTTGCAGACTGGCGCTATAAGCACAGTGCTTAACATCCAGCACGTGCCCAGCCATAAGCACGGTGCTTAACATCCAGCACGTGCCCAGCCATAAGCACGGTGCTTAACATCCAGCATGTGCCCAGCCATAAGCACGGTGCTTAACATCCAGCACGTGCCCAGCCATAAGCACGGTGCTTAACATCCAGCACGTGCCCAGCCATAAGCACGGTGCTTAACCAGCACGTGCCCATAAGCACGGTGCTTAACATCCAGCACGTGCCCAGCCATAAGCACGGTGCTTAACATCCAGCACGTGCCCAGCCATAAGCACGGTGCTTAACATCCAGCACGTGCCCAGCCATAAGCATGGTGCTTAACATCCAGCACGTGCCCAGCCATAAGCATGGTGCTTAACATCCAGCACGTGCCCAGCCATAAGCACGGTGCTTAACCAGCACGTGCCCAGCCATAAGCACGGTGCTTAACATCCAGCCGTAAGTACGGTGCTTAACATCCAGCACGTGCCCAGCCATAAGCACGGTGCTTAACATCCAGCACGTGCCCAGCCATAAGCACGGTGCTTAACCAGCACGTGCCCAGCCATAAGCACGGTGCTTAACATCCAGCACGTGCCCGGTCATAAGCACGTATTAGTTAGAATTAAGCGGAGACTAACATCACACTAGGCCACACCCTCTTCCTGATGTATGGCCATGCACACATATGCGTACCGTCTATATATGTGAGGTCCTCAGGGAAGAGCTGCAAGAACTCTTCATCCTCATCAGCTTGCTCCTGGCGGTGAGTGCGTCCCGTGGCCCCCAGCATGTTGCGGAGGTGGATAGCATGCATGGCCACACAAGCACACTTGTCCATCTGCACCACACACACACACACACACAGTACATACACACCCACATACATACATACATGTAGACACACACACCACATACATACATACATGTAGACACACACACCACACATACATATACATACATGTACACACACAGCACAGATTACAATACCACATACATACATACACACACCACACATACATACCACACACACACCACACATACATACCACATACATACATACACACACCACACATACATACCACACACAACACACATACACACACCACACAGAACAGGACAGGTCAGAGTGCTTCACTGGTGGAGTCAACTCTACCAAGTAGGTGCATAGATGAGTAATAAGAACTCCGTGAAGAGGAGTGAGTGTGTGCATTAGTCCTCACAGGAGCTTCCTTGCCAATCCAAAAAAAGATTTCCCAGTCTAATTCCGACGTGTCATTCCAGAAGGTCTTCAGCACTATGTAGCAGTCGCCATTGTACATCTTCCCATGGAAGGCTGCAAGGGAGTGGACTCCAGGTCAGGGGCAGCTCAGCACAACACAGCAACAACAACACAACAGCAACACCACCACAACAACAGCACAACACCACAACAACAACAGCACAACGTTACAACAACAACAGCACAACACAGCAACAACAACACAACAACAACACCACCACAACAACAGCGCAACAACACAACAACACAACACTGGAAGTGACTGAGCAAATTACATGTCAAGCAGAATGCATGACCCCTGACTGTACTCTCACACTGAGTGCATGACCCCTCACTGTACTCTCACACTGAGTGCATGACCCCTGACTGTAATCTCACACTGAGTGCATGACCCCTGACCTTACTCTAACATTAAGTGCCCGACCCCTGACCTTACTTTCACTGAGTACACGGCCACTAACCTTGCTCTATCTCCACAGGACAGAAGTTTTCTATCTGCCAGATGGTAAGGCCTGGAAGAGTGCCCACCTCCTCGGTGAACAGCTCACTATAGTCAAGGTCAGGCCTCTGCAGGATCTGGTCCCAGCGGTGAGCACGGCGCCGAGTGGGAGAGCCCTCCATACCCATACCCTCCTCCACTTCCACTGCCGCACCAGCGAGTAACACGTCCCGTTGTCCTGCCACATCTGCTAGACCCTGGAGAGGGAGAGAGCAGGGAGAGAGGGGCTAGATAGTGCCAGGAGAAGCTTTGCTAGACACTGGGGAGGGAGAGAGCAGGGAGAGAGGGGCTAGATAGTGCCAGGGAGAAGCTTTGCTAGACCCTGGAGAGGGGGAGAGCAGGGAGAGAGGGGCTAGATAGTGCCAGGGAGAAGCTTTGCTAGACCCTGGAGAGGGGGAGAGCAGGGAGAGAGGGGCTAGATAGTGCCAGGGAGAAGCTTTGCTAGACCCTGGAGAGGGGGAGAGCAGGGAGAGAGGGGCTAGCCAGGGAGAAGCTTTGCTAGAGCCTGGAGAGGGGGAGAGCAGGGAGATCTTGAAGGTGAAAGTTCATTGTTTTAACGGTTTTGTAGGCTCCATATTTAATACCTTTGTGAAGGATTCAATACGCTCTTAGTATTTAGGGGGAGCAAATTGGCTGAAGACATCAGAGATGGAGAAAGAGAGAGATGTGTGCCTCAGAGACAGAGGAAGAGAGAGATGTGAGCCTCAGAGACAGAGGAAGAGAGAGATGTGAGCCTCAGAGACAGAGGAAGAGAGAGATGTGTGCCTCAGAGACAGAGGAAGAGAGAGATGTGTGCCTCAGAGACAGAGGAAGAGAGAGATGTGTGCCTCAGAGACAGAGGAAGAGAGAGATGTGTGCCTCAGAGACAGAGGAAGAGAGAGATGTGTGCCTCAGAGACAGAGGAAGAGAGAGGTGTGTGCCTCAGAGACAGAGGAAGAGAGAGATGTGTGCCTCAGAGACAGAGGAAGAGAGAGATGTGAGCCTCAGAGACAGAGGAAGAGAGAGATGTGAGCCTCAGAGACAGAGGAAGAGAGAGATGTGTGCCTCAGAGACAGAGGAAGAGAGAGATGTGAGCCTCAGAGACAGAGGAAGAGAGAGATGTGAGCCTCAGAGACAGAGGAAGAGAGAGATGTGTGCCTCAGAGACAGAGGAAGAGAGAGATGTATGCTCAGAGACAGAGGAAGAGAGAGATGTATGCCTCAGAGAAGAGGAAGAGAGAGATGTGAGCCTCAGAGACAGAGGAAGAGAGAGATGTGTGCCTCAGAGACAGAGGAAGAGAGAGATGTGAGCCTCAGAGACAGAGGAAGAGAGAGATGTGAGCCTCAGAGAAGAGGAAGAGAGAGATGTGTGCCTCAGAGACAGAGGAAGAGAGAGATGTGAGACTCAGAGAAGAGAGATGTGTGCCTCAGAGACAGAGGAAGAGAGAGATGTAAAATGTAGGCCTCAGAGACAGAGGAAGAGAGAGATGTGTGCCTCAGAGACAGAGGAAGAGAGAGATGTGTGCCTCAGAGACAGAGGAAGAGAGAGATGTGTGCCTCAGAGACAGAGGAAGAGAGAGATGTGTGCCTCAGAGACAGAGGAAGAGAGAGATGTATGCTCAGAGACAGAGGAAGAGAGAGATGTATGCCTCAGAGAAGAGGAAGAGAGAGATGTGAGCCTCAGAGACAGAGGAAGAGAGAGATGTGTGCCTCAGAGACAGAGGAAGAGAGAGATGTGTGCCTTAGAGACAGAGGAAGAGAGAGATGTGAGCCTCAGAGACAGAGGAAGAGAGAGATGTGTGCCTCAGAGAAGAGGAAGAGAGAGATGTGTGCCTCAGAGACAGAGGAAGAGAGAGATGTGAGCCTCAGAGACAGAGGAAGAGAGAGATGTGTGCCTCAGAGAAGAGGAAGAGAGATGTGAGCCTCAGAGACAGAGGAAGAGAGAGATGTGAGCCTCAGAGACAGAGGAAGAGAGAGATGTGTGCCTCAGAGACAGAGGAAGAGAGAGATGTGTGCCTCAGAGACAGAGGAAGAGAGAGATGTGTGCCTCAGAGACAGAGGAAGAGAGAGATGTGTGCCTCAGAGACAGAGGAAGAGAGAGATGTGTGCCTCAGAGACAGAGAGAGAGATGTGAGCCTCAGAGACAGAGGAAGAGAGAGATGTGTGCCTCAGAGACAGAGGAAGAGAGAGATGTATGCTCAGAGACAGAGGAAGAGAGAGATGTGAGCCTCAGAGACAGAGGAAGAGAGAGATGTGAGCCTCAGAGACAGAGGAAGAGAGAGATGTGTGCCTCAGAGACAGAGGAAGAGAGAGATGTGAGCCTCAGAGAAGAGGAAGAACGAGATGTGAGCCTCAGAGACAGAGGAAGAGAGAGATGTGTGCCTCAGAGACAGAGGAAGAGAGAGATGTGAGCCTCAGAGGAAGAGGAAGAGAGAGATGTGAGCCTCAGAGACAGAGGAAGAGAGAGATGTGTGCCTCAGAGACAGAGGAAGAGAGAGATGTGTGCCTCAGAGAAGAGGAAGAGAGAGATGTGAGCCAGAGAGACAGAGGAAGAGAGAGATGTGTGCCTCAGAGACAGAGGAAGAGAGAGATGTGAGCCTCAGAGACAGAGGAAGAGAGAGATGTGTGCCTCAGAGACAGAGGAAGAGAGAGATGTGTGCCTCAGAGACAGAGGAAGAGAGAGATGTGTGCCTCAGAGACAGAGGAAGAGAGAGATGTGAGCCTCAGAGAAGAGGAAGAGAGAGATGTGTGCCTCAGAGACAGAGGCAGAGAGAGATGTGTGCCTCAGAGACAGAGGAAGAGAGAGATGTGAGCCTCAGAGACAGCAGAGGAAGAGAGAGATGTGTGCCTCAGAGACAGAGGAAGAGAGAGATGTGTGCCTCAGAGACAGAGGAAGAGAGAGATGTGTGCCTCAGAGACAGAGGAAGAGAGAGATGTGAGCCTCAGAGACAGAGGAAGAGAGAGATGTGTGCCTCAGAGAGAGAGGAAGAGAGAGATGTGTGCCTCAGAGACAGTGGAAGAGAGAGATGTGAGTCTCAGAGACAGAGGAAGAGAGAGATGTGTGCCTCAGAGACAGAGGAAGAGAGAGATGTGTGCCTCAGAGACAGAGGAAGAGAGAGATGTGTGCCTCAGAGACAGAGGAAGAGAGAGATGTATGCTCAGAGACAGAGGAAGAGAGAGATGTATGCCTCAGAGAAGAGGAAGAGAGAGATGTGAGCCTCAGAGACAGAGGAAGAGAGAGATGTGTGCCTCAGAGACAGAGGAAGAGAGAGATGTGTGCCTCAGAGACAGAGGAAGAGAGAGATGTGTGCCTCAGAGACAGAGGAAGAGAGAGATGTGTGCCTCAGAGACAGAGGAAGAGAGAGATGTGTGCCTCAGAGACAGAGGAAGAGAGAGATGTGTGCCTCAGAGACAGAGGAAGAGAGAGATGTGTGCCTCAGAGACAGAGGAAGAGAGAGATGTGTGCCTCAGAGACAGAGGAAGAGAGAGATGTATGCTCAGAGACAGAGGAAGAGAGAGATGTATGCCTCAGAGAAGAGGAAGAGAGAGATGTGAGCCTCAGAGACAGAGGAAGAGAGAGATGTGAGCCTCAGAGACAGAGGAAGAGAGAGATGTGAGCCTCAGAGACAGAGGAAGAGAGAGATGTGTGCCTCAGAGACAGAGGAAGAGAGAGATGTGAGCCTCAGAGAAGAGGAAGAACGAGATGTGAGCCTCAGAGACAGAGGAAGAGAGAGATGTGTGCCTCAGAGACAGAGGAAGAGAGAGATGTGAGCCTCAGAGGAAGAGGAAGAGAGAGATGTGAGCCTCAGAGACAGAGGAAGAGAGAGATGTGTGCCTCAGAGACAGAGGAAGAGAGAGATGTGTGCCTCAGAGAAGAGGAAGAGAGAGATGTGAGCCAGAGAGACAGAGGAAGAGAGAGATGTGTGCCTCAGAGACAGAGGAAGAGAGAGATGTGAGCCTCAGAGACAGAGGAAGAGAGAGATGTGTGCCTCAGAGACAGAGGAAGAGAGAGATGTGTGCCTCAGAGACAGAGGAAGAGAGAGATGTGTGCCTCAGAGACAGAGGAAGAGAGAGATGTGAGCCTCAGAGAAGAGGAAGAGAGAGATGTGTGCCTCAGAGACAGAGGCAGAGAGAGATGTGTGCCTCAGAGACAGAGGAAGAGAGAGATGTGAGCCTCAGAGACAGCAGAGGAAGAGAGAGATGTGTGCCTCAGAGACAGAGGAAGAGAGAGATGTGTGCCTCAGAGACAGAGGAAGAGAGAGATGTGTGCCTCAGAGACAGAGGAAGAGAGAGATGTGAGCCTCAGAGACAGAGGAAGAGAGAGATGTGTGCCTCAGAGAGAGAGGAAGAGAGAGATGTGTGCCTCAGAGACAGTGGAAGAGAGAGATGTGAGTCTCAGAGACAGAGGAAGAGAGAGATGTGTGCCTCAGAGACAGAGGAAGAGAGAGATGTGTGCCTCAGAGACAGAGGAAGAGAGAGATGTGTGCCTCAGAGACAGAGGAAGAGAGAGATGTATGCTCAGAGACAGAGGAAGAGAGAGATGTATGCCTCAGAGAAGAGGAAGAGAGAGATGTGAGCCTCAGAGACAGAGGAAGAGAGAGATGTGTGCCTCAGAGACAGAGGAAGAGAGAGATGTGTGCCTCAGAGACAGAGGAAGAGAGAGATGTGTGCCTCAGAGACAGAGGAAGAGAGAGATGTGTGCCTCAGAGACAGAGGAAGAGAGAGATGTGTGCCTCAGAGACAGAGGAAGAGAGAGATGTGTGCCTCAGAGACAGAGGAAGAGAGAGATGTGTGCCTCAGAGACAGAGGAAGAGAGAGATGTGTGCCTCAGAGACAGAGGAAGAGAGAGATGTATGCTCAGAGACAGAGGAAGAGAGAGATGTATGCCTCAGAGAAGAGGAAGAGAGAGATGTGAGCCTCAGAGACAGAGGAAGAGAGAGATGTGTGCCTCAGAGACAGAGGAAGAGAGAGATGTGTGCCTCAGAGACAGAGGAAGAGAGAGATGTGTGCCTCAGAGACAGAGGAAGAGAGAGATGTGTGCCTCAGAGAAGAGGAAGAGAGAGATGTGAGCCTCAGAGACAGAGGACGAGAGAGATGTGTGCCTCAGAGAAGAGGAAGAGAGAGATGTGTGCCTCAGAGACAGAGGAAGAGAGAGATGTGTGCCTCAGAGAAGAGGAAGAGAGATGTGAGCCTCAGAGACAGAGGAAGAGAGAGATGTGTGCCTCAGAGACAGAGGAAGAGAGAGATGTGTGCCTCAGAGAAGAGGAAGAGAGAGATGTGTGCCTCAGAGACAGAGGAAGAGAGAGATGTGTGCCTCAGAGACAGAGAGAGAGATGTGAGCCTCAGAGACAGAGGAAGAGAGAGATGTGAGCCTCAGAGACGGAGGAAGAGAGAGATGTGTGCCTCAGAGACAGAGGAAGAGAGAGATGTGTGCCTCAGAGACAGAGGAAGAGAGAGATGTGTGCCTCAGAGAGAGAGGAAGAGAGAGATGTGAGCCTCAGAGAAGAGGAAGAGAGAGATGTGTGCCTCAGAGACAGAGGAAGAGAGAGATGTGAGCCTCAGAGACAGAGGAAGAGAGAGATGTGTGCCTCAGAGACAGAGGAAGAGAGAGATGTGTGCCTCAGAGACAGAGAGAGAGATGTGAGCCTCAGAGACAGAGAGAGAGATGTGAGCCTCAGAGACAGAGGAAGAGAGAGATGTGAGCCTCAGAGACAGAGGAAGAGAGAGATGTGTGCCTCAGAGACAGAGGAAGAGAGAGATGTGAGCCTCAGAGAAGAGGAAGAGAGAGATGTGTGCCTCAGAGACAGTGGAAGAGAGAGATGTGAGCCTCAGAGACAGAGGAAGAGAGAGATGTGTGCCTCAGAGACAGAGGAAGAGAGAGATGTGTGCCTCAGAGACAGTGGAAGAGAGAGATGTGAGCCTCAGAGACAGAGGAAGAGAGAGATGTGTGCCTCAGAGACAGAGGAAGAGAGAGATGTGTGCCTCAGAGACAGAGGAAGAGAGAGATGTGTGCCTCAGAGACAGAGGAAGAGAGAGATGTGTGCCTCAGAGACAGAGGAAGAGAGAGATGTGTGCCTCAGAGACAGAGGAAGAGAGAGATGTGAGCCTCAGAGACAGTGGAAGAGAGAGATGTGAGCCTCAGAGACAGAGGAAGAGAGAGATGTGTGCCTCAGAGACAGAGGAAGAGAGAGATGTGAGCCTGAGAGACAGAGGAAGAGAGAGATGTGAGCCTCAGAGACAGAGGAAGAGAGAGATGTGTGCCTCAGAGACAGAGGAAGAGAGAGATGTGAGCCTCAGAGACAGAGGAAGAGAGAGATGTGTGCCTCAGAGACAGAGGAAGAGAGAGATGTGTGCCTCAGAGACAGAGGAAGAGAGAGATGTGTGCCTCAGAGACAGAGGAAGAGAGAGATGTGAGCCTCAGAGACAGAGGAAGAGAGAGATGTGTGCCTCAGAGACAGAGGAAGAGAGAGATGTGTGCCTCAGAGACAGAGGAAGAGAGAGATGTGTGCCTCAGAGACAGAGGAAGAGAGAGATGTGAGCCTCAGAGACAGAGGAAGAGAGAGATGTGAGCCTCAGAGACAGAGGAAGATAGAGATGTGTGCCTCAGAGACAGAGGAAGAGAGAGATGTGAGCCTCAGAGACAGAGGAAGAGAGAGATGTGAGCCTCAGAGACAGAGGAAGAGAGAGATGTGTGCCTCAGAGACAGAGGAAGAGAGAGATGTGTGCCTCAGAGACAGAGGAAGAGAGAGATGTGTGCCTCAGAGACAGAGGAAGAGAGAGATGTGTGCCTCAGAGACAGAGGAAGAGAGAGATGTGAGCCTCAGAGACAGAGGAAGAGAGAGATGTGAGCCTCAGAGACAGAGGAAGAGAGAGATGTGAGCCTCAGAGACAGAGGAAGAGAGAGATGTGTGCCTCAGAGAAGAGGAAGAGAGAGATGTGTGCCTCAGAGACAGAGGAAGAGAGAGATGTGTGCCTCAGAGACAGAGGAAGAGAGAGATGTGTGCCTCAGAGACAGAGGAAGAGAGAGATGTGAGCCTCAGAGACAGAGGAAGAGAGAGATGTGTGCCTCAGAGACAGAGGAAGAGAGAGATGTGTGCCTCAGAGACAGAGGAAGAGAGAGATGTGTGCCTCAGAGACAGAGGAAGAGAGAGATGTGAGCCTCAGAGACAGAGGAAGAGAGAGATGTGAGCCTCAGAGACAGAGGAAGAGAGAGATGTGAGCCTCAGAGACAGAGGAAGAGAGAGATGTGTGCCTCAGAGACAGAGGAAGAGAGAGATGTGAGCCTCAGAGACAGAGGAAGAGAGAGATGTGTGCCTCAGAGAAGAGGAAGAGAGAGATGTGTGCCTCAGAGACAGAGGAAGAGAGAGATGTGTGCCTCAGAGACAGAGGAAGAGAGAGATGTGTGCCTCAGAGACAGAGGAAGAGAGAGATGTGAGCCTCAGAGACAGAGGAAGAGAGAGATGTGTGCCTCAGAGACAGAGGAAGAGAGAGATGTGAGCCTCAGAGACAGAGGAAGAGAGAGATGTGTGCCTCAGAGACAGAGGAAGAGAGAGATGTGAGCCTCAGAGACAGAGGAAGAGAGAGATGTGTGCCTCAGAGACAGAGGAAGAGAGAGATGTGTGCCTCAGAGACAGAGGAAGAGAGAGATGTGTGCCTCAGAGACAGAGGAAGAGAGAGATGTGAGCCTCAGAGACAGAGGAAGAGAGAGATGTGAGCCTCAGAGAGAGAGGAAGAGAGAGATGTGAGCCTCAGAGACAGAGGAAGAGAGAGATGTGTGCCTCAGAGACAGAGGAAGAGAGAGATGTGAGCCTCAGAGACAGAGGAAGAGAGAGATGTGTGCCTCAGAGACGGAAGAGAGAGATGTGTGCCTCAGAGAAGAGGAAGAGAGAGATGTGTGCCTCAGAGACAGAGGAAGAGAGAGATGTGTGCCTCAGAGACAGAGGAAGAGAGAGATGTGAGCCTCAGAGACAGAGGAAGAGAGAGATGTGAGCCTCAGAGAGAGAGGAAGAGAGAGATGTGTGCCTCAGAGACAGAGGAAGAGAGAGATGTGTGCCTCAGAGACAGAGGAAGAGAGAGATGTGAGCCTCAGAGACAGAGAGAGAGATGTGAGCCTCAGAGACAGAGGAAGAGAGAGATGTGAGCCTCAGAGACAGAGGAAGAGAGAGATGTGTGCCTCAGAGACAGAGGAAGAGAGAGATGTGTGCCTCAGAGAGAGAGGAAGAGAGAGATGTGAGCCTCAGAGAGAGAGGAAGAGAGAGATGTGTGCCTCAGAGACAGAGGAAGAGAGAGATGTGTGCCTCAGAGACAGAGGAAGAGAGAGATGTGTGCCTCAGAGACAGAGGAAGAGAGAGATGTGAGCCTCAGAGACAGAGGAAGAGAGAGATGTGTGCCTCAGAGACAGAGGAAGAGAGAGATGTATGCCTCAGAGACAGAGGAAGAGAGAGATGTGTGCCTCAGAGACAGAGGAAGAGAGAGATGTGTGCCTCAGAGACAGAGGAAGAGAGAGATGTGAGCCTCAGAGACAGAGGAAGAGAGAGATGTGTGCCTCAGAGACAGAGGAAGAGAGAGATGTGTGCCTCAGAGACAGAGGAAGAGAGAGATGTGTGCCTCAGAGACAGAGGAAGAGAGAGATGTGAGCCTCAGAGACAGAGGAAGAGATTGGTTCTATTAGAGTATGTACATTATAGACCTTGGTTCTATTAGAGTACATTATAGCCATGGTTCTATTAGAGATTATAGACCTTGATTCTACTAGAGTAAACATTATAGACCTAAAGTGCATTATATACATTGGTTCTATTATACATGTACATTGGTTCTATTATACATGTACATTGGTTCTATTATAGACCTTGGTTCTATTATAGACCTTGGTTCTATTATAGACCTTGGTTCTATTATAGACCTTGGTTCTAAAAGAGTTATTACAGACCTTGGTTCTATTAGAGTGATACAGCATGACCACAATACCGTAATCAGGAGGTGTCTCATAACATTGCATTGCCTTGGTTACGAGTCACCAGAGGGTGACACGTCATGTGACAAACAACATTACATGTCATGTGACAAACAACATTACATGTCATGTGACAAACAACGTTACATGTCAAACAACGTTACATGTCATACATGTAACAAACACATTACATGCCATGTGACAAACAACAACTGACATGCAAACTGAGGCATGTGATGGAGGAGGAGACTGAGGCATGTGATGGAGGAGACTGAGGCATGTGATGGCGGAGACTGAGGCATGTGATGGAGGGGACTGAGACATGTGATGGAGGCGGAGACTGAGACATGTGATGGCGGAGACTGAGACATGTGATGGAGGCGGAGACTGAGGCATGTGATGGAGGAGACTGAGGCATGTGATGGAGGAGACTGAGGCATGTGATGGAGGAGACTGAGGCATGTGATGGAGGCGGAGACTGAGGCATGTGATGGAGGAGACTGAGACATGTGATGGCGGAGACTGAGACATGTGATGGCGGAGACTGAGACATGTGATGGCGGAGACTGAGACATGTGATGGCGGAGACTGAGGCATGTGATGGCGGAGACTGAGACATGTGATGGCGGAGACTGAGACATGTGATGGAGGAGACTGAGGCATGTGATGGCGGAGACTGAGGCATGTGATGGAGGAGGAGACTGAGGCATGTGATGGAGGAGACTGAGGCATGTGATGGAGGAGACTGAGGCATGTGATGGCGGAGACTGAGGCATGTGATGGAGGAGGAGACTGAGGCATGTGATGGAGGTGGAGACTGAGGCATGTGATGGAGGCGGAGACTGAGACATGTGATGGAGGAGGAGACTGAGGCATGTGATGGAGGAGACTGAAGCACCTCACTGCCCAATATACTGTACATGTACACATACATGTGTGTGTGCCATACCTACAGTGCATGTATACACACATGTACATGTGTGTGTGCCATACCTACAGTGCATGTATACACACATGTATGTACATGTGTGTGTGCCATACCTACAGTGCATGTATACACACATGTACATGTGTGTGTGCCATACCTACAGTGCATGTATACACACATGTATGTACATGTGTGTGTGCCATACGTACAGTGCATGTATACACACATGTACATGTATGTGTGCCATACCTATACACACACATACATGTACACGCACATACATACATACAAATATGTGCGTGTGGGAATGTGTACCTGCAAAACTTTCTGAGCAGCCGAGCTGTCAGCGGGGTTAGTGGAATTCCGGCGAGACCTCATGATCTTCATGCGTCGCTCCTTCTGCCGGGTGCGAACATCTGCACACAAGCAACGAGCAACAAGCAGCTGGCAACACCTCACGACATACACAACTTGTAACTTCAAGAAAATATACACCACTGAACACTTCCAGCCATACCAACAACTCCAGGCTCACTGCCACCCTCACACTCCAGGCTCACTGCCACCCCCACACTCCAGGCACACTGCCAGCCCTCCACACTCCAGGCTCACTGCCACCCCCACACTCCAGGTTCACTGCCACCCCCACACTCCAGGCTCACTGCCACCCCCACACTCCAGGCACACTGCCAGCCCTCCACACTCCAGGCTCACTGCCACCCCCACACTCCAGGCTCACTGCCACCTCCACACTCCAGGCACCCCCACACTCCAGGCACCCCCACACTCCAGGCTCACTGCCACCCCCACACTCCAGGCTCACTGCCACCCCCACACTCCAGGCTCACTGCCACCCCCACACTCCAGGCACACTGCCACCCCCACACTCCAGGCTCACTGCCACCCCCACACTCCAGGCTCACTGCCAGCCCCACACTCCAGGCTCACTGCCACCCCCACACTCCAGGCTCACTGCCACCCCCACAATCCAGGCTCACTGCCACCCCCACACTCCAGGCACACTGCCACCCCCACACTCCAGGCTCACTGCCACCCCCACACTCCAGGCTCACTGCCACCCCCACACTCCAGGCTCACTGCCAGCCCTCCACACTCCAGGCTCACTGCCACCCCCACACTCCAGGCACACTGCCACCCCCACACTCCAGGCACCCCCACACTCCAGGCACACTGCCACCCCCACACTCCAGGCTCACTGCCACCCCCACACTCCAGGATCACTGCCACCCCCACACTCCAGGCACACTGCCACCCCCACACTCCAGGCACACTGCCACCCCCACACTCCAGGCACACTGCCACCCCCACACTCCAGGCTCACTGCCACCCCCACACTCCAGGCTCACTGCCACCCCCACACTCCCTGCCACCCCCACACTCCAGGCTCACTGCCACCCCCACACTCCAGGCACCCCCACACTCCAGGCTCACTGCCACCTCCACACTCCAGGCTCACTGCCACCCCCACACTCCAGGCACACTGCCACCCCCACACTCCAGGCACCCCCACACTCCAGACACTCCAGGCTCACTGCCAGCCCCACACTCCAGGCTCACTGCCACCCCCACACTCCAGGCTCACTGCCACCCCCACACTCCAGGCTCACTGCCACCCCCACACTCCAGACTCACTGCCACCCCCACACTCCAGGCTCACTGCCACCCCCACACTCCCTGCCACCCCCACACTCCAGGCTCACTGCCACCAGGTCACTCCAGGCACACTGCCACCCCCACACTCCAGGCTCACTGCCACCCCCACACTCCAGGCACACTGCCACCCCCACACTCCAGGCTCACTGCCACCCCCACACTCCAGGCTCACTGCCACCCCCACACTCCAGGCTCACTGCCACCCCCCACACTCCAGGCACACTGCCACCCCCACACTCACTGCCACCCCCACACTCCAGGCTCACTGCCACCCCCACACTCCAGGCTCACTGCCACCCCCCACACTCCAGGCTCACTGCCACCCCCACACTCCAGGCTCACTGCCACCCCCACACTCCAGGCACCCCCACACTCCAGGCTCACTGCCACCCCCTCACTCCAGGCTCACTGCCACCCCCACACTCCAGGCACCCCCACACTCCAGGCTCACTGCCAGCCCCACACTCCAGGCTCACTGCCACCCCCACACTCCAGGCTCACTGCCACCCCCCACACTCCAGGCTCACTGCCACCCCCTCACTCCAGGCACCCCCACACTCCAGGCACACTGCCACCCCCACACTCCAGGCTCACTGCCACCCCCACACTCCAGGCTCACTGCCACCCCCACACTCCAGGCCCACTGCCACCCCCACACTCCAGGCTCACTGCCACCCCCACACTCCAGGCACACTACCATCCCCACACTCCAGGCTCACTGCCACCCCCACACTCCAGGCTCACTGCCACCCCCACACTCCAGGCACACTGCCACCCCCACACTCCAGGCTCACTGCCACCCCCACACTCCAGGCTCACTGCCACCCCCACACTCCAGGCACCCCCACACTCCAGGCTCACTGCCACCCCCACACTCCAGGCACCCCCACACTCCAGGCTCATTGCTGTGACTGTGTAAACTTGCAGGGCATTATATAGAGAACACTTCCACCTGCCAGAAGTGTTAGCATATTCAATGACTAGCACCTCCATTAAGCCACACCCACCCATATGTAGCGTGCTACTGCGACCATGGCATGTATCATGAAGATATGCAAGTATATGCTACCTTTGATGACTGTGGTCGTGTTGACAACAGCTCCTCTCTTAAGGATCTCGGGGTCAAAATCTATGTTGTACCACTCTGCACCTGACCCCTTGACCTGTTCCTTGGACTTGGGTGGCATCACTAAGTTGGGGTTGTCGCGGATATCCAGTTTCTGCAGGAGGACAAGGATAGGTAAAGGGTCATCTTTTATCATAATACAGCACACATTATTAGCAGGTTTATATGGCTCGTAGTGCGAGCTCAAAGTTACGCATAGTCACACTAGAAACTTCAATGTTCAGGTGAGGTTGCCTCACAGGTGAGGTTGCCTCACAGGTAAGGTTACATGCACCTCTATCTCCAAACTTGAGTGGTAGAAGAGAACATGCACAGCTCTTCTGAAATGTTCCCGTAATATATATACTTAGCACGAGATGTGTGCAAGTAACAGAACTTTTCTCTATATACCTGAGCTTAGCCCAGACCCAACCTTAGAGCACCTCTTTAGAGTGATATACAGAGTGAGTGTTCCCTCACTAAGGTTCCCACCTCCTGCTCAGAGTCAGTGTTCCCTCACTAAGGTTCCCCCCTCCTGCTCAGAGTCAGTGTTCCCTCACTAAGGTTCCCCCCTCCTGCTCAGAGTCAGTGTTCCCCCACTAAGGTTCCCCCCTCCTGCTCAGAGTCAGTGTTCCCTCACTAAGGTTCCCCCCTCCTGCTCAGAGTCATGTTCCCTCACTAAGGTTCCCCCCTCCTGCTCAGAGTCAGTGTTCCCTCACTAAGGTTCCCCCCTCCTGCTCAGAGTCAGTGTTCCCTCACTAAGGTTCCCCCCTCCTGCTCAGACCCTCACTAAGGTTCCCCCCTCCTGCTCAGAGTCAGTGTTCCCTCACTAAGGTTCCCCCCTCCTGCTCAGAGTCAGTGTTCCCTCACTAAGGTTCCCACCTCCTGCTCAGAGTCAGTGTTCCCTCACTAAGGTTCCCCCCTCCTGCTCAGAGTCAGTGTTCCCTCACTAAGGTTCCTCCCTCCTGCTCAGAGTCAGTGTTCCCTCACTAAGGTTCCCCCCTCCTGCTCAGAGTCAGTGTTCCCTCACTAAGGTTCCCTCCTCCTGCTCAGAGTCAGTGTTCCCTCACTAAGGTTCCCACCCTCCTGCTCAGAGTCAGTGTTCCCTCACTAAGGTTCCCCCCTCCTGCTCAGAGTCAGTGTTCCCTCACTAAGGTTCCCCCCTCCTGCTCAGAGTCAGTGTTCCCTCACTAAGGTTCCCCCCTCCTGCTCAGAGTCAGTGTTCCCTCACTAAGGTTCCCCCCTCCTGCTCAGAGTCAGTGTTCCCTCACTAAGGTTCCCACCTCCTGCTCAGAGTCAGTGTTCCCTCACTAAGGTTCCCCCCTCCTGCTCAGAGTCAGTGTTCCCTCACTAAGGTTCCCCCCTCCTGCTCAGAGTCAGTGTTCCCTCACTAAGGTTCCCCCCTCCTGCTCAGAGTCAGTGTTCCCTCACTAAGGTTCCCCCCTCCTGCTCAGAGTCAGTGTTCCCTCACTAAGGTTCCCACCTCCTGCTCAGAGTCAGTGTTCCCTCACTAAGGTTCCCCCCTCCTGCTCAGAGTCAGTGTTCCCTCACTAAGGTTCCCCCCTCCTGCTCAGAGTCAGTGTTCCCTCACTAAGGTTCCCCCCTCCTGCTCAGAGTCAGTGTTCCCTCACTAAGGTTCCCCCCTCCTGCTCAGAGCCAGTGTTCCCCCACTACTAGTGTCCCGTCCATGAACATGTGTGTGGCTTCCAGGTGGGAATGTTCTTGGGCTCATGCTGTGTGCTGTGTGGTGAGTTTATACAAAACAGTGCAGGACTTTTTAGTCTGCACATTCGCACCTCTGGTGTCTGTCCAAACACGTACCTCTAGTTTAAGGTGGTGGATGCCCTCAGGCAGTGTGAGGAGGCAGTTTGAGGTAAGCACAAGTCGCTTGAGGTAGTAGAGTCTGCAGATGCCCTCTGGGATGCAGCTGAGCTGGTTGCGAGCAGCTATGAAGTACTCAAGGTCTGACAGCTTCCCAATACCTGAAGGGATTCCCTCAAAACTAAGGCAGTTGTCTGCAAGTAGAGGGGAAGGCAGGCCTTGTAACCAAGCAACCAATGTGACAACATACACACAATATGCCTGTACCTGTACATGCACTTACTCATGATGTGTACATGTGCATACGCAGAGTGCATGTGGAAAATGGACAATCAACAACACACAGCTCTAAAGATTGGCAGCAAGCATGTTACTACATGTAAGTCAGGTTAAGGTTAGCTGTAGGTAGTTACCGCTCAAGAAGAGTCTCTTCAGCTTCACACACTTGCAGATGTTGGCCTGCACGGAGAGAGACACCATCACACACTGCACATGCTACAACCATCACACACTGCACGTGCTACAGCCATCACACACTGCACTCACTACAACCATCACACACTGCACATGCTACAGCCATCACACACTGCACTCACTACAACCATCACACACTGCACATGCTACAGCCATCACACACTGCACTCACTACAACCATCATACACTGCACATGCTACAACCATCACACACTGCACATGCTACAACTATCACACACTGCACTCACTACAACCATCACACACTGCACATGCTACACCATCACACACTGCACATGCTACAACCATCACACACTGCACATGCTACAACCATCACATACTGCACATGCTACACCATCACACACTGCACATGCTACAACCATCACACACTGCACTCACTACAACCATCACACACTGCACTCACTACAACCATCACACACTGCACATGCTACACCATCACACACTGCACATGCTACAACCATCACACACTGCACTCACTACAACTATCACACACTGCACATGCTACAGCCATCACACACTGCACATGCTACAGCCATCACACACTGCACATGCTACAACCATCACATACTGCACATGCTACAACCATCACACACTGCACATGCTACAACCATCACACACTGCACTCACTACAACCATCAATGCCATTAGAAGGAGATGACATAATGGTGCAGTTCTAGCACTGCTGCTTGGACCAGTTCTTGGCACTGGCCTGCAATGCCGAGCTACTCCCCACTAGCTGAACATAGACACACCCCTCTCACATGAAGTGCTGTGATCTGGTTGAAGGAGAGGTCAAGAGTTCGCAGGGCCTCCCACGTGTCTATGAGGGCACTGAGATCCTTGATGTGGTTGTGGTGCATGGTCACCCGCTGCAGGCCCTCCAGCAGGTACACGGACTCTGGGACTGGGCACAAGGCAACGAGGACATCAGACAAGGGTCAGGGGAAGACCCCTCAAGAGCACACCAAAGCAGGGCGCACAAACAACCAATCAAACAAAAGCTACAATAGAAGGCGAGGTCAGCATGTGGGCGGAGTAATGACTACAGAACAGAACTATTAATTATTATACCAGCCAACAGTCACCTGACATCAGCAAGCAACACATGCCCTACCTTCTGTTAGACATCTGCAAGCAACACATGCCCTACCTTCTGTTAGGCATCAGCAAGCAACACATGCCCTACCTTCTGTTAGGCATCTGCAAGCAACACATGCCCTACCTTCTGTTAGGCATCTGCAAGCAACACATGCCCTACCTTCTGTTAGGCATCTGCAAGCAACACATGCCCTACCTTCTGTTAGGCATCTGCAAGCAACACATGCCCTACCTTCTGTTAGACATCTGCAAGCAACACATGCCCTACCTTCTGTTAGACATCTGCAAGCAACACATGCCCTACCTTCTGTTACACATCTGCAAGCAACACATGCCCTACCTTCTGTTAGGCATCTGCAAGCAATACATGCCCTACCTTGTGTTAGACATCTGCAAGCAACACATGCCCTACCTTCTGTTAGGCATCTGCAAGCAATACATAGTCCTACCTTCTGTTAGACATCTGCAAGCAACACATGCCCTACCTTCTGTTAGGCATCTGCAAGCAACACATGCCCTACCTTCTGTTAGACATCTGCAAGCAACACATGCCCTACCTTCTGTTAGGCATCTGCAAGCAACACATGCCCTACCTTCTGTTAGGCATCTGCAAGCAACACATGCCCTACCTTCTGTTAGGCATCTGCAAGCAACACATGCCCTACCTTCTGTTAGGCATCTGCAAGCAACACATGCCCTACCTTCTGTTAGGCATCTGCAAGCAACACATGCCCTACCTTCTGTTAGACATCTGCAAGCAACACATGCCCTACCTTCTGTTAGACATCTGCAAGCAACACATGCCCTACCTTCTGTTAGACATCTGCAAGCAACACATGCCCTACCTTCTGTTAGACATCTGCAAGCAACACATGCCCTACCTTCTGTTAGACATCTGCAAGCAACACATGCCCTACCTTCTGTTACACATCTGCAAGCAACACATGCCCTACCTTCTGTTAGGCATCTGCAAGCAATACATGCCCTACCTTGTGTTAGACATCTGCAAGCAACACATGCCCTACCTTCTTTTAGGCATCTGCAAGCAACACATGCCCTACCTTCTGTTAGACATCTGCAAGCAACACATGCCCTACCTTCTGTTAGACATCTGCAAGCAACACATGCCCTACCTTCTGTTAGGCATCTGCAAGCAACACATGCCCTACCTTCTGTTAGGCATCTGCAAGCAACACATGCCCTACCTTCTGTTAGACATCTGCAAGCAACACATGCCCTACCTTCTGTTACACATCTGCAAGCAACACATGCCCTACCTTCTGTTAGGCATCTGCAAGCAACACATGCCCTACCTTGTGTTAGACATCTGCAAGCAACACATGCCCTACCTTCTGTTAGGCATCTGCAAGCAACACATGCCCTACCTTGTGTTAGACATCTGCAAGCAACACATAGTCCTATCTTCTGTGCACTGCTCAATACTTTTAATATCTTATACACACACCACACACACGCTACATATGCAAGCGTGTGTGCACACACTTCACACAAAGTGAACGACATCATGTTTATGCCTGTAGGTGGTCAACAAGTGACACTAATTAGCAGTGGGGAGTCTAACCACGCCAACTGAGGGTTGGCGTGGTTATCCATATAGATACATGTAGATTGCCCCTAATTAACCTCCACTAATTAAAACCCACTTGCTTACTTCTAGAGAGGTTGTTATGAGACATGTCGATGTCCGTGAGAGAAACCAGTTTGTCCAAGTTGGGAGTGTTGTTGAAGTCACGCTAGGAAAGCAACAGCAACAAAACATAATTAAACCTCACGAATAATTCCTTCCAGTAGTGAGAAGACTTCCATTTAAAATGCCCCACACAAAATTAGACTGCTCATCAAGATCTGTTTATTTGGTGCTCGCCATACTAATAGGTAAAGGGTCATCACACATGTGTGGTCTACATGGCAAATTCTCTTGTTTCATCTCTTGCTGATGATGTAATATATTTCACTTCTTGCATACAAATTTTCTGTTCTTTCCTAGAGAATAGCCACTCCCTCCCAGCGCAACATTAAGGCCGCTGGTTCACAATATGATGGGCAAGACCATCCATTGCGTTGATATTGTGACCGGTGACACAATGGACTATCGATGGGAACAGATATGAAACGCAAGAGTAGGATTTAATTATACTCTTGCATCCAACCCGTTGCGTCGGACCAATCAGAATCCTGGAAGATATCACGTGTTGAAGTTGACACTCTTCCCATGACGGTCTCCAGAGTTATTGAAGTGGTGAGGAGCTCTCCCAACCTCTGGCATGTCTCAGCTAGAGGCTATAAAGATCTTAGAGCCAAAGAAAATGCCTGGAAGGAAGTGGCTATCCAGGTAACCAGCTAGCTATTAGCAGCTACAAGAATATTTCAGCTAGTAATTCCTCTCTGTGTCACCTGCTAGCTAATAGCAATCAAATCCAACTCTTCCTCACTTCTAGTATTGCCCTCCATCTCTGCCCTCCATCTCTGCCCTCCATCTCTGTCCTCCATCACTGTCCTCCATCTCTGCCCTCCATCTCTGCCCTCCATCTCTGCCCTCCATCTCTGTCCTCCATCACTGTCCTCCATCTCTGCCCTCCATTTCTGTCCTCCATCTCTGCCCTCCATCTCTGTCCTCCATCACTTCCCTCCATCTCTGCCCTCCATCTCTGCCCTCCAACACTTGAACACTTGCCCTTGCCTCCATCTCTGACGTACTCAACAGATACAACACAAATATTGAGATCACGTAGCACAAAGGATCGGATTACGCAAGGAAACAGATTCAACGGAACGGATTTCCATCCATCCTATTGTGAACCAACTTTTATAAAGGCCACACTTGAATGCACCACACCGATATTACTGGAGCCACACACCATGACAACAAGCTCCTCCTACATATGTACGCATGCGAGTTCATCATGCTTAGGATGCAGACACACACACACACAACCTTACGAGCAGAGCCCTTACGAGATGAGCCCTTACGAGACGAGCTTGCTCGGCAATACTACAAACCTATTCATCTCCAACTAAAGGTTAAAGGTTAAACATCTAGGAGAACTTACCCCCGTGTTGGATATGTTCAGAGATGTCAAGCTGACCAGCTTGTCAAGGTTCCTGCAGACATTATATCAACACTTAACTACAAATACACATGAAGGCCACCTGGCGAGTTCTCACACAGAGCGAGAATAGATACACCACATGTGAACACAACACATCTGCACAACTCTTCCCTGTACACATGCTTGTGGGCAGACCTGGTGCCACCCTTTACCTTGTATGCAGACCTGGTACAATCCTTTACCTTGTATGCAGACCTGGTGCCATACTTTACCTTGTATGCAGACCTGGTACCACCCTTTACCTTGTATGCAGACCTGGTGCCACCCTTTACCTTGTATGCAGACCTGGTGCCACCCTTTACCTTGTATACAGACCTGGTGCCACCCTTTACCTTGCAGTGTGCTAGTGGAGTATCGGGTGGAGAGGTGCAAAGACTTGTTTCCTCTCCCTGTGATACACAAGTCTACACAGGTTCCTTATAGGTGCCCACCTGGTGCATGGCTGCACCACTAGATGCCCCATAACATAATGTGCTGGCTGGTGGGGGAACAGAACTGCATGTGTGGAATGTAGCTGAAAGAGAAGGGTTTATTGGACGCAGCTTCCCCTGAAGATGGGAAGTCAGTGGATTGAACGCCCCCTGGAGAAGGGAAGTCAGCGGGTTGAGCATCCCCTGGAGATGGGAAGTCAGCGGATTGTGAAGATGGGAAGTCAGCGGGTTGAGCATCCCCTGGAGATGGGAAGTCAGCGGGTTGAGTATCCCCTGGAGATGGGAAGTCAGCGGGTTGAGCGTCCCCTGGAGATGGGAAGTCAGCGGGTTGAGCATCCCCTGGAGATGGGAAGTCAGCGGGTTGAGCGTCCCCTGGAGATGGGGGGAGTCAGTGGGTTGAGCACCCCCTGGAGATGGGAAGTCAGCGGGTTGAGTATCCCCTGGAGATGGGAAGTCAGCGGGTTGAGCATCCCCTGGAGATGGGAAGTCAGCGGGTTGAGCATCCCCTGGAGATGGGAAATCAGCGGGTTGAGCATCCCCTGGAGATGGGAAGTCAGCGGGTTGAGCATCCCCTGAAGATGGGAAGTCAGCGGGTTGAGCATCCCCTGGAGATGGGAAGTCAGTGGGTTGAGCATCCCCTGAAGATGGGAAATCAGCGGGTTGAGCATCCCCTGAAGATGGGAAGTCAGCGGGTTGAGCATCCCCTGAAGATGGGAAGTCAGTGGGTTGAGCATCCCCTGGAGGTGGGAAGTCAGCGGGTTGAGCATCCCCTGAAGATGGGAAGTCAGCGGGTTGAGCATCCGCTGAAGATGGGAAGTCAGCGGGTTGAGCATCCCCTGGAGATGGGAAGTCAGCGGGTTGAGCATCCCCTGGAGATGGGAAGTCAGCGGGTTGAGCATCCCCTGAAGATGGGAAGTCAGCGGGTTGAGCATCCCCTGGAGATGGGAAGTCAGCGGGTTGAGCATCCCCTGGAGGTGGGCAATATGTAACTCACAAGAACTCATGACATTTTCTTTTAGATCCCTTGATCTGTTTGTCTTCATTATCTCCATCATTAGCATATCTCTTGACCTTGGCAGACTGTTCTCTCTCCTCTGTAGGCCACATCTGCAGCCTGTTCCCATCTGCACTCGCTGTCTGAGATATATCAACCACGCAGGAGCTGACACTCTCTGCAGCTGTAGTTCTCTTTCATTGATCTTCAAATACCCAGCCTTTTCTTGCAATCTTCTTCCACAAATCTTCTTCCACAGAGATGATCATTTCCTTGTTTAAGCTTGCCTCTCAGATTAAAGATCGGCGACACACTCATAACTTTTAAGGGAGTTTGTATGGCAGATAGATAGATAGATAGATAGATTCAGAGATAGATAGACATACATACATTGAAGATGTGGCCATGTAGGGTAATACAAACTTTCCTGTCAACACCCCAGGCAGTGAGGGATCACTTGACTCATCCATTACGTAGAACCCTTGTGTTCCTGCATGTAGAACCCTTGTGTTCCTGCATGTAGAACCCTTGTGTTCCTGCATGCAGAACCCTTGTGTTCCTGCATGTAGAACCCTTGTGTTCCTGCATGCAGAACCCTTGTGTTCCTGCATGTAGAACACTTGTGTTCCTGCATGTAGAACCCTTGTGTTCCTGCATGTAGAACCCTTGTGTTCCTGCATGTAGAACCCTTGTGTTCCTGCATGTAGAACCCTTGTGTTCCTGCATGTAGAACCCTTGTGTTCCTGCATGTAGAACACTTGTGTTCATAGAACCCTAGTGTTGTTAGAGTCTATTAGAACCCTATGTCATAAATATCCTTGTGTTCCTAGAACCCTTGTGTTTCTAGCACCTTTGTGTTCCTAGAACCCTTGTGTTTCTAGCACCTTTGTGTTCCTAGAACCCTTGTGTTTCTAGCACCTTTGTGTTCCTAGAACCCTTGTGTTCCTAGAACCCTTGTGTTCCTAGAACCCTTGTGTTCCTAGATCCTTAGTGTTCCTAGAACCCATGCATTCTTAGAACCATGGCATTCCTAGACCCCACTATTAGAAGTCCAGAACCTACTATTCTATATGAGAACTGCTCACTTGAAAGTGTAGTGCTGCAGAGGGTTGTTGGCAAGGTTCTGTGTACACACACAATCACAATAAACAGACACACACGTGTAAACATTGTTAGCATGACTACCAGAGATGCATGTCACAGTTACCATGAACACTAACTGATATACTGTTACCATAACACACCAGGGTGCGTAGCTGTTCTAGTCTCCTGAGTTGAGGCGGCAAGGACTCTGCAGGTGAGGAGACGAAGAGAACATGAACTCCAGTCATGTCTAATCCAGCAATAGATAATTACCTGGGACAGTTCTCCTAATTATCTTTATAATACTATTAATTACCTGGAATAGTGCTCCTTATAATTACTGCTAATTACATTGACAGTGTTCCTCATAATTACGGCTAATTACCTGGGGCAGTGCTTATTATTACTGTTAATTAGCTAGGACAGTCTTCCTAAATACTTTTAATTGCCTGGGGCAGTGCTCCTTATAATTACTGCTAATTACATAGGAGTCGTCATAATCACTGTTAATTATCTGGGACCATGCACCTTATAATCACTGTTAATTATCTGGGACTGCTCCATATAATTAGTTAATTACCTGGGGCAGTACTGCTTATAATCTATAATCACTGTTAATTACCTGAGGCAGTGCTCCTTATAATTATAATTACTGTTAATTACCTGGGGCAGTGCTCCTTATAATTACTGCTAATTACCTAGGAGTCATCATAAACACTATTAATTATCTGGGACCATGCACCTTATAATCGCTGTTAATTATCTGGGACAGTGTTCTTTATAATTATAATTACTGCTAATTACCTGGGACAGTACTCCATATAATTAGTTAATTACCTGGGGCAATGCTGCTTATAATCACTGTTAATTACCTGAGGCAGTGCTCCTTATAATTACTGTTAATTACCCGGGGGAGTCCTCGTTATAATTACTGCTAATTACCTAGGGCAGTCATCATAATTACTGTTAATTATCTGGGTCGGTGCTCCTGAACCCAAGCCTACACAACTGCAGTAGCTAACAGATAACCATGGCTACTAAGTAAATCAGACTAGACAGAGTTGTGGACCAATGCAGAATCTTCTGCCACTTCTGCTCTGCACTATTTACATCCACTAGTTCACAGCAGCAATAATTACTCATCCCATTTGGGCCAGTGTTTATTAACAGCAGCACTAACAGAACAGCAGGGGAGTATGCCACAGCCCGTCCTGTTTACTGGGCCAGGACCATTATTCTAGCTAGCTAACCTGCTGCCACACACACTCATGTTCACTGAATATGACGTTAAAAATGTCTCACAAAATTAGCATGTGAAATAATAACAGATTCCACCTTCTGGGACCACACCCACACATTTACATCCATGGCAACAAGAGTTTATAAGGTGAAGGCCCATACACAGTTGAGATGGCATCAATACTTACGTAGTCTGTTGTTGCTGAGGTCCATATACTGGATGTCTGAGCAGTGGACAAACAGCTGCATGTAGGCACACACATACACACACATCCTGAAAGAATTTGACATAACCACCAATATACCACTTACGGTGACCTCTAGGCCACTTCATGGGAAGTGGTGGTTCTAGGCTACTTCATGGGGAGTGGTGGTTCTAGGCCACTTCATGGGGAGTGGTGGTACTAGGCTACTTCATGGGGAGTGATGGTTCTAGACTTCATGGGGAGTGATGGTACTAGGCCACTTCATGGGGAGTGATGGTTCTAGGCCACTTCATGGGGAGTGATGGTACTAGGCCACTTCATGGGGAGTGATGGTTCTAGGCCACTTCATGGGGAGTGGTGGTTCTAGGCCACTTCATGGGGAGTGGTGGTTCTAGGCCACTTCATGGGGAGTGATGGTTCTAGGCCACTTCATGGGGAGTGATGGTTCTAGACTTCATGGGGAGTGGTGGAACTAGGCCACTTCATGGGGAGTGATGGTACTAGGCCACTTCATGGGGAGTGGTGGTTCTAGGCCACTTCATGGGGAGTGGTGGTACTAGGCTACTTCATGGGGAGTGATGGTTCTAGACTTCATGGGGAGTGATGGTACTAGGCCACTTCATGGGGAGTGATGGTTCTAGGCCACTTCATGGGGAGTGGTGGTTCTAGGCCACTTCATGGGGAGTGGTGGTTCTAGGCCACTTCATGGGGAGTGATGGTTCTAGGCCACTTCATGGGGAGTGATGGTTCTAGGCCACTTCATGGGGAGTGGTGGTTCTAGGCCACTTCATGGGGAGTCACAGTTCTCCCCAGGATTTTTGTTAAGGATAGGGGCAATGTCGTTGGAGTGTGACTGATAAATTATGACGAGCAATATTTTTGATGTTATTGTTTCATGTATTTCACAGGTTGCAGAGTATAGTGGACTATATATAACTCGTTTTCATCTAGGAACTTCTGGGGGAGCTGATCATTTTTACAGTCTGTGAATGATATATCTTTGTTAAATACCTTAAAGTACACACACACACACTCCAGTAGATGAAACACTTGTGAACTTTCCTTGAAATATTGTGTTGCTGTATACAATAACCAGCCTAAATAATGAAGTTACATGGAAAAAGATTGTCATTAATTATGTAAGCGTCATTGATTATTCGGTTACATCAATCCGCCTGTTCCTCATGGAAGCCCACCTATCGCACACAAACTCATATGGGGACTTGGTCCTTCAATGGACATCATTAAGAGGTGATTGAGGCTTTTATTGGTTTGACGATTCCTCGTGTCAGTCTTGACTCGATTCAGAGTAGAAAAACCTCTTTCACAATCTACAGAGGACATTGGAATAATCAGACCATTCGCTGCAAGCTTCGCTAGATTGGGGAACATTGAAGTCATCTCAGAAGTCCCAATAACATGCCTCATAAGCTGCCTGGTTGTCATTTGCTTCAAAGCTCTATTAGCAGCCACTACACTGTTAAAAACTATAAGTTCACACTTGGTTTCTTCAGGCTGTACTACTTCTTTTCCATAGTGAGAGATAAGAATATCCAAATGCTCTGTGCCATGTGATGGTTGATGAGCAAGCTCATCTGGAACACCACTGGGGTTAAAGATCTCAAATCCCTCAAACAGTTCCATGTCAGGAAACCTATAGGTTATGTGCTCAGAGAGAGTTTATAAGTATTTTGTTGCTCTTGAAATTATCCACCATGCTATTACTAGGCCATACTCTTCCAACCCTAACAAGACATCTGGAAGACTTTGAAAGAATTCACCAGGACTCAGAAGAAGAGCATTGATAGTAGCTCTAGTATATACCCACCACTAAGGGTTTTACCATGGTGAAATCAATATCTTGTTTTTGAAAACCACGTGATAAGGCAGGAAGAACATCTGAAAACATATAGAGAGCAGCCACAAAATTATATTTCTTTATAAAGGAAGCGAGCCCAGCAACCTCAGCATTGTTGCGCTCCTGAGCTTCCCTTTCCAAGCTAACTATCACTGAGGAGAAACACTTGCGAAGGTGAGACTGACTGCCCGGTCATGTGATAACCAACGGACATCTTTTGCCTGAGTTAGATTAAGCCTAGGGTCATTCAGAACTTCCTGAATATCTTTGAGCCCCGCAGTTCGAACAGATGAATACTTATAGAACCGGTACAGTTGGTCAACAGTGCTCTTAAACAGCTTGAGAAAAGAAATCTCATTAGCTGCTTGACCACAAGCAAGTGCTAATCGGTGTGCAATGCAGTGATTCGAAACATGGACTTTAGCAACTTGGAGCCTCCACCACTTTTCCCCAACATCACTGATGCTCCATCACTATATACCCAAGCCACAAAAACGATGCATATTTAATCCCAGGTCACTACAGAACTTAATAAGTGTGTCAGTTATATTAGCGGAAGTACCATTTTTAGTTCCAGTACAGGAAGGAAACTTGTCTCCACTTGACCTGCTATGATGTAACGACCGTATACTATAAGTTCCTTGGTGACAGAAATATCAGTGGTTTCATCCACACACAGAGCAAAAAAAGGAGACTTAGAAAAGTTAGAAGTGATGGGCTCAGCTACAGTTTCTCCTAGACACTGCACAATCTCCTGCATGAAACGCTCTGATGTGTAGTGTGCATTTCCACCCAGCTTCAGGTCTGTAAGGTAAGATGCTCCCAATGACTTACCTAGCTCCAAGAGAGGCCCAAAGTTAGTAGTATGTGCTATCTCCCTGTGATTCAGGAAGTACATACATTTCAGTGCTCCAACAAAGGCCTTTCTCTTAGCTGAAACTACTCCTTGGAGAGCCATTGCTATGCCACCATCTCTTTTAGAGCAGCCCAGATCAGCCTCCATCTTGACTCCCTTGACAGGTGACTCGCTTTTGGCATGTTTGACCAAGCTCTCCCTAGTCAATGTCTTGCATGGCAGGTCTACCCAGGTCGCTCGTCCAACGTTAGCTCTATTAGGCCTGCGACTATGTTTCCTAAAAAGAACACACATCTTCCAACTCCAATAGCCACGGAAACTCTTCCTTCCATTTCGGGTTAATGCCGGTCTTTCGGTGCTTGCCAAAGCTGCTGCAGCCAACTTCGCTTGAACGTCCACGCTTTGTCATCTTTTCAGCGACTGACTTGCGCGCAACTAAATAGCCATTCTGCAATTTTTCCCCATTAACCACACCTACAAAACGTTACTTTAATTTTGTCATTGTATTACATCATAGAAAAATATCATTTCAATTTTACCAAAATGAATAAAACAACCATATCTACCATGCACAGTGATGTTATTATGTTATGATTTCCTGTGACACAGGGGGGGAAAAGAAGGAGAAAAAAAAGGAAGAAGAAAAAAAAGAGGAAAAAAAGAAGGGAAAAAAGGAGGGGAAAAAAGGAAAAAAGGAGGGGAAAAAAGAAAAAAAGGAAAAGAGAAAAAAACGAAAAAAGAAAAAAAAAGGTACTAATACAAGCATAGCGCTCGCTATCCTTAAAGTTTCAAAGGGATAGCGCACCGCTACCCTTAAATGCTCTGGGGAGAACTATGGGAGTGGTTGTTCTAGGCCACTTCATGGGGAGTGGTGGTTCTAGGCCACTTCATGGGGAGTGATGGTTCTAGGCCACTTCATGGGGAGTGGTGGTTCTAGGCCACTTCATGGGGAGTGATGGTTCTAGACTTCATGGGGAGTGGTGGAACTAGGCCACTTCATGGGAAGTGGTGGAACTAGGCCACTTCATGGGGAGTGATGGTTCTAGACTTCATGGGGAGTGGTGGTACTAGGCCACTTCATGGGAAGTGGTGGTTCATGACCATGGGGAGTGATGGTACTGTACTAGGCCACTTCATGGGGAGTGATGGTATCTGGGCCACTTCATGGGGAGCGGTGGTTCTAGGCCCTTCATGGGGAGTGATAGTATCTGGGCCACTTCATGGGGGGTGAGCCACAGCATGAGGAATGGTAATGCCTTACCCTGACCCACTAACTAGTCTTAGCCTGACCTGCTAGCCTGGCCCACTAACCTTAGCATGGCCTGCTATCCTGGTCTGCGAGTCTTAGCCTGGCCTACTAGTCTAAGCCTGGCCTCTTAGTCCTGACCTGCTAGCCTGGCCCACTAGTCTTTTCCTGACCTGCTAGCCTGGCCCACTAGTATTTGCCTGACCTGCTAGCCTGGCCCACTAGTCTTTGCCTGACCTGCTAGCCTGGCCCACTAATCTTTTCCTGACCTTCTAGCCTGGCCCACTAGTCTTTGCCTGACCTGCTAGCCTGGCCCACTAATCTTAGCATGGCCTGCTATCCTGGCCTGCGAGTCTTAGCCTGGCCTACTAGTCTAAGCCTGGTCTCTTAGTCCTGACCTGCTAGCCTGGCCCACTAGTCTTTTCCTGACCTGCTAGCCTGTCCCACTAGTATTTGCCTGACCTGCTAGCCTGGCCCACTAGTCTTTGCCTGACCTGCTAGCCTGGCCCACTAGTCTTTTCCTAACCTTCTAGCCTGGCCCACTAGTCTTTGCCTGACCTGCTAGCCTGTCCCACTAGTCTTTGCCTGACCTGCTAGCATGGCCCACTAGTCTTTGCCTGACCTGCTAGCCTGGCCCACTAGTCTTTTCCTGACCTGCTAGCCTGGCCCACTAGTCGGCCCACTAGTCTTTGCCTGACCTGCTAGCCTGTCCCACTAGTCTTTGCCTGACCTGCTAGCCTGGCCCACTAGTCTTTGCCTGACCTGCTAGCCTGGCCCACTAGTATTTTCCTGATCTACTAGCCTGGCCCATTAGTCTTTGCCTAACCTGCTATCCTGGCCTACTAGTCTTTGCCTGACCTGTTAGCCTAGCCCACTAGTATTGGTCTGTCCCAGTCTCCTGGCCCATAAGTCTTTCCCTGTCCTGCTGGCCTAACCACCCACTAATATTGGTCTGGCCTGCTATCCTGGCCCACTATTCTTGGTGGCCTGTTATCCTGGCATGCTATCCTGGCCCACTAGTCTTGGACTGACCTGCTAGCATTGCCCACAGGTCTTGGTCTGACCTGCTAGCCTGGCCCACTAGTCTTGGACTGACCTGCTAGCATTGCCCACTAGTCTTGGTCTGACCTGCTAGCCTGGCCCACTAGTCTTGGACTGACCTGCTAGCCTGGCCCACTAGTCTTGGCCTAGTCTGATAGCTTGGCCCAATAGCCTTAGTTGGCCTGCTATTCTGACTCTGTACCCTCACCGTGCCAGGAATGGAGGAGATCTTGTTGTGGCCAACTGAGAGGACGATGATATTGTGGGCCTTGGCCAGGTCTTCAGGCATGCGCTCCAAGTCATTGTGGCTGAGGTCAAGGGTCACCAAGGAAGGCACTTTGAAGAGAGAAGAAGGCAAGCCAGAGTCACGCAGAGAGTTGTGGCTGGCATTCAGGATCTGTCACAGGTGAGCATCATGTGATATTTAGAGTGTTTACTAGCCGAATAGATACATGTACATGCATACATGTGCATATATCTACATACATGTATGTACATATACAACATACCACCCTTACCCACACACACGCATGTACATAATATGTAACACATACCCACTTCCCCCCCCCCCCCCCCCCCCCACACACACATATCGTACGTCATACACACCCGCAGTGACTGTAACTTGGAGAGGTTTCCATTGTGCAGCTGTGTCATGCTGTTCCTGGACACGGTCAGCACCTCCTAACAGATGCACACACAGCAAAGGGGAGGGGGGTGGGGGGGGGGGGGGGGAGTGAGGAGGAGTGAGGGAGGTGGGGGAGTGAGTGAGGGGAGAGTGCGTGAGGGAGGAAGGAGGGGAGGAGAGGAAGGGGAGACAGGGGGGAAGGGGATGGGACAATAAGATATGTCTTGCATACATATAGGAGCAGCCGAGTTGCAGAAAGCAACCATTGTGTGTGAGTGTGTGTGTGTGTGTGTTTGAGTATGGTGTGTGTGAGTGTGTGTGCATGTGTTAGTGTGTGTGGTGTGTGTGCATGAGTGTGTGCATGTATAAGTGTAAGTGAGTGCATGCGTGAGTGAGTGAGTGTGTGTGTGTGTGTGTGTGTGTGTGTGTGTGTGTGTGTAAATGCCTGTGTATCTGAAGACTGGCATGCATTTATAAAGTGTGCAATTGCCAGAGTGAGTGAGCCTATTATACCAGTGTGACATGATGTAGTTATTATTATACCAGTGTGACATGATGTAGTTATTATTATACCAGTGTGACATGTAATTATTATTATACCAGTGAGACATGATGTAGTTATTATTATACCAGTGTGACATGATGTAGTTATTATTATACCAGTGTGACATGCTGTAGTTATTATTATACCAGTGTGATATGATGTAGTTATTATTATACCAGTGTGACATGATGTAGTTATTATTATACCAGTGTGACAAGATGTAGTTATTATTATACCAGTGTGACATGATGTAGTTATTATTATACCAGTGTGACATGATGTAGTTATTATTATACCAGTGTGACATGATGTAGTTATTATTATACCTGATGTAGTTATTATTATACCAGTGTGACATGCTGTAGTTATTATTATACCAGTGTGACATGCTGTAGTTATTATTATACCAGTGTGACATGATGTAGTTATTATTATACCAGTGTGACAAGATGTAGTTATTATTATACCAGTGTGACATGATGTAGTTATTATTATACCAGTGTGACATGATGTACAGTTATTATTATACCAGTGTGACATGATCTAGTTATTATTATACCAGTGTGACATGATGGAGTTATTATTATACCAGTGTGACAAGATGTAGTTATTATTATACCAGTGTGACATGATGGAGTTATTATTATACCAGTGTGACATGCTGTAGTTATTATTATACCAGTGTGACATGATGGAGTTATTATTATACCAGTGTGACATGCTGTAGTTATTATTATACCAGTGTGACATGATGGAGTTATTATTATACCAGTGTGACATGATGTAGTTATTATTATACCAGTGTGACATGATGTAGTTATTATTATACCAGTGAGACATGATGTAGTTATTATTATACCAGTGTGACATGATGGAGTTATTATTATACCAGTGTGACATGATGTAGTTATTATTATACCAGTGTGACATGATGTAGCTATTATTATACCAGTGTGACATGATGTACAGTTATTATTATACCAGTGAGACATGATGTAGTTATTATTATACAAGTGTGACATGATGTAGTTATTATTATACCAGTGTGACATGATGTAGTTATTATTATACCAGTGTGACATGATGTAGTTATTATTATACCAGTGTGACATGATGTAGTTATTATTATACCAGTGTGACATGATGTAGTTATTATTATACCAGTGTGACATGATGTAGTTATTATTATACCAGTGTGACATGCTGTAGTTATTATTATACCAGTGTGACATGATGTAGTTATTATTATACCAGTGTGACATGATGTAGTTATTATTATACCAGTGTGACATGATGTAGTTATTATTATACCAGTGTGACATGATGTAGTTATTATTATACCAGTGTGACATGATGTAGTTATTATTATACCAGTGTGACATGATGTAGTTATTATTATACCAGTGTGACATGATGTAGTTATTATTATACCAGTGTGACATGATGTAGTTATTATTATACCAGTGTGACATGATGTAGTTATTATTATACCAGTGTGACATGCTGTAGTTATTATTATACCAGTGTGACATGATGTAGTTATTATTATACCAGTGTGACAAGATGTAGTTATTATTATACCAGTGTGACATGATGGAGTTATTATTATACCAGTGTGACATGATGTAGTTATTATTATACCAGTGTGACAAGATGTAGTTATTATTATACCAGTGTGACATGATGGAGTTATTATTATACCAGTGTGACATGATGTAGTTATTATTATACCAGTGTGACAAGATGTAGTTATTATTATACCAGTGTGACATGATGTAGTTATTATTATACCAGTGTGACATGATGGAGTTATTATTATACCAGTGTGACATGCTGTAGTTATTATTATACCAGTGTGACAAGATGTAGTTATTATTATACCAGTGTGACATGATGTAGTTATTATTATACCAGTGTGACATGCTGTAGTTATTATTATACCAGTGTGACATGATGTAGTTATTATTATACCAGTGTGACATGATGTAGTTATTATTATACCAGTGTGACATGATGTAGTTATTATTATACCAGTGTGACATGATGTAGTTATTATTATACCAGTGTGACAAGATGTAGTTATTATTATACCAGTGTGACATGATGGAGTTATTATTATACCAGTGTGACATGATGTAGTTATTATTATACCAGTGTGACAAGATGTAGTTATTATTATACCAGTGTGACATGATGTAGTTATTATTATACCAGTGTGACATGATGTAGTTATTATTATACCAGTGTGACATGATGTAGTTATTATTATACCAGTGTGACATGCTGTAGTTATTATTATACCAGTGTGACATGCTGTAGTTATTATTATACCAGTGTGACATGATGTAGTTATTATTATACCAGTGTGACAAGATGTAGTTATTATTATACCAGTGTGACATGCTGGAGTTATTATTATACCAGTGTGACATGATGTAGTTATTATTATACCAGTGTGACATGATGTAGTTATTATTATACCAGTGTGACATGATGTAGTTATTATTATACCAGTGTGACATGATGTAGTTATTATTATACCAGTGTGACATGATGTAGTTATTATTATACCAGTGTGACATGATGTAGTTATTATTATACCAGTGTGACATGATGTAGTTATTATTATACCAGTGTGACATGATGTAGTTATTATTATACCAGTGTGACATGATGCAGTTATTATTATACCAGTGTGACATGATGCAGTTATTATTATACCAGTGTGACATGATGTAGTTATTATTATACCAGTGTGACATGATGTAGTTATTATTATACCAGTGTGACAAGATGTAGTTATTATTATACCAGTGTGACATGATGTAGTTATTATTATACCAGTGTGACATGATGTAGTTATTATTATACCAGTGTGACATGCTGTAGTTATTATTATACCAGTGTGACATGATGTAGTTATTATTATACCAGTGTGACATGATGTAGTTATTATTATACCAGTGTGACATGATGTAGTTATTATTATACCAGTGTGACAAGATGTAGTTATTATTATACCAGTGTGACATGATGTAGTTATTATTATACCAGTGTGACAAGATGTAGTTATTATTATACCAGTGTGACATGATGTAGTTATTATTATACCAGTGTGACATGATGTAGTTATTATTATACCTGATGTAGTTATTATTATACCAGTGTGACATGATGTAGTTATTATTATACCAGTGTGACATGATGTAGTTATTATTATACCAGTGTGACATGATGTAGTTATTATTATACCAGTGTGACATGATGTAGTTATTATTATACCAGTGTGACATGATGTAGTTATTATTATACCAGTGTGACAAGATGTAGTTATTATTATACCAGTGTGACATGATGTAGTTATTATTATAACAATGTGACATGATGTAGTTATTATTATACCAGTGTGACATGATGTAGTTATTATTATACCAGTGTGACATGATGTAGTTATTATTATACCAGTGTGACATGTAGTTATTATTATACCAGTGTGACAAGATGTAGTTAGTATTATACCAGTGTGACATGTAGTTATTATTATACCAGTGTGACATGATGTAGTTATTATTATACCAGTGTGACATGTAGTTATTATTATACCAGTGTGACATGTAGTTATTATTATACCAGTGTGACATGATGTAGTTATTATTATACCAATGTGACATGATGTAGTTATTATTATACCAGTGTGACATGATGTAGTTATTATTATACCAGTGTGACATGATGTAGTTATTATTATACCAGTGTGACATGATGTAGTTATTATTATACCAGTGTGACATGATGTAGTTATTATTATACCAGTGTGACATGATGTAGTTATTATTATACCAGTGTGACATGATGTAGTTATTATTATACCAGTGTGACATGATGTAGTTATTATTATACCAATGTGACATGATGTAGTTATTATTATACCAGTGAGACATGATGTAGTTATTATTATACCAGTGTGACATGATGTAGTTATTATTATACCAGTGTGACATGATGTAGTTATTATTATACCAGTGTGACATGATGTAGTTATTATTATACCAGTGTGACATGATGTAGTTATTATTATACCAGTGTGACATGATGCAGTTATTATTATACCAGTGTGACATGATGTAGTTATTATTATACCAGTGTGACATGATGTAGTTATTATTATACCAGTGTGACAAGATGTAGTTATTATTATACCAGTGTGACATGATGTAGTTATTATTATACCAGTGTGACCTGATGTAGTTATTATTATACCAGTGTGACATGATGTAGTTATTATTATACCAGTGTGACATGATGTAGTTATTATTATACCAGTGTGACATGATGGAGTTATTATTATACCAGTGTGACAAGATGTAGTTATTATTATACCAGTGTGACATGATGTAGTTATTATTATACCAGTGTGACAAGATGTAGTTATTATTATACCAGTGTGACATGCTGTAGTTATTATTATACCAGTGTGACATGATGTAGTTATTATTATACCAGTGTGACATGATGTAGTTATTATTATACCAGTGTGACATGATGGAGTTATTATTATACCAGTGTGACATGATGGAGTTATTATTATACCAGTGTGACATGATGGAGTTATTATTATACCAGTGTGACATGATGTAGTTATTATTATACCAGTGTGACATGATGTAGTTATTATTATACCAGTGTGACCTGATGTAGTTATTATTATACCAGTGTGACATGATGTAGTTATTATTATACCAGTGTGACATGATGTAGTTATTATTATACCAGTGTGACATGATGGAGTTATTATTATACCAGTGTGACATGATGGAGTTATTATTATACCAGTGAGACATGATGTAGTTATTATTATACCAGTGTGACATGATGTAGTTATTATTATACCAGTGTGACATGATGTAGTTATTATTATACCAGTGTGACATGATGTAGTTATTATTATACCAGTGTGACATGATGGAGTTATTATTATACCAGTGTGACAAGATGTAGTTATTATTATACCAGTGTGACATGCTGTAGTTATTATTATACCAGTGTGACATGATGTAGTTATTATTATACCAGTGTGACATGATGTAGTTATTATTATACCAGTGTGACATGATGTAGTTATTATTATACCAGTGTGACATGATGTAGTTATTATTATACCAGTGTGACATGATGTAGTTATTATTATACCAGTGTGACATGATGGAGTTATTATTATACCAGTGTGACATGATGTAGTTATTATTATACCAGTGTGACATGATGTAGTTATTATTATACCAGTGTGACATGATGTAGTTATTATTATACCAGTGTGACATGATGTAGTTATTATTATACCAGTGTGACATGATGTAGTTATTATTATACCAGTGTGACATGATGTATTTATTATTATACCAGTGTGACATGATGTAGTTATTATTATACCAGTGTGACATGATGTCGTTATTATTATACCAGTGTGACATGATGTAGTTATTATTATACCAGTGTGACATGATGTAGTTATTATTATACCAGTGTGACAAGATGTAGTTATTATTATACCAGTGTGACATGATGTAGTTATTATTATTATACCAGTGTGACATGATGTAGTTATTATTATACCAGTGCGACATGATGTAGTTATTATTATACCAGTGTGACATGATGTAGTTATTATTATACCAGAGTGACATGATGTAGTTATTATTATACCAGTGTGACATGATGGAGTTATTATTATACCAGTGTGACATGCTGTAGTTATTATTATATCAGTGTGACATGATGTAGTTATTATTATACCAGTGTGACATGCTGTAGTTATTATTATACCAGTGTGACATGATGTAGTTATTATTATACCAGTGTGACATGCTGTAGTTATTATTATACCAGTGTGACATGCTGTAGTTATTATTATACCAGTGTGACATGATGTAGTTATTATTATACCAGTGTGACATGATGTAGTTATTATTATACCAGTGTGACATGATGTAGTTATTATTATACCAGTGTGACATGATGTAGTTATTATTATACCAGTGTGACATGATGTAGTTATTATTATACCAGTGTGACATGATGTAGTTATTATTATACCAGTGTGACATGCTGTAGTTATTATTATACCAGTGTGACAAGATGTAGTTATTATTATACCAGTGTGACATGCTGTAGTTATTATTATACCAGAGTGACATGATGTAGTTATTATTATACCAGTGTGACATGCTGTAGTTATTATTATACCAGTGTGACATGATGTAGTTATTATTATACCAGTGTGACATGATGGAGTTATTATTATACCAGTGTGACATGCTGTAGTTATTATTATACCAGTGTGACATGATGTAGTTATTATTATACCAGTGTGACATGATGTAGTTATTATTATACCAGTGTGACATGATGTAGTTATTATTATACCAGTGTGACATGCTGTAGTTATTATTATATCAGTGTGACATGATGTAGTTATTATTATACCAGTGTGACAAGATGTAGTTATTATTATACCAGTGTGACATGCTGTAGTTATTATTATACCAGAGTGACATGATGTAGTTATTATTATACCAGTGTGACATGCTGTAGTTATTATTATACCAGTGTGACATGATGTAGTTATTATTATACCAGTGTGACATGATGTAGTTATTATTATACCAGTGTGACATGATGTAGTTATTATTATACCAGTGTGACATGATGTAGTTATTATTATACCAGTGTGACATGATGTAGTTATTATTATACCAGTGTGACATGCTGTAGTTATTATTATATCAGTGTGACATGATGTAGTTATTATTATACCAGTGTGACATGATGTAGTTATTATTATACCAGTGTGACATGATGTAGTTATTATTATACCAGTGTGACATGCTGTAGTTATTATTATACCAGTGTGACATGATGTAGTTATTATTATACCAGTGTGATATGATGTAGTTATTATTATACCAGTGTGACATGATGGAGTTATTATTATACCAGTGTGACAAGATGTAGTTATTATTATACCAGTGTGACATGATGTAGTTATTATTATACCAGTGTGACATGATGTAGTTATTATTATACCAGTGTGACATGATGTAGTTATTATTATACCAGTGTGACATGTAGTTATTATTATACCAGTGTGACATGATGTAGTTATTATTATACCAGTGTGACATGCTGTAGTTATTATTATACCAGTGTGACATGATGTAGTTATTATTATACCAGTGTGACATGATGTAGTTATTATTATACCAGTGTGACATGATGTAGTTATTATTATACCAGTGTGACATGCTGTAGTTATTATTATACCAGTGTGACATGATGTAGTTATTATTATACCAGTGTGACATGATGGAGTTATTATTATACCAGTGTGACATGATGTAGTTATTATTATACCAGTGTGACATGATGGAGTTATTATTATACCAGTGTGACATGATGTAGTTATTATTATACCAGTGTGACATGATGTAGTTATTATTATACCAGTGTGACATGATGTAGTTATTATTATACCAGTGTGACAAGATGTAGTTATTATTATACCAGTGTGACATGATGTAGTTATTATTATACCAGTGTGACATGATGTAGTTATTATTATACCAGTGTGACATGATGTAGTTATTATTATACCAGTGTGACATGATGTAGTTATTATTATACCAGTGTGACATGATGTAGTTATTATTATACCAGTGTGACATGATGTAGTTATTATTATACCAGTGTGACATGATGTAGTTATTATTATACCAGTGTGACATGATGTAGTTATTATTATACCAGTGTGACATGCTGTAATTATTATTATACCAGTGTGACATGATGTAGTTATTATTATACCAGTGTGACATGATGTAGTTATTATTATACCAGTGTGACATGATGTAGTTATTATTATACCAGTGTGACATGATGCAGTTATTATTATACCAGTGTGACATGATGTAGTTATTATTATACCAGTGTGACATGATGTAGTTATTATTATACCAGTGTGACATGATGCAGTTATTATTATACCAGTGTGACATGATGTAGTTATTATTATACCAGTGTGACATGATGTAGTTATTATTATACCAGTGTGACATGATGTAGTTATTATTATACCAGTGTGACATGATGCAGTTATTATTATACCAGTGTGACATGATGTAGTTATTATTATACCAGTGTGACATGATGTAACATGATGTAGTTATTATTATACCAGTGTGACATGATGTAGTTATTATTATACCAGTGTGACATGATGTAGTTATTATTATACCAGTGTGACATGATGTAGTTATTATTATACCAGTGTGACATGCTGTAGTTATTATTATACCAGTGTGACATGATGTAACATGATGTAGTTATTATTATACCAGTGTGACATGATGTAGTTATTATTATACCAGTGTGACATGATGTAGTTATTATTATACCAGTGTGACATGATGTAGTTATTATTATACCAGTGTGACATGCTGTAGTTATTATTATACCAGTGTGACATGATGTAGTTATTATTATACCAGTGTGACATGCTGTAGTTATTATTATACCAGTGTGACATGATGTAGTTATTATTATACCAGTGTGACATGATGGAGTTATTATTATACCAGTGTGACATGATGTAGTTATTATTATACCAGTGTGACATGATGTAGTTATTATTATACCAGTGTGACATGATGGAGTTATTATTATACCAGTGTGACATGATGTAGTTATTATTATACCAGTGTGACATGATGGAGTTATTATTATACCAGTGTGACATGATGTAGTTATTATTATACCAGTGAGACATGCTGTAGTTATTATTATACAGTGTGACAAGATGTAGTTATTATTATACCAGTGTGACATGCTGTAGTTATTATTATACAGTGTGACAAGATGTAGTTATTATTATACAGTGTGACATGATGGAGTTATTATTATACAGTGTGACAAGATGTAGTTATTATTATACCAGTGTGACAAGATGTAGTTATTATTATACCAGTGTGACATGATGTAGTTATTATTATACAGTGTGACAAGATGTAGTTATTATTATACCAATGTGACATGCTGTAGTTATTATTATACCAGTGTGACATGATGTAGTTATTATTATACCAGTGTGACATGATGGAGTTATTATTATACCAGTGTGACATGATGTAGTTATTATTATACCAGTGTGACATGATGGAGTTATTATTATACCAGTGTGACATGATGTAGTTATTATTATACCAGTGTGACATGATGGAGTTATTATTATACCAGTGTGACATGATGTAGTTATTATTATACCAGTGTGACATGATGTAGTTATTATTATACCAGTGTGACATGATGTAGTTATTATTATACCAGTGAGACAAGATGTAGTTATTATTATACCAGTGTGACATGATGTAGTTATTATTATACCAGTGTGACATGATGTAGTTATTATTATACCAGTGTGACATGATGTAGTTATTATTATACCAGTGTGACATGATGTAGTTATTATTATACCAGTGTGACATGATGTAGTTATTATTATACCAGTGTGACATGATGTAGTTATTATTATACCAGTGACATGATGTAGTTATTATTATACCAGTGTGACATGATGTAGTTATTATTATACCAGTGTGACATGATGTAGTTATTATTATACAGTGTGACAAGATGTAGTTATTATTATACCAGTGTGACATGATGTAGTTATTATTATACCAGTGTGACATGATGTAGTTATTATTATACCAGTGTGACATGATGTAGTTATTATTATACCAGTGTGACATGATGTAGTTATTATTATACCAGTGTGACATGATGTAGTTATTATTATACCAGTGTGACATGATGTAGTTATTATTATACCAGTGTGACATGATGGAGTTATTATTATACCAGTGTGATATGATGTAGTTATTATTATACCAGTGTGACATGTAGTTATTATTATACCAGTGTGACATGATGTAGTTATTATTATACCAGTGTGACATGATGTAGTTATTATTATACCAGTGTGACATGATGTAGTTATTATTATACCAGTGTGACATGATGTAGTTATTATTATACCAGTGTGACATGATGTAGTTATTATTATACCAGTGTGACATGATGCAGTTATTATTATACCAGTGTGACATGATGGAGTTATTATTATACAGTGTGACAAGATGTAGTTATTATTATACCAGTGTGACATGATGTAGTTATTATTATACCAGTGTGACATGATGTAACATGATGTAGTTATTATTATACCAGTGTGACATGATGTAGTTATTATTATACCAGTGTGACATGATGTAGTTATTATTATACCAGTGTGACATGATGCAGTTATTATTATACCAGTGTGACATGATGTAGTTATTATTATACCAGTGTGACAAGATGTAGTTATTATTATACCAGTGTGACATGATGTAGTTATTATTATACCAGTGTGACATGATGTAGTTATTATTATACCAGTGTGACATGATGTAGTTATTATTATACCAGTGTGACATGATGTAGTTATTATTATACCAGTGTGACATGATGTAGTTATTATTATACCAGTGTGACATGATGTAGTTATTATTATACCAGTGTGACATGATGTAGTTATTATTATACCAGTGTGACATGCTGTAGTTATTATTATACCAGTGTGACAAGATGTAGTTATTATTATACCAGTGTGACATGATGTAGTTACTATTATACCAGTGTGACATGATGTAGTTATTATTATACCAGTGTGACAAGATGTAGTTATTATTATACCAGTGTGACATGATGTAGTTATTATTATACCAGTGTGACAAGATGTAGTTATTATTATACCAGTGTGACATGATGGAGTTATTATTATACCAGTGTGACATGATGGAGTTATTATTATACCAGTGTGACATGATGGAGTTATTATTATACCAGTGTGACATGATGTAGTTATTATTATACCAGTGTGACATGATGTAGTTATTATTATACCAGTGTGACATGATGTAGTTATTATTATACCAGTGTGACATGATGGAGTTATTATTATACCAGTGTGACATGATGCAGTTATTATTATACCAGTGTGACATGATGTAGTTATTATTATACCAGTGTGACAAGTCCCCTTAGCAATGGTTTCATAGGTGGAGAGTCCAATGGATTGAATGGGAAAGGAAAGGGGTGGGGGAGGAGGGAGGGGCTAATACATTATCTCCTCCCAAACATAAGCTGTCAAGTGCATGTACATGTATGTGCATAGCCTGGGCCTATATAGACAAGAACCCTTAGTATGTGCATAGTCTGGGCCTATATACACAAGAACCCTTAGTATGTGCATAGTCTGGACCTATATACACAAGAACCCTTAGTATGTGCATAGTCTGGGCCTATATACTCAAGAACCCTTAGTATGTGCATAGTCTGGACCTATATAGACAAGAACCCTTAGTATGTGCATAGTCTGGGCCTATATACACAAGAACCCTTAGTATGTGCATAGTCTGGGCCTATATAGACAAGAACCCTTAGTATGTGCATAGTCTGGACCTATATACACAAGAACCCTTAGTATGTGCATAGTCTGGGCCTATATACACAAGAACCCTTAGTATGTGCATAGTCTGGGCCTATATACACAAGAACCCTTAGTATGTGCATAGTCTGGGCCTATATACTCAAGAACCCTTAGTATGTGCATAGTCTGGGCCTATATAGACAAGAACCCTTAGTATGTGCATAGTCTGGACCTATATACACAAGAACCCTTAGTATGTGCATAGTCTGGGCCTATATAGACAAGAACCCTTAGTATGTGCATAGTCTGGACCTATATACACAAGAACCCTTAGTATGTGCATAGTCTGGGCCTATATACTCAAGAACCTTAGTATGTGCATAGTCTGGGCCTATATAGACAAGAACCCTTAGTATGTGCATAGTCTGGACCTATATACACAAGAACCCTTAGTATGTGCATAGTCTGGGCCTATATAGACAAGAACCCTTAGTATGTGCATAGTCTGGGCCTATATAGACAAGAACCCTTAGTATGTGCATAGTCTGGGCCTATATACACAAGAACCCTTAGTATGTGCATAGTCTGGGCCTATATACACAAGAACCCTTAGTATGTGCATAGTCTGGGCCTATATAGACAAGAACCCTTAGTATGTGCATAGTCTGGGCCTATATACTCAAGAACCCTTAGTATGTGCATAGTCTGGGCCTATATACACAAGAACCCTTAGTATGTGCATAGTCTGGACCTATATACACAAGAACCCTTAGTATGTGCATAGTCTGGGCCTATATACACAAGAACCCTTAGTATGTGCATAGTCTGGGCCTATATACACAAGAACCCTTAGTATGTGCATAGTCTGGGCCTATATACACAAGAACCCTTAGTATGTGCATAGTCTGGGCCTATATAGACAAGAACCCTTAGTATGTGCATAGTCTGGGCCTATATACACAAGAACCCTTAGTATGTGCATAGTCTGGGCCTATATACACAAGAACCCTTAGTATGTGCATAGTCTTGGCCTATATACACAAGAACCCTTAGTATGTGCATAGTCTGGGCCTATATACACAAGAACCCTTAGTATGTGCATAGCCTGGGCCTATATAGACAAGAACCCTTAGTATGTGCATAGCCTGGACCTATATACACAAGAACCCTTAGTATGTGCATAGTCTGGGCCTATATACACAAGAACCCTTAGTATGTGCATATAGACCAGAACCTTTACATAGATAAGAGAATTGATATATTCATTACCAGCTTGGAGAAGGAGTCCAAGTTGTGGGGGAGTTCATTGAAGTTGCTCCGCTTAAGACGAAGCCAGCGAAGGTTGGACATCTCGCACGCCTTGCTCTCCAGCTGGTCATCCTAACCAACGGCATGGCAATGATTAATGTTAGACTATTACACCTGCACATATTGGACCCACCCACCTGGCTGGCTAGATGTGGACCCACCTGGCTGGCTAGGTATGGGCCCACCTGGCTGGCTAGATATGGGCCCACCTGGCTGGACCCACCTGGCTGGCTAGTTATGGGCCCACCTGGCTGGCTAGGTATGGGCCCACCTGGCTGGCTAGGTATAGTTCCACCTGGCTGGCTAGGTATGGGCCCACCTGGCTGGCTAGATATGGGCCCACCTGGCTGGCTAGGTATGGGCCCACCTGGCTGGCTAGGTATGGACCCACCTGGCTGGCTAGGTATGGGCCCACCTGGCTGGCTAGATATGGCCCTAAGGTTCAAAACATGCCAGAGAGTATAGCATTTCATTGCATTGGGTTCCTACTGCTAGCCAACTAGAAATGGCCAGCCAAGAAGAGTGGGATTTGATAATGTTTTGGGATAGGAGGCAAAGATCCTTGGAGATCCATCCATAGCTAGGCACCGGCTCTAGCTAACACTAGTTATAGTTACAGGTAGGACATTATCACCTGACCTGTAAGGACATTATCACCTGACCTGCAACCAGTAGTTATAGTGGTATAGTTACAGGTAGGACACATTATCACCTGACCTGTAGGACATTATCACCTGACCTGCAACCAGCTCTAGTGGTATAGTTACAGGTAGGACACATTATCACCTGACCTGTAGGACATTATCACCTGACCTGCAACCAGTTCTAGTTATAGTGGTATAGTTACAGGTAGGACACATTATCACCTGACCTGTAGGACATTATCACCTGACCTGCAACCAGCTCTAGTTATAGTGGTATAGTTACAGGTAGGACACATTATCACTTGACCTGCAACCAGCTCTAGCTAACACTAGTTATAGTTACAGGACGCCAAACATTACATCATTCATTGCTATGCTGAAGTACCGAGTCAGCATGCAGCTACATGTGTGCACATGCAATATGGAGTATAGCTGAGCTGAGTCAGCATGCAGCTGCATGTGTGCACATGCAATATGGAGTCTAGCTGAGCTGAGTCAGCATGCAGCTACATGTGTGCACATGCAATATGGAGTCTAGCTGAGCTGAGTCAGCATGCAGCTGCATGTGTGCACATGCAATATGGAGTCTAGCTGGGATGAGTCAGCATGCAGCTACATGTGTGCACATGCGATATGGAGTCTAGCTGAGCTGAGTCAGCATGCAACTACATGTGTGCACATGCAATATGGAGTCTAGCTGAGCTGAGTCAGCATGTAGCTACATGTGTGCACATGCAATATGGAGTCTAGCTGAGCTGAGTCAGCATGCAGCTGCATGTATGCACATGCAATATGGAGTCTAGCTGAGTCAGGCAAGTCCATTCCACAGTCTCGATTGAACTGCTCACACTTGCTAGGCTCATATGCAATGCCTGCTCACAGTTCCTTCTGTCTTCTGGCCTGGTCCAAGATGGTGGCTTCCTCCCACAAAATAGTATGTCCATTATCCCATGCATGGTCAGCAATTTCAGACTTCTCTTTAGTACACTTTCTGCAGGCGTCCTGATGTTCTTTCACTCTGGTCTCCAGTCTTCTGATGGTCTCCTCTATGTAGCATTTCCCACAGCTACAAGGGATGCGGTACACAACATATGAGTGTATTTTGGCTGGTAAAACATCCTTCACTCTGCTCAGTTGTGTCCTCAGAGTTTTTCCCGATCCGAAGACGACTTTGATGTTAAACCTGCAGACCCCCTGATGTCTTCACTCATCCCTGGTGTACTCATTCCTGGTGTACTCATCTTCCTTTCTGCATTTAGATGCATCTGCAGACGAAAGGTTGATGAAGGCTTGCAAAGGTCCTCCTTCCAGTCACTACTCTTCTAGCTCTATCATACAAGCTCTTCACCACTCCTCTTATGGCATGGATAGGATGATGTAATCTATTATAGTCAAGTTTATTCTTTAAAAAAAATTAATATAATTTTTTTTAATTTTTTATATACATATGGTGCACGTGCTATATAGGTGCATGTACTGGCACGCGGTGGATAGCTAGCTACTGGTATATAGCAGGCTCACGTGAGCCTTAGCGTCTCATTATTCCTGATGAAGGCTAGAGCATCTAGTCAAAAAGTCGAGTGAATAGTTGATTATTGAAAAGGTGAATACTATATTAGATATATACTATATAATATATGCTATATTAGATATATACTATATGGTATATTAGATATCTGTATAATATATGCTATATTAGATAAACACTGTAGGATATATTGTATATACACTGTATAATATATGCTATATTAGATAAACACTGTATGATATATTGGATATACACTGTATGATATATGCTATATTAGATATTCACTGTACAATATATGCTATATTGGATATACACAGGATAATATATATATATGCTATATTAGATCTATATATTACATGTATATTATATATACACTGTATAATATATGCTATATTGGATATATACTGTACTAATATATGCTATATTGGCTGTTAATATATTGGATATCCAGGACCAGGCATTAAGTTGTGGAGGTGGTACACGTGCTAGAAGACTATCGCCAGAAACAGCACAGCACCTGGCCAGTGATAGGCCAGCACAGCACAGCACCTGGGTGTGTTGGCCAGTGATAGGCCTGCACAGCACCTGGGTGTGTTGGCCAGTGATAGGCCTGCACAGCACCTGGGTGTGTTGACCAGTGATAGGCCTGCACAGCACCTGGGTGTGTTGGCCAGTGATAGGCCTGCACAGCACCTGGGTGTGTTGGCCAGTGATAGGCCTGCACAGCACCTGGGTGTGTTGGCCAGTGATAGGCCTGCACAGCACCTGGGTGTGTTGACCAGTGATAGGCCTGCACAGCACCTGGGTGTGTTGACCAGTGATAGGCCTGCACAGCACCTGGGTGTGTTGACCAGTGATAGGCCTGCACAGCACCTGGGTGTGTTGACCAGTGATAGGCCTGCACAGCACCTGGGTGTGTTGACCAGTGATAGGCCTGCACAGCACCTTGGTGTGTTGACCAGTGATAGGCCTGCACAGCACCTGGGCGTGTTGACCAGTGATAGGCCTGCACAGCACCTGGGTGTGTTGGCCAGTGATAGCTGCACAGCACAGCACCTGGGTGTGTTGACCAGTGATAGGCCTGCACAGCACCTGGGTGTGTTGACCAGTGATAGGCCTGCACAGCACTGCACCTGGGTGTGTTGGCCAGTGATAGGCCTGCGCATGCGTCTACCACATTGGCAACAATAGCTCATTGTTGGGAGAGGCGGAGGTTTGACGTCTCTGATTGTCCTTGCTATTTAATGAATCTGGACACACTACTCCTGAAGTCAACTAGGCAGCCTTGCAGATAACTCCCACACACAGGCAGCTAACACCCTGTGCTGGCTCCTCCAACACCATGAGAAGGCATAGTTACAACACTCCTTGGACACCACACACAGGCAGCTACCACCCTGTGCCCAACACCATGAGAAGGCATAGCTACATCACTCCTTGGACACCACACACAGGCAGCTACCACCCTGTGCTTGCTCCTCCAACACCATGAGAAGGCATAGCTACAACACTCCTTGGACACCACACACAGGCAGCTACCACCCTGTGCTGGCTCCTCCAACACCACGAGAAGGCATAGCTACTAACTATAGCTGTGGTCAAAGCAGTTAATACTACTTCATGTTAGCACACACATATTGAGATTTTGCTTCAAAAATCTGAAGGTGTTTGTCATCCCCATCTAACTAGTTACCCTGGCAATACTGTGCATGTCATTATAGCCTACATAGTAGTCCGTGTGGGGGAGGAGCTAGCTGTACTCCAAAACCAAGCAGCTGTATTAGGTGGTTTCTTTGTTGACATCCAGGAGTCTGAAGTAAGAGCAACACTAACTCTCTCTGCAGCAGGGGATGAAACTTCCATAAGTCTACACTAGTTTTATACACCTGAATGTACTGAAAATGTTATTCCTGAAGTGAATATTTTTTTGTGTTTTTTTCCCCAGTATAAAATAGAGTGCCGATATTCAACACACACTCCACTTTTGTTTTATATCCAGTAAATAGCTGAACCAAACCACAAATGACTAACCTTGAATTGAACTCTAGAAAAATCCACTCCTCTCACAAATGGTAACACAGAGGACATCTTTATCTTCCTCTACTACAACACTTATACAGTATCGTACCACCAGCACCAAGACCAAGATTGTTGTTGGTCCAGAGTACGTAAGCCACGCCCCTACGGTATGGCTCGGTTCAAAGGTTATGTGGCGCGGCTAGCCCCATAACGCTGTTTGATCAGCTTAGTAGTCTCACTAGGCAGACTATCAGCTTATGTGGCTACCTGCCCGTCTGGTAACTGGTTGGGATGCTTTCCATTTTCCATATCATTTCTGTTAACTGCGCGAGAGTTGCTCAGATATTTGTTTTGAGGTTCGTAATAACTTAGGAACTTGAGAAACTCCTGTAAAGATTGTCACATTTATCAAGTTTTGGTATAAACAAACCTTTCATGGACGATCTGTGTCATGACAATGATGAGGTTTGTGTAATGATGCTTTCCAATGTGTGTACATCAGCGCAAAAACAAGAAGAAGAGCCCGAGGTGTGGTATGTAACGAGGACAGAAGCAGTCGAGAGCCTAGTCGAAGTATCGGCATACCTGTTGATATTATAATAGCAGAGCTTTTGAGCTGGTCTAGGAAACAGCATGTCATTTCTTGAAAATATTTATCTTTCAATTAAAGATGTTGGGCTTGAGGAGCCCCCCATATTTGCAACTTGAATCTTTGACATTTGAGTGGACATTTTATAAGTTAATTACTTTTTTGCCTTGTGGAAAAGAACTGAAACTAGTGGCAGCACAGCTTGGATATATGACCCTCCTCCTTGCTAGTGTCACCTATGACCGTTCCATTTCCCGCCATCAGTTGGTAGGAGAAATGTGCCATATTTTCAGCGGAATTGTTACGTCCGGATACTTTATGAAGATTTCACAAATTCGGTAGCTCAGCATTCTCCCTTTGAGGAAATTCTTGGAAACCCTTCTTGTGCTTTGATGCAGTCATTTGAACAACTTGTGTAGCCATGAACACTAGGGGGCAGATGTACCAAGTGATCAGGTTGTTGGGGGACGATACCAGGGATATGCTCATGCCAGTGGTATGCTCGTGCCAGTGGTATGCTTGTACCGGTGGTATGCTTGTGCCAGTGGTATGCTCGTGCCAGTGGTATGCTCGTACCGGTGGTATGCTTGTGCCGGTGGTATGCTTGTACCCCGGTGATATGTCGTGCCAGTGGTATGCTCGTGCCAGTGGTATGTTCGTACCAGTGGTATGCTCGTACCAGTGGTATGCTCATGCCAGTGGTATGCTCATACAAGTGGTATGCTCGTGCCAGTGGTATGCTTCTGCCAGTGGTATGCTCATGCCAGTGGTATGCTTGTGCCAGTGGTGTGCTTGTACCGGTGATATGCCCGTACCAGTGGTATGCTCGCACCGGTGATAAGTGAGTTCAACAAATATTGGACATCTCAATCCAATATTGTTCATTTTGAATTAAAGAACACTCTCGTGCCACTCACTGAACTCGTGAGCACACTGCCACACATGGTGACTTCACAGCATTAAACTAATTGGTATTAGTGATTAGCATTTGGAATGTGTAATGAGATTCATGCAAAACCCACAGCTTGTGAGGGTGCTGGGTAAAACCCAGTATACCTGGCTTAGTCAGATTTTGGAGTTCATTGCGAATACTTTTATGTATGTATTTGCCATAAAGCTATTGTCCACCTCAATCAGATAGTTGGTGGACTTATTAACCACCTGGTGGACTGGTGGTATATAGCACTACCTTCAGTCAGAGTTGTAGAGGAAGGGACTTCCTGTGACAGGCTCATGTATAATTATGTAATACTGTAATAATACTGTAATAATAATAATGTTTTTCAGCATAACATGACAAATACTCAGTTATGAGATGATAGTGATATATAATTGATGTATTGAATGCTGATGGCTTACCAGCTCTGTCACTGGCAGCCAGATTACTTGTACTATATATATTTAGTTGTTTGAGGGATATACATACAGTGGTTGCATGGGCATATAGAGTGATATGTACATGGGTTTGATGAGTTAAACTGTGAGGTAAAGTGTGACCAAAGATAATCAGTGATTTTCTTTTTCAGGGTATTAGAAGATTTTGATAGGTCTAGGTAAGGCAATGAGTTCCACAGACGACGTAGACGATTGAAGTAGAATTGCCTGGACTTTTTGTTAGTTGATCTAGTGTGGACTAGTTTCCTCATGCCTGATCTGGTAGCATTACACGAGAATGAGACAAACTCTGTGATAGAAAATGAAGATGTTGGTTCCTTGAGGTTGTTTATAAAAAACATGATGTCATTTAGTTCAAAATAAAGCATTAGTGGTAACAGGTCCAGAGAAATAAGTCTTGACTTATAATCCGAAGAATAATCGTTCAATATATATTTTGTGGCCCTTCTCTGGATCCTTTCGATGGGTTTGATGTCCTTGAGGAGCATTGGTCTCCAGAGTTGAGACCCATACACAAGTTGAGATCTAACTAACGAAATATAAAGAGTCTTTTTGACATGGACAGGAATATATTGGCTGAAGGTTCTCCTGACGAGGCTGAGCTTGCATGCTTTGGATATTAATGAATTTAAATGTTTAGTCCATGCCAAGTCATTAGAGATCACTACCCCCAAATCCTTGTGGCTTCTAGAGACTGGTATGTCTTCCTTATTCACAGTGTAGCTGGATGCCTGACCCATGGAGAATTGCACCAGTGCGAATTTACTTGTGTTGAATTCCATCTTCCATTTTCTGGACCACTCAATTATTTTATCCAGGTCACTTTGGAGTAAATAAATATCACTACTGTTGTTTACTTGTTTGTAGCATTTGGTGTCATCAGCAAAGCTAAGAATCTTTGCATTGTTGACTACCCCAGGCAGGTCGCTCAGATAAATAATAAATAAGATAGGTCCTAAGATGCTCCCTTGAGGAACACCAGAGAGGACTGGAAGGAGATCAGAATCACAGTTATTCACTGAAGTTTACTGATATCTATTTGAGAGATGTACCTGAAATAGTTTCCAGAGGTTGCCCGAAGACTTAAGTTTTTGTAAAAGCTCCATGTGTGGTATATACCCTGTCAAAAGCCTTACAAAAGTCAAGGTAGATGACATCCACCTGATTTTTTTACCTGCCATATTTTTCTGGATATCCTCAAGGAGGAGAAGTAGTTGTTGAATGGCAGATCTCTTTCTCAGAAAACCAAATTGCCTCACATTCATGAATTGGTCTGAAACATAATCTATGATTTGATCATATATATAGCAGTCTTTCCAGTACCTTCATTAGAGTGAAATAGGCCTGTAATTTTTGGTGTATGCTCTGTCACCAGACTTGTGAATTGGTGTAATGCGATGTACCTTCCATTCAGCAGGTAGATAGCTTTGGTTTAGACACTGAGTAAAAAGATGGATTACTGGTTCGCAAAGACCAATCCCATCTACACCCATAGCCTTGGTAGGGTCAAGTGTAGCCAGAATTTTGTAGACATCAGATTGGGTTAAAGAAATGCTATCCAATATACTGATGATGTTATTTCTACATTCTTGGTTGAGGACTGCTGTACAGAGCTGGGAGTAAACATAGAGTAAAAGTATTTGTTGAATTGATCAGCCTTGAACATTATTGTTCTTGAATATTATTGTTCTTGAATATTATTGTTCTTGAATATTATTGTTCTTTGTGTTGTTAATGTAGTATACCCTAGCTTAATGTAGTATTCCTAGATTGGATACTGGACCAGTACTAGCTGGTATTTGCTATTTCATGTATCACAAACTTGTTTCTAAAAAGTAGTCATGTACTTCAGAGAAGAAAGTTTGAATTATCTGTCAGAAATGGAGTAACTACACATGAAACTTGTTTTCCAGCCTAAAGTGATTAAGATTGTGACAAAATGGTCACAGACTTTAGCAGAGTTGTCATTAGCACTTCTCAAGTTGAAAATATGGAGAAGAAAATGTGAATAGAGCAGAACCTCCATTTAAACCTTTGGGAGGTCTGTTTGGTGGTTGTAAGTACGGCTCAATTAGCAGCCCTTGCTGTAGCCTCCGTCGCTAAAGGACTCGCACATTGCTTATCAGACCTCTGGCATGCTTAGCGGGTACGCCGAAGGAAAGGTCTCGAATGTATCGAGTTCGAGTTTCCAAACTCAACCTTACCCATTCCCTCTAGACACACCCACTCTGTCCTTGCGGGTGGCGACACCGTACTGATCAGAAATAGAATAACAACACTCTCGAGGTCAGTTACACAAGGCCCAGGAGGCGATCAAGAATTAAGAATAATCATTCGTCCTAATATTTATTCCCTACTATAAGTAACTGCTGTCAACGAACAGGAGAACTACCAATCGAGCTACGCGCGATCCTGTATGGCGGCCTGGAGGAGTCTTCTGCTAAGAGTAGGGCTGGCCCAGCCCGTGTTCCTCCTCAGGGGTGCTGCCTCGAAGAGATATTCGATAATGTCTATTCCCTCCAAACCCATCAGACATATCTCAGCGGGGGTGCTGATTGTGAGTGCCTACTCCCTCCCTTTCATTACAGTAGGTGCGTATTCTGCCAAGATGTTTGCTAGTAGTCTGGAGGACCTCGACTTGTTTGTCCCAGATGACGACGATGATTAGTCGCTCAGATGACGTCACCGCTATTAATTTGACTTAGATACTGCAAGACAATAGTATTTTTTTCCACATTCATTTGAATCTCCTTGTACTGTACCTACTAGATGGTAATTAGTGCAAGCCAGTCACACAACTCTGATAGTATGGAGAGTAGCAGTGTTCATATATATATATTTATTTGGTGTGTGCATATAATAAATATAAATTCTGTTAGACTAGAATGTTGTTAGGTGGAGACTTGACTTGACATTGGAAAAAAATATGTCCTTGAACTAATCTGTACTAATAGGCGTCAAGTTCCTAGTGGCGCCCCCCCAGGAGGGTTACATGTGACTAGTTCCTAGTGTTGCCCCCCAGGAGGGTTACATGTGACTAGTGAGTACAGTGTGCAGGTCGTCAAAGACTTGCTCCAAGTGCTGCACCATCATCTTGCTGTCTCTGGTGGGGTAGGATGAGACTTGCACCCCCATCCACTGGTCCCTCACAATGTATGCGATCCCATAGCCAGTGGGACTGACGGGAGCGAAGCCGCCCAACAAGACTGCATCCGATGACAGCGTGCTGGTGGAGAGGATGATGTCATTCATGTAGGCATAGCAGGGGTCCTGGAAGAAGGCCATCTCTCTGTCCTCACTATCTGCCAGCTCACGCAGAGCAAACAGGTGTCGGTCAAATCCTAGCCCTGGAGAAGGGGGGGGGGGGGGGGATCAGAGAGCAACATGTAACGATAAGTGTATAGAGCTAAACAAATCAATTCATACAACAGCAAGTCATGGTGGGCACCGACAAGGAATGATGGAGGGAGTGTCCAATGACATCATACATAACTACTCGTGACATCCCTCCTTGTATACAAACAATATGAGTGCATGATTGTGAAGTAACAAGCTAGAGTAAGTATCGTATGATGCTGTCAATATGGAACGTAATCGGCTGACCAATGTGGAGGCCTGCCAACTCGGTCAGATCTTCGAGGAGGTGTAGGATCCATACTCTGTGATGCCACAGGAGGTTCACTTTGTGATGAAATGTTAGGGTGTTGCTCTGTGGGACTGGTCTGGTCTGGTACTCTTGGCACTCCAACTGGCCGCACAGATTCCTCTCTGTGGTGCTAAGTCCACCCAAGGATGATCTTGGAGTGGTAGGTTGTCAGAATGGATGAGTTGGCGGTGGTTGCGTCTGAATACTCTTCCTGCCATTTTGACTGCATAACTTCTTGGGCCGGCTGTACCTGTACAGATTCCAGCACTCCAAGTGGTTTGGCCAGGAAGACGCATGCAGACTGTATCCCCGGATGCAATAGGTGGGAGAATTTTTTGCATGTTGGTCATAGTAATGCTTTTGCAGCTCCTTTCGGGTGCCCAGTGCTTGCATATCCTCTCTTGTCCAATAACGAGGCTGCAGGAGTTGTCCGGAGACTGGTAGGGTTTTACAGCGACAACCTAGGAAATGTGCTGGACTGGTTCCCATGCCTTCTGAGGGTGTGTTACGCCAGTCTAGGAGGGCCAGATACTCTGATTGTCCTGATCCCCGGCATTTTGTGAACAGCCTTTTTACTGTCTTCACTGCATTTTCTGCTTTACCGTTTGACTGTGGGTAGTGTGGTGATGAGGTGATATGGTCAAACCCCCATGATTTGAAGAAAATGGCAAATTCCGCAGAGGCAAACTGAGGGCCATTGTCTGTGACCAGCTCATTCGGTGCACCATATCTTGAAAACAGAGTTTTCAGTGCTTTGCTCACGCCACGAGTGGTGACTTTCTGGATGTTCTCCACTTCAATGAAATTACTGAAATAGTCACAAACAACCAGTAAGGTGCGTCCCTGGAGATCACACAAGTCAGCTCCTACTTTGGACCATGGACGAGCTATGAAATCATGTTGCAGGAGTGGTTCTTTACCCAGCAGGGCACGATGTGCGATACAGATGTCACATTTGCTGATCTTCAATTCTGTAGACGTACGGGGCCAAAACATGGTCTCCTGGGCCCTGCGAATACAACCCTCAACTCCGATATGTGTTTTATGAGCAATGCCAATCATCTCCTTACGCATGGAGGCTGGAACAACCACAAGTGGCCCCTTAAACGCCAGGTCCTCTTGAGTGGTTAGCTCGCCATGAAAATCATAGTAGGCATGGAGAATGCTTGATTTACTCTCTGGCCAACCCTGATGAATAACCTTGCGAAGTACTTGCAGCACAGGATCATCTGCCGAGACATGCTTGAATTGTTGCAAATGTTCGTTAGAGAGTTCCAGTGACTTTGTGTGATCAATGCTTCAAAAGTCTTCCGACGAACTGCACACGTGAACTTCAGGAAGATAAGCATGGCTGAGTGTGTCAGCCAGGAACATGTGTTTGCCTTTTTGTACTTAACGATGAGGCTATATTTTTGCAATTGGAGGAGTAGCCTTTTGGGTGCACTGTTCAGTGGCTTCTGCATGATTAGCTCCAGTGGCTGATGGTCGGTTTCCACATGGACATCACTCCTCCCGTAGATGTACATTTTAAAGCAAACACAATAGCCAAAGCCCGTGACGCATAGGCTACTGGTTGGCCATTCTGCATTAGGGCTTCCCCAAGGCCAAACTGGGATGCATTGCACTGGAGTGTAACCTCTTCCTTCAGGTTATAATAGCGGAGCACCGGTGTGGTGGTGACAGCCTTCTTTAAAGTGTCCAGTGCTTGCTGCTGTGCATGATTCCAGACCCATGCTACATCCTTCTGTGTGAGCTCTCTCAATGGCTTAGTCAGGTCAGAGAGATGTGGTAGGAACTTACTCAGGTACTGAGTGAACCCCAACAGACGCTGTACACTGCGGCCACATCGGTAGGATGAGGCATCTCCCTGCAACACACAACCCATCTGCTGTTGCTATATGCCCAATAAATGGTACCTTTGTCATCCTGAGCCGCATTCACTCTGATATTCCGTCCTACACACCGCTTTAGGAAGGCTTCCAAGTTCTGGTCATGGTCGTGAATAGCCTTCGATTGTGTGTCTCCAAAACCAGCCACCACAAAATCATCAGCTACCACTTCAACTCCGTGCAGTCCCTCAATCAACTCGTGCATGCGGCGCTGAAATACTTCTGGTGCCGAACTAATTCCAAATGGCATATGCTTCCAGCGGTATAGATCTCCCAAATGGAGTGTGGAAGGTGGTTAGAAACGATGATGGCTCGTCCTGTGGGACATGCCAAAATCCCTTACTCACATCTAGGATGGTGAACACCTTCGCTCCATGCAGGCGTGTTGCGATATCTTCAATGGTTGGCAATGGATAGTGTTCTCTTAGGATGGCCTTGTTGAGGTCCTTGGGATCAAGGCAAATACGCAATGTCCCATTCTTCTTGGGTACCACCACCTTGGAACTAATCCATGGGGTGGGTTCTGTCACTGGTGTGATGATGTCCTCTTGACAAAGTCCCCCAATGCTGTCTTGAGGTTGTCCCTTAGCGGAACCGCGATACGCCATAGAATGCTGCACAGGGTCAATGTTTGGATCAAGTCGGATCTGGTAGCTGCCCTCTAGCAAGCCAACTCCTTCACTGAACACCTTGGGGGGGATACTTCTTAGTGAGCTGCTCAGTTGATATAGGACATGAGTATACTCAGTGGAGTCCCCTGTGTTGGGTCAGTTTAATTGGTCATTGTCTAGATATGTCACAATCTTTAACCCCAGGCATGCTTTCCTTCCTAACAGTGGCCTAATGTCTCTACGATCAACCAATTTGCAGGCTAACCGACACTGGAGGTCACCACGTTGCACCCGCAGGAGGACAGTCCCAACTACAGGGAGTGTAGTGCCCCCATATGCAGTGATCCCTGTTTTGGTGCGAGTCAGCTTGGCTAGCTGGTGATCTTTGGTTGCTTTCTTATAGAGTTCTAAGGGTGTCACATTACACTGGGCTCCTGTGTCGGCTTGGAAACGCATAAAGTTACCAGACTCTAACCCCAATGTGACAAACTGAGACTCATCTATGTTAGCATTAGATACCTGAACGATCTCGGTGTTGTCCTTTGTGTCATCGACAACCTTTATGTGCCGGGTTCCTCTTACACGTTCCTCTTACACCACGACATTTTGCTGCAAAATGGTTTAGCTTGTGGCACTTTGTGCAAGTCCTGCCATATGCAGGGCAGAGTTCCTTTTGGTGGTATTCATGTTTGTGGCCACAGTTCCAGCATTCTCGGATGCGCTTTCCTTGTGTCACCATCCATTGGGGTTTATTCTGCTCCTTGCCCACCACACTCACAATTCCCTCTGAGCTCTCCTCAACAACCCTCAGCGAGTGAGCATGCTTTCTGCAGCATGGCAGATCTCATCCGTTTTGGCCAGAGTAAGCCTGGTTTCCCTGAGTAACCTCTCTAACCTTGGAATCTCTGACTCCAAACACAAGCATGTCCCTCGGGATTTCATCGGGTGTGATTGTCTGGAAGTCACACCCGACTGCCAGCTTACATAGTGCTGTGCGGTAATGATCGTAGGTTTCTCCTGCCTCTTGTACACGACGGTTAAACCGATATCTCTCGAACGGCACATTTCTGTGAGGCTCACAGTACTGTTCAAATTTCCGTAGTACTGGTTCAATTTTGTCTTCATTTCCTGCAGCGCCCTGGCAGTCAGTGAATGTGGAAAAGACCTCGCGCACTTCTTCACCAATCAGAGTGAGCAAGGTAGCAACTTGTATTACTTCCGTCTTCACAGTAAGTTCAATCGCCAAGGAATAGCTAAGCTAGGCCCGCTTGAACTTCTTCCACTTCTCTGCTGCTTGTGGGTCATGAATATCAAGAGGAGGTAGGGTGGTAGCGTTTATCCAGTGGCCATAACTTTTTGTTGTTGTTGTTTTTGCGTTGTATCTTACACCTCTCAGTATTGTTCCCTCGATGCTGTAGATATTCTTCTTGATCCCACCGCTGCCACCATGTAGCGTTAAATGTCTAGAGCTAAACAACTTGGCTAACAATCAATTCATACAACAGCAAGTCATGGTGGGCACCGACAAGGGAGTGTCCAATGACATCATACATAACTACTGCACATCTCATCATAGTTTCTTTCTGGGGTGGGCGTTGGATCTGCCCCCTCTATATTTAAACAGGTTTCCTGCCCCCTTGGATCTGCTTTGCTTCCCCCTCTATATTGCCCCTTTGGAGCTTTGCTGCCCCCTCTACATGTATATTGCCCCCTTGGATCTGCTTTGCTGCCCCCTCTATATTGCCCCCTTGGATCAGCTTTGCTGCCCCCTTCCATATTGCCCCTTTGGATCTGCTTTGCTGCCCCCTCTATATTGCCCCCTTGGATCTGCCACACACACACACACACATTCCGATGTACATTCACATGCCTTGTGTTCTATTACAACAACTCATGTATTTCCATGCCTTGCTGCCCCCTCTATATTGCCCCCTTACATAGAATGACATTAGGGAGAGTAGGGGGGAGGGTGAGTAAGCTAAGCATCTGCACTCAAGCAGGTTGGCCCCACCCCCCCTCCACATGAACATTTGGGTCATAGCATCCGTGTGTTGCTAGATAAAGACCATTACCCATTGCAGCTTCCTTCGTCAGCTTGAAGTGTTGCTCAGTTGCCATGGAGATCAAAGGCAGCAACTTCTTGGCATCAAAGCCACTGGCAGAGGGTTCAAATGCTTGGGCACAAGTCCTGGTTGCCATGGTTGCAGGGCGGATGGTCTCCGTGCGTCCGTGCTTGAATGCTGCGGTGCTACAGGACTCGTAGGATGGCACGCAACAATGGAACTGTCGATAATACGCTATCTGTTGGTAGAATAGAAATACTCAAGCCATGCTGATAAAGAACAGGACAAGGAGAACATTCCATATAGAGCACATCAATACCAGCTGAGAGTAACAGCTGCCTGACCAAGCTGATTGGCACGCACATTCCATAAGAGTTCCCCCCCCCCCCCGCCCCCCCCACCGAGCTGATTGGCATGCACACTCCACTTCTACACTCCACTTCTACAACATCTGATGGATACTAGAGAGTGCCCCACACCATAACTAGTAAGAGTTCTAGTGTTGTGCCCACACCATAACTAGTAGAGTTCTAGTGTTGTGCCCACACCATAACTAGTAGTATTCTAGTGTTGTGCCCACACCATAACTAGTAGTGTTCTAGTGTTGTGCCCACACCATAACTAGTAGAGTTCTAGTGTTGTGCCCACACCATAACTAGTAGAGTTCTAGTGTTGTGCCCACACCATAACTAGTAGAGTTCTAGTGTTGTGCCCACACCATAACTAGTAGAGTTCTAGTGTTGTGCCCACACCATAACTAGTAGAGTTCTAGTGTTGTGCCCACACCATAACTAGTAGAGTTCTAGTGTTGTGCCCACACCATAACTAGTAGAGTTCTAGTGTTGTGCCCACACCATAACTAGTAGTGTTCTAGTGTTGTGCCCACACCATAACTAGTAGAGTTCTAGTGTTGTGCCCACACCATAACTAGTAGAGTTCTAGTGTTGTGCCCACACCATAACTAGTAGAGTTCTAGTGTTGTGCCCACACCATAACTAGTAGAGTTCTAGTGTTGTGCCCACACCATAACTAGTAGAGTTCTAGTGTTGTGCCCACACCATAACTAGTAGAGTTCTAGTGTTGTGCCCCACACCATAACTAGTAGAGTTCTAGTGTTGTGCCCACACCATAACTAGTAGAGTTCTAGTGTTGTGCCCACACCATAACTAGTAGAGTTCTAGTGTTGTGCCCACACCATAACTAGTAGAGTTCTAGTGTTGTGCCCACACCATAACTAGTAGAGTTCTAGTGTTGTGCCCACACCATAACTAGTAGTGTTCTAGTGTTGTGCCCACACCATAACTAGTAGAGTTCTAGTGTTGTGCCCACACCATAACTAGTAGAGTTCTAGTGTTGTGCCCACACCATAACTAGTAGTGTTCTAGTGTTGTGCCCACACCATAACTAGTAGAGTTCTAGTGTTGTGCCCACACCATAACTAGTAAGAGTTCTAGTGTTGTTCACACACCATAACTAGTAGAGTTCTAGTGTTGTGCCCACACCATAACTAGTAGTGTTCTAGTGTTGTGCCCACACCATAACTAGTAGTGTTCTAGTGTTGTGCACACACCATAACTAGTAGAGTTCTAGTGTTGTGCCCACACCATAACTAGTAGAGTTCTAGTGTTGTGCCCACACCATAACTAGTAGAGTTCTAGTGTTGTGCCCACACCATAACTAGTAGAGTTCTAGTGTTGTGCCCACACCATAACTAGTAGTGTTCTAGTGTTGTGCCCACACCATAACTAGTAGAGTTCTAGTGTTGTGCCCACACCATAACTAGTAAGAGTTCTAGTGTTGTGCCCACACCATAACTAGTAGAGTTCTAGTGTTGTGCCCACACCATAACTAGTAGTATTCTAGTGTTGTGCCCACACCATAACTAGTAGTGTTCTAGTGTTGTGCCCACACCATAACTAGTAGAGTTCTAGTGTTGTGCCCACACCATAACTAGTAGAGTTCTAGTGTTGTGCCCACACCATAACTAGTAGAGTTCTAGTGTTGTGCCCACACCATAACTAGTAGAGTTCTAGTGTTGTGCCCACACCATAACTAGTAGAGTTCTAGTGTTGTGCCCACACCATAACTAGTAGAGTTCTAGTGTTGTGCCCACACCATAACTAGTAGAGTTCTAGTGTTGTGCCCACACCATAACTAGTAGAGTTCTAGTGTTGTGCCCACACCATAACTAGTAGAGTTCTAGTGTTGTGCCCACACCATAACTAGTAGAGTTCTAGTGTTGTGCCCACACCATAACTAGTAGAGTTCTAGTGTTGTGCCCACACCATAACTAGTAGAGTTCTAGTGTTGTGCCCACACCATAACTAGTAGAGTTCTAGTGTTGTGCCCACACCATAACTAGTAGAGTTCTAGTGTTGTGCCCACACCATAACTAGTAGAGTTCTAGTGTTGTGCCCACACCATAACTAGTAGAGTTCTAGTGTTGTGCCCACACCATAACTAGTAGAGTTCTAGTGTTGTGCCCACACCATAACTAGTAGAGTTCTAGTGTTGTGCCCACACCATAACTAGTAGAGTTCTAGTGTTGTGCCCACACCATAACTAGTAGAGTTCTAGTGTTGTGCCCACACCATAACTAGTAGAGTTCTAGTGTTGTGCCCACACCATAACTAGTAGAGTTCTAGTGTTGTGCCCACACCATAACTAGTAGAGTTCTAGTGTTGTGCCCACACCATAACTAGTAGAGTTCTAGTGTTGTGCCCACACCATAACTAGTAGAGTTCTAGTGTTGTGCCCACACCATAACTAGTAGAGTTCTAGTGTTGTGCCCACACCATAACTAGTAGAGTTCTAGTGTTGTGCCCACACCCCATACACACACATACCAACTGACCTGAATGGCTAACTGTAATACTCCATCAGGACTGAGCTTCATCTTCTTCAGCAAGTCCTTGCCGTATCTCTTATACTCCAGTGCCTGAACGGAGAGTGTGCTGCAAACTTTCTTCACGTCCTCTAGAGCAGATGCCACGCCCATTTTCACTTCCTCTGGCACGTCCACTTCCAGTCTGTCCACACCCTCCATGGTGGCCTGGCAAGAGGTGAGCAAGTGCTTCTTGTCCTTGTAGAGCTCATCAAAGAGGCGAAGCACAGCAACACCGTCACCCCAGGAATGCTCAAAGTTGATAGCTGTGTGCCCCCCAGGGGCCACTATCAGCTGCACAGATTTATCGAACCATCTGCAGAGTCACACACCACGTCACCAGGTGGGGTCAAAATCAGGTCACATATAAACACACACACACATGAACTAGATGCATACATATGTGCACACACATGAACTAGATGCATACATATGTGCACACACATGAACTAGATGCATACATATGTGCACACACATGAACTAGATGCATACATATGTGCACACACATGAACTAGATGCATACATGTGCACACACATGAACTAGATGCATACATATGTGCACACACATGAACTAGATGCATACATATGTGCACACACATGAACTAGATGCATACATATGTGCACACACATGAACTAGATGCATACATATGTGCACACACATGAACTACATGTAGATGCATACATGTGCACACACATGAACTAGATGCATACATATGTGCACACACATGAACTAGATGCATACATGTGCACACACATGAACTAGATGCATACATATGTGCACACACATGAACTAGATGCATACATATGTGCACACACATGAACTAGATGCATACATATGTGCACACACATGAACTAGATACATACATATGTGCACACATGAACTAGATGCATACATATGTACACACACATGAACTAGATGCATACATATGTGCACACACATGAACTAGATGCATACATATGTGCACACATGAACTAGATGCATATATATGTGCACACACATGAACTAGATGCATACATATGTGCACACACATGAACTAGATGCATACATATGTGCACACACATGAACTAGATGCATACATATGTGCACACACATGAACTAGATGCATACATATGTGCACACACATGAACTAGATGCATACATATGTGCACACACATGAACTAGATACATACATATGTGCACACATGAACTAGATGCATACATATGTGCACACACATGAACTAGATGCATACATATGTGCACACACATGAACTACTGTAGATGCATACATATGTGCACACACATGAACTAGATGCATACATATGTGCACACATGAACTAGATGCATACATATGTGCACACACATGAACTAGATGCATACATATGTACACACATGAACTAGATGCATACATGTGCACACACATGAACTAGATGCATACATATGTGCACACATGAACTAGATGCATACATATGTGCACACACATGAACTAGATGCATACATATGTACACACATGAACTAGATGCATACATGTGCACACACATGAACTAGATGCATACATATGTGCACACACATGAACTAGATGCATACATATGTGCACACACATGAACTAGATGCATACATATGTGCACACACATGAACTAGATGCATACATATGTGCACACATGAACTAGATGCATATATATGTGCACACACATGAACTAGATGCATACATATGTGCACACATGAACTAGATGCATACATGTGCACACACATGAACTAGATGCATACATATGTGCACACACATGAACTAGATGCATACATATGTGCACACACATGAACTAGATGCATATATATGTGCACACACATGAACTAGATGCATACATATGTGCACACACATGAACTAGATGCATACATATGTGCACACACATGAACTAGATGCATACATATGTGCACACATGAACTAGATGCATACATATGTGCACACACATGAACTAGATGCATACATATGTGCACACACATGAACTACTGTAGATGCATACATATGTGCACACACATGAACTAGATGCATACATATGTGCACACATGAACTAGATGCATACATATGTGCACACACATGAACTAGATGCATACATATGTACACACATGAACTAGATGCATACATGTGCACACACATGAACTAGATGCATACATATGTGCACACATGAACTAGATGCATACATGTGCACACACATGAACTAGATGCATACATATGTGCACACACATGAACTAGATGCATACATATGTGCACACACATGAACTAGATGCATACATATGTGCACACACATGAACTAGATACATACATATGTGCACACACATGAACTAGATGCATACATATGTGCACACACATGAACTAGATGCATACATATGTGCCCACACATGAACTAGATGCATACATGTGCACACACACATGTGCACATACAAGGTCTAGTAAAGACCTTACATTCATGATTTTGAATAAAGCACACTATTAACTGTGATTGAGTGCATGGTCTTGTGGGACAAGCCTACGCCCACAATTACATCATTAAAAAATGAAGTGGAAGTTCTCTTATAAGCCCACACCAGTCACTTCTGGATGGTTTATAAGCTGCATGTATAAGCAATAGCCAGCTATAAATGTTCACCTGTTTAGAAGCAGCCACAGTGACCTGGGCAGTGAGTGAGTGAGCCAGCTATAAATGTTCACCTGTTCCTGCCATTGTTATGGAGCATCTGGTGAGAGAGGTCTTCAACCTCCGTGGGCTGCACATCATCTAAGCATACCACCAGCAGCGCACTGTCAATGGTGTGCAGCAAGCCTCTGTTGCGCTGCTCCAGCTTCACTCTGAGCTGGGCCCAAGTGTCTCTGTCCACTGCCGTCAGACAGCCCAGGGGGTGTGCTGCTGGGGGAGTGGCATCGTCCAGGATGCCTTGTAACTGGTCGTACAGGGTCTGGCAGGGGACAGGAAGACCTGCAGGAGGAGAGGACAGCAGGTATTACGAGTTATGTGGCTAGTTGAAGACTGATCACTTTATAGTCACATGACACACGAACAACATTGCAGCGATTGCCATTATTAGGCATGCACATAGGGCCACGCCCATGCTAGTTCTTGTCCAGGTGTTGAGGTGTGAGCTAGCTGCTAGTTCTTGTCCAGGTGTTGAGGTGTGAGCTAGCTTCTAGTTCTTGTCCAGGTGTTGAGCTAGCTGCTAGTTCTTGTCCAGGTGTTGAGTGGTGAGCAAGTCATTGCAATTGATAGGTTTTCTCTAAGAAAAAAATGTTCCTGGAGCATCCGAGTGATGGAGGAGCTCAAGTGCTGCTGGAGGTGCAGAGGTGCCGTAACAGCTGATAAGGTGAAGTTCTTGAGCACTGCATGTAGCCGAGTTCTGTGGTGGCCTATAATTTGGCAAATAGGCAATATCCATTGAGAATCATGAAGGGCCCATATTTCCTATGGGGCATAGAATTATAAGTAGGTGTGAGACAATAACAATTATCACTACCCTGGAATAGCCTGAGGCCAACAACAACAACAACAACAACAACACATTGACTTTCCCAGTGTCGCTCACTCCCAGTACAGATGAAGTGCACATCATCAGGATATTCTTCCCGACAGTCAGCTAGCTATGTAGTTTCTGAGCTGATTTTGCTTGTGCCCGACTCCACCCCAGCAGAGAGCCACACTTCTGCAGAGATATATTATGAACTTACCATCTTCCTGGACAGCTGTCAGGGAGTAGAGGTTGTCCTTCCTCAGTACCACGATGTGCCTGGATTCTCTGCCGTGGTGCTCTAACTGGTCAGGCCCTCCATGGATGGGTACACGTGTTGTGTTGAAGAGAGACTCATACTGACTCATGTCCAGAGGGAAAGCTTTCCACAGCATGGAGGCATAGCAGGAGAGCTTGCGAGGCACCAGCCTGTCAAAGACACACACACACACACACACACACACACACACACACAGAGCTCTGTCATATTCTAACTAGACATCCACCTGTCATACCATCACAGAGCTGTCTTATATTCTAACTAGACATCCACCTGTCATACCATCACAGAACTCTTGTCATATTCTAACTAGACATCCACCTGTCATATTCTAACTAGACATCCACCTGTCATACCATCACAGAGCTGTCTTATATTCTAACTAGACATCCACCTGTCATACCATCACAGAGTTCTGTCATATTCTAACTAGACATCCACCTGTCATACCATCACAGAGTTCTGTCATATTCTAACTAGACATCCACCTGTCATACCATCACAGAGTTCTGTCATATTCTAACTAGACATCCACCTGTCATACCATCACAGAGCTGTCTTATATTCTAACTAGACATCCACCTGTCATACCATCACAGAGTTCTGTCATATTCTAACTAGACATCCACCTGTCATACCATCACAGAGTTCTGTCATATTCTAACTAGACATCCACCTGTCATACCATCACAGAGTTCTGTCATATTCTAACTAGACATCCACCTGTCATACCATCACAGAGCTCTATTCTAACTAGACATCCACCTGTCATACCATCATAGAGCTGTCATATTCTAACTAGACATCCACCTGTCATACCATCTCAGAGCTGTCTTATATTCTAACTAGACATCCACCTGTCATACCATCACAGAGCTCTGTCATATTCTAACTAGACATCCACCTGTCATACCATCACAGAACTCTGTCATATTCTAACTAGACATCCACCTGTCATACCATCATAGAGCTGTCATATTCTAACTAGACATCCACCTGTCATACCATCACAGAGCTGTCTTATATTCTAACTAGACATCCACCTGTCATACCATCACAGAGATCTGTCATATTCTAACTAGACATCCACCTGTCATACCATCACAGAGCTCTCTTATATTCTAACTAGACATCCACCTGTCATACTATCACAGAGTTCTGTCATATTCTAACTAGACATCCACCTGTCATACCATCACAGAGTTCTGTCATATTCTAACTAGACATCCACCTGTCATACCATCACAGAGCTGTCATATTCTAACTAGACATCCACCTGTCATACCATCACAGAGCTGTCATATTCTAACTAGACATCCACCTGTCATACCATCACAGAGTTCTGTCATATTCTAACTAGACATCCACCTGTCATACCATCACAGAGTTCTGTCATATTCTAACTAGACATCCACCTGTCATACCATCACAGAGCTGTCATATTCTAACTAGACATCCACCTGTCATACCATCACAGAGTTCTGTCATATTCTAACTAGACATCCACCTGTCATACCATCACAGAGTTCCGTCATATTCTAACTAGACATCCACCTGTCATACCATCACAGAGTTCTGTCATATTCTAACTAGACATCCACCTGTCATACCATCATAGAGCTGTCATATTCTAACTAGACATCCACCTGTCATACCATCACAGAGTTCTGTCATATTCTAACTAGACATCCACCTGTCATACCATCACAGAGTTCTGTCATATTCTAACTAGACATCCACCTGTCATACCATCACAGAGCTGTCATATTCTAACTAGACATCTGTCATACCATCACAGAGTTCTGTCATATTCTAACTAGACATCCACCTGTCATACCATCACAGAGTTCTGTCATATTCTAACTAGACATCCACCTGTCATACCATCACAGAGCTGTCATATTCTAACTAGACATCCACCTGTCATACCATCACAGAGTTCTGTCATATTCTAACTAGACATCCACCTGTCATACCATCACAGAACTCTGTCATATTCTAACTAGACATCCACCTGTCATACCATCACAGAGCTGTCATATTCTAACTAGACATCCACCCGTCATACCATCACAGAGCTGTCATATTCTAACTAGACATCCACCTGTCATACCATCACAGAGCTGTCATATTCTAACTAGACATCCACCTGTCATACCATCACAGAGCTGTCATATTCTAACTAGACATCCACCTGTCATACCATCACAGAGTTCTGTCATATTCTAACTGGACATCCACCTGTCATACCATCATAGAGCTGTCATATTCTACTAGACATCCACCTGTCATAACCATCACAGAGATCTGTCATATTCTAACTAGACATCCACCTGTCATACCATCATAGAGCTGTCATATTCTACTAGACATCCACCTGTCATAACCATCACAGAGATCTGTCATATTCTAACTAGACATCCACCTGTCATACCATCATAGAGCTCTGTCATATTCTAACTAGACATCCACCTGTCATACCATCATAGAGATCTGTCATATTCTAACTAGACATCCACCTGTCATACCATCACAGAGATCTGTCATATTCTACTAGACATCCACCTGTCATACCATCACAGAGCTCTGTCATATTCTAACTAGACATCCACTTGTCATACCATCTCAGAGCTCTATCATATTCTAACTAGACATCCACCTGTCATACCATCATAGAGCTCTGTCATATTCTAACTAGACATCCACCTGTCATACCATAACAGAGCTCTGTCATATTCTAACTAGACATCCACCTGTCATACCATAACAGAGCTCTGTCATATTCTAACTAGACGTCCACCTGTCATACCATAACAGAGCTCTGTCATATTCTAACTAGACATCCACCTGTCATACCATCACAGAGCTCTGTCATATTCTAACTAGACATCCACCTGTCATACCATCATAGAGCTCTGTCATATTCTAACTTGGAAGTGTGTGGATATGATGAGAATGAATGTCTGCCAGTGACTGACTACAGTGATCACGGTGTTCTATAACACAACAGCTCTGGGGAGACACACACCAGATCATATTCCAAGGTGAGGCAGGTATTGAATGTGTGCGCATGTGTGTATCTGTGTGAGTGTTTGTGCTGCATGTGTGTGTGTACATGCGTGCACATATTGTGTGTACATTTATGACATTTACCCCATAATTCTCCTGTAATTCCTAGAGTTGTTCTTGGGGTTGAGGTGGAAGACTTCTGGTTCTAACTTGCTATCCAGGAGAGTAGCTCTGAACCTGACAGCTGACCAGACGAAGTTGGCTGCTCTCAGTGCCTGCTCAGGTGTTTGTGTGTGTGTGTGTGTGTGAGTGTTTGTGTGTGTGAGTATGCAAAGGATGTGAGGGGGCAAAGGTGATAAGGTAAGTCCGTCATCTCACATGTGTAGGCTGTATCCATACACATCTGTGCATGTCTTCAACTTTATGACATCCCTAGCAATGGCCCAGCACTAGATATTGTGCTAGTGAACAGTCAGTCACCAGTTGTCTTGTCTGTGGGACAGCACTACACATTGTGCTAGTGAACAGTCAGTCACCAGTTGTCTTGTCTGTGGGCCAGCACTACACATTGTGCTAGTGAACAGTCAGTCACCAGTTGTCTTGTCTGTGGGCCAGCACCACACATTGTGCTAGTGAACAGTCAGTCACCAGTTGTCTTGTCTGTGGGCCAGCACTACACATTGTGCTAGTGAACAGTCAGTCACCAGTTGTCTTGTCTGTGGCCCAGCACTAGAGATTGTGCTAGTGAACAGTCAGTCACCAGTTGTCTTGTCTGTGGGCCAGCACTACACATTGTGCTAGTGAACAGTCAGTATCTTACAACAACAACAACAACTACTACTACTGCTACTACTACTACTACTACTGTTATACTACTGCTAATAGGGTCCCTTTCAAGAAGTAAGTGCTCTACTTGAACTACAGTAGCTAAGTTCCTGTCATCAGCCTCTGGGGAAGAGAGCACAGTGTCTTCAACACTGAAGGTGTCAGGTGCTTGAAAACCAAGAAGCCGGTGGGTCCACAGGGCTTTTATGGTGAGCATTATTTAGAAAGTTAATATTAGCATGCCTGTGCAACAAGTCAGGAGCTGCAGGAGCTGTGTCTGTGCCAAGGAAGGATAGCCATGCTCTAGCTGCCAACCAAGCAGATGCCAGAACAACCAGCAGCCAAATCAAATGATTCTTCCAGAGGTACCTTCAATGTAGCTGGCATAGCTTCCACAGAGTCTGTGTCTGTGACTGATGGTGGTGATGGTGATGATGATGAAGGCTCTTCTTACCAGCTGCAACAAAATGCCTGCAAAGACTACCAGCAGGCGCCAAGCAAACTCCCTTACCTCTGCCATCCTGCGGAGGCTACATATATGCACCTGGGGATCTTACAGTGCAGAGACCTTCCTAGTGGTGCTCAATCAGGCTTACTCAGAGTGTGCACTGGAAACCAAATGCATTCATGGCAAAGTAGGATCAGCTTTTCTCTCTGAACTGGCCAGGCTATTTGGGGCATTTGCAGCTGCTTCTGCCCAGGAATCAGAGGCCGCCATTGTCTTGCCGATCTTACTTCTGCAGTAGCCATCACAGACCTCAAAAATCAAACACCACATCCCTGCCTTCAGAGAGGACTGAGGACTTGGTTAGAAGGGGTCCTACAAGAGCTGCTACATGTATCAGAGGGAAGGGCAACACAGTCACACCTGAAGAATACCAACACCTCAGAGAAAAAGGAGCCAGATATTTTGCAGGACGGATGTCCCTTGGGAAGACTAAGGCTGCCCTTCGCCTTCTATCCAACAAAGATGCTGGAACTATACCCCATCTGGATGAAGTGATCGATACAGGTGCCTCTGGCAATCGGAAGGAAAGAGATATCCTGGTAGACAAGCACCCACCAGGCGCTCCAGTCCACTCAGACTCCATCAGTGACCTAAACAGGAACCAGTTCACCAAGTCATCTTTGATGCTTTGGAGGCCCCAGGAGCATAAGGTCAGCAGCTCTGCACATGGAAGGAGTAGCCGGTCCTTCAGGGGTGGATGCTCGGGGGTGGAGGAGACTGTGCTGTTCCCATGCCGCCTCATCGTCAGATGAACTATGCCAATCCCTGGCTGCATGTGTAGGCTGATCCAGGTAGCCTCTCAGCTCTCATGGCGAGTAGCCTGATAGACTTGATCAAGAACCCAGGGATGCGTCCAATTGATATTGGGAAGACTGTCCGGCGAATCATTGCCAAAGCTATCCTGTCAGTCCTGAAGGGTGACATGCCAGATGCTGCAAGCTCAGTGCAGCTCTGGCCGGCCAAGTGGCGGGGATTGAGGCATGTGTGCACACAATGAGGATGCTCTTTGAAGATGAGACAGAAGCAGCCGCTTGGGGATGCCTCTAATGCATGCAACACATTTAATCAGGAAGAGCACAACACAAGGAGACACCCTAGCTACGCACATGTATGCCATAGCCAAAATCACCCCTTATCAACAAACTGCATGCGAAGGTCCTTCACACGTGGTATGCTTATGATGCAGCTGGTGTAGGGGAGCTAGTGGACCTCTGTAAGTGGTGGGATGAGATCAGCAGCATGGGGGCAGGTCCAAGACCTGGCTCATCACAGGAGGAGCCTATGAAGCTACACAGGAGGAACACTATGAAGCTACACGGGAGGAACACTATGAAGCTACACGGGAGGAACACTATGAAGCTACACGGGAGGAACACTATGAAGCTACACGGGAGGAACACTATGAAGCTACACAGGAGGAACACTATGAAGCTACACAGGAGGAACACTATGAAGCTACACAGGAGGAGCACTATGAAGCTACACAGGAGGAACACTATAAAGCTACACAGGAGGAACACTATGAAGCTACACAGGAGGAACACTATGAAGCTACACAGGAGGAACACTATGAAGCTGCACAGGAGGAGCACTATGAAGCTACACAGGAGGAACACTATGAAGCTACACAGGAGGAACACTATGAAGCTACACAGGAGGAACACTATGAAGCTACACAGGAGGAACACTATGAAGCTACACAGGAGGAACACTATGAAGCTACACAGGAGGAGCACTATGAAGCTACACAGGAGGAACACTATGAAGCTACACAGGAGGAACACTATGAAGCTGCACAGGAGGAGCACTATGAAGCTACACAGGAGGAACACTATGAAGCTACACAGGAGGAACACTATGAAGCTACACAGGAGGAACACTATGAAGCTACACAGGAGGAACACTATGAAGCTACACAGGAGGAACACTATGAAGCTACACAGGAGGAGCACTATGAAGCTACACAGGAGGAACACTATGAAGCTACACAGGAGGAACACTATGAAGCTACACAGGAGGAACACTATGAAGCTACAGAGGAGGAGCACTATGAAGCTACACAGGAGGAGCACTATGAAGCTACACAGGAGGAGCACTATGAAGCTACACAGGAGGAACACTATGAAGCTACACAGGAGGAGCACTATGAAGCTACACAGGAGGAACACTATGAAGCTACACAGGAGGAACACTATGAAGCTACACAGGAGGAACACTATGAAGCTACACAGGAGGAACACTATGAAGCTACACAGGAGGAACACTATGAAGCTACACAGGAGGAACACTATGAAGCTACACAGGAGGAACACTATGAAGCTACACACAGGAGGAGCACTATGAAGCTACACAGGAGGAACACTATGAAGCTACACAGGAGGAACACTATGAAGCTACACAGGAGGAACACTATGAAGCTACACAGGAGGAACACTATGAAGCTACACAGGAGGAGCACTATGAAGCTACACAGGAGGAACACTATGAAGCTACACAGGAGGAACACTATGAAGCTACACAGGAGGAACACTATGAAGCTACACAGGAGGAACACTATGAAGCTACACAGGAGCACTATGAAGCTACACAGGAGGAACACTATGAAGCTACACAGGAGGAACACTATGAAGCTACACAGGGGGAACACTATGAAGCTACACAGGAGGAGCACTATGAAGCTACACAGGAGGAGCACTATGAAGCTACACAGGAGGAACACTATGAAGCTACACAGGAGGAACACTATGAAGCTACACAGGAGGAACACTATGAAGCTACACAGGAGGAACACTATGAAGCTACACAGGAGGAACACTATGAAGCTACACAGGAGGAACACTATGAAGCTACACAGGAGGAACACTATGAAGCTACACAGGAGGAACACTATGAAGCTACACAGGAGGAACACTATGAAGCTACACAGGAGGAACACTATGAAGCTACACGGGAGGAACACTATGAAGCTACACGGGAGGAACACTATGAAGCTACACGGGAGGAACACTATGAAGCTACACGGGAGGAACACTATGAAGCTACACGGGAGGAACACTATGAAGCTACACGGGAGGAACACTATGAAGCTACACAGGAGGAACACTATGAAGCTACACAGGAGGAACACTATGAAGCTACACAGGAGGAACACTATGAAGCTACACGGGAGGAACACTATGAAGCTACACGGGAGGAACACTATGAAGCTACACGGGAGGAACACTATGAAGCTACACGGGAGGAACACTATGAAGCTACACGGGAGGAACACTATGAAGCTACACGGGAGGAACACTATGAAGCTACACGGGAGGAACACTATGAAGCTACACGGGAGGAACACTATGAAGCTACACGGGAGGAACACTATGAAGCTACACGGGAGGAACACTATGAAGCTACACGGGAGGAACACTATGAAGCTACACGGGAGGAACACTATGAAGCTACACAGGAGGAACACTAAGAAGCTACACGGGAGGAACACTATGAAGCTACACGGGAGGAACACTATGAAGCTACACGGGAGGAACACTATGAAGCTACACAGGAGGAACACTATGAAGCTACACAGGAGGAACACTATGAAGCTACACAGGAGGAACACTAAGAAGCTACACGGGAGGAACACTATGAAGCTACACGGGAGGAACACTAAGAAGCTACACGGGAGGAACACTATGAAGCTACACGGGAGGAACACTATGAAGCTACACGGGAGGAACACTATGAAGCTACACGGGAGGAACACTAAGAAGCTACACAGGAGGAACACTATGAAGCTACACAGGAGGAACACTATGAAGCTACACAGGAGGAACACTATGAAGCTGCACAGGAGGAACACTATGAAGCTGCACAGGAGGAACACTATGAAGCTACACAGGAGGAACACTATGAAGCTACACAGGAGGAACACTATGAAGCTACACAGGAGGAACACTATGAAGCTACACAGGAGGAACACTATGAAGCTACACAGGAGGAGCACTATGAAGCTACACAGGAGGAACACTGTGAAGCTACACAGGAGGAACACTATGAAGCTACACAGGAGGAGCACTATGAAGCTACACAGGAGGAACACTATGAAGCTACACAGGAGGAACACTATGAAGCTACACAGGAGGAGCACTATGAAGCTACACAGGAGGAGCACTATGAAGCTACACAGGAGGAACACTATGAATCTACACAGGGGGAACACTATGAAGCTACACAGGAGGAGCACTATGAAGCTACACAGGAGGAACACTATGAAGCTACACAGGAGGAACACTATGAAGCTACACAGGAGGAACACTATGAAGCTACACAGGAGGAACACTATGAATCTACACAGGAGGAACACTATGAAGCTACACAGGAGGAACACTATGAAGCTACACAGGAGGAACACTATGAAGCTACACAGGAGGAACACTATGAAGCTACACAGGAGGAGCACTATGAAGCTACACAGGAGGAACACTATGAAGCTACACAGGAGGAACACTATGAAGCTACACAGGAGGAACACTATGAATCTACACAGGAGGAGCACTATGAAGCTACACAGGAGGAACACTATGAAGCTACACAGGAGGAACACTATGAAGCTACACAGGAGGAACACTATGAAGCTACACAGGAGGAACACTATGAAGCTACACAGGAGGAACACTATGAAGCTACACAGGAGCACTATGAAGCTACACAGGAGGAACACTATGAAGCTACACAGGAGGAACACTATGAAGCTACACAGGAGGAACACTATGAAGCTACACAGGAGGAACACTATGAAGCTACACAGGAGGAACACTATGAAGCTACACAGGAGGAACACTATGAAGCTACACAGGAGGAACACTATGAAGCTACACAGGAGGAACACTATGAAGCTACACAGGAGGAACACTATGAAGCTACACAGGAGGAACACTATGAAGCTACACAGGAGGAACACTATGAAGCTACACAGGAGGAACACTATGAAGCTACACAGGAGGAACACTATGAAGCTACACAGGAGGAACACTATGAAGATACACAGGAGGAACACTATGAAGCTACACAGGAGGAACACTATGAAGCTACACAGGAACACTATGAAGCTACACAGGAGGAACACTATGAAGCTACACAGGAGGAGCACTATGAAGCTACACAGGAGCACTATGAAGCTACACAGGAGGAACACTATGAAGCTACACAGGAGGAACACTATGAAGCTATACAGGAGGAACACTATGAAGCTACACAGGAGGAACACTATGAAGCTACACAGGAGGAACACTATGAAGCTACACAGGAGGAACACTATGAAGCTACACAGGAGGAGCACTATGAAGCTACACAGGAGGAACACTATGAAGCTACACAGGAGGAGCACTATGAAGCTACACAGGAGGAACACTATGAAGCTAAACAGGAGGAACACTATGAAGCTACACAGGAGGAACACTATGAAGCTACACAGGAGGAGCACTATGAAGCTACACAGGAACACTATGAAGCTACACAGGAGGAACACTATGAAGCTACACAGGAGGAACACTATGAAGCTACACAGGAGGAACACTATGAAGCTACACAGGAGGAACACTATGAAGCTACACAGGAGGAACACTATGAAGCTACACAGGAGGAACACTATGAAGCTACACAGGAGGAACACTATGAAGCTACACAGGAGGAGCACTATGAAGCTACACAGGAGGAGCACTATGAAGCTACACAGGAGGAACACTATGAAGCTACACAGGAGGAACACTATGAAGCTACACAGGAGGAGCACTATGAAGCTACACGGGAGGAACACTATGAAGCTGCACAGGAGGAGCACTATGAAGCTACACAGGAGGAGCACTATGAAGCTACACAGGAGGAGCACTATGAAGCTACACAGGAGGAACACTATGAAGCTACACAGGAGGAACACTATGAAGCTACACAGGAGGAACACTATGAAGCTACACAGGAGGAACACTATGAAGCTACACAGGAGGAACACTATGAAGCTACACAGGAGGAACACTATGAAGCTACACAGGAGGAACACTATGAAGCGGAACACTATGAAGCTACACAGGAGGAACACTATGAAGCTACACAGGAGGAACACTATGAAGCTACACAGGAGGAGTACTATGAAGCTACACAGGAGGAACACTATGAAGCTACACAGGAGCACTATGAAGCTACACAGGAGGAGCACTATGAAGCTACACAGGAGGAACACTATGAAGCTACACAGGAGGAACACTATGAAGCTACACAGGAGGAACACTATGAAGCTACACATGAGGAACACTATGAAGCTACACAGGAGGAACACTATGAAGCTACACGGGAGGAACACTATGAAGCTACACGGGAGGAACACTATGAAGCTACACAGGAGGAACACTATGAAGCTACACAGGAGGAACACTATGAAGCTACACAGAAGGAACACTATGAAGCTACACAGGAGGAACACTATGAAGTTACACAGGAGGAACACTATGAAGCTACACAGGAGGAACACTATGAAGCTACACAGGAGGAACACTATGAAGCTACACAGGAGGAACACTATGAAGCTACACAGGAGGAACACTATGAGGCTACACAGGAGGAACACTATGAAGCTACACAGGAGGAACACTATGAAGCTACACAGGAGGAACACTATGAAGCTACACAGGAGGAACACTATGAAGCTACACAGGAGGAACACTATGAAGCTACACAGGAGGGACACTATGAAGCTACACAGGAGGAACACTATGAAGCTACACAGGAGGAACACTATGAAGCTACACAGGAGGAACACTATGAAGCTACACAGGAGGAGCACTATGAAGCTACACAGGAGGAACACTATGAAGCTACACAGGAGGAGCACTATGAAGCTACACAGGAGGAGCACTATGAAGCTACACAGGAGGAACACTATGAAGCTACACAGGAGGAACACTATGAAGCTACACAGGAGGAACACTATGAAGCTACACGGGAGGAACACTATGAAGCTACACAGGAGGAAGACTATGAAGCTACACAGGAACACTATGAAGCTACACAGGAGGAACACTATGAAGCTACACAGGAGGAACACTATGAAGCTACACAGGAGGAGCACTATGAAGCTACACAGGAGGAGCACTATGAAGCTACACAGGAGGAACACTATGAAGCTACACAGGAGGAAGACTATGAAGCTACACAGGAACACTATGAAGCTACACAGGAGGAACACTATGAAGCTACACAGGAGGAACACTATGAAGCTACACAGGAGGAACACTATGAAGCTACACAGGAACACTATGAAGTTACACAGGAGGAACACTATGAAGCTACACAGGAGGAACACTATGAAGCTACACAGGAGGAACACTATGAAGCTACACAGGAGGAACACTATGAAGCTACACAGGAGGAACACTATGAAGCTACACAGGAGGAACACTATGAAGCTACACAGGAGGAACACTATGAAGCTACACAGGAGGAACACTATGAAGCTACACAGGAGGAACAATATGAAGCTACACAGGAGGAACACTATGAAGCTACACAGGAGGAACACTATGATCCCACACAGACAAGGGTAGAGTATGTGGAGATGGTCCTATTGTGATCAGCCAACATTTCATAAACCATAAACTAATGACAAATATTCACCTTTCAACCACAACACAAGTATTTATATCCCTGGGTGCTCCTACAATGTAATAATAACAATGTAATAATAATAATAACAATAATAATTATAAAATAATAATAATAATATAATAATAATAGTGTAATAATGATAATATTGATGATAACTCCTCCACCCTCGCTAGGTGTCTGGGTGGCTCACCTGATCCGAGATGTTTGGGTCATTTTGGAAGACCATGAAAGGGTTATAGTTGAGGACGAGGGGCCTGCGGTCGGAGAGGTACATGTCAAACCACGGCTTGGTGATGTAGCTGGTGTGCCAATTCTTTCTGTTCTGTGTGATCAGCTTCAGCTGCAGATCTGCAAGGCAGGGGCGCATGGGTTCAAATGGGAGACATGGCGAATCATCAGGAAAACCACGCCCAGCATAATAATATTGGTGCACTCAACCCCAGAATGCCTAAAAAATTAACCTCACATCTCACACAATTATTTAACTACATAAGTGCAGGCAGCAAATGTCATTCACAACTTCATTTTACATTTGCCCCTTTTTAAATGGAAAAATTGCCAGTGCCCACTGGATCATTAGTTATCTGCACATGCCCACTGGATGCTGGAGCGATGCTGGAGTAGTTCACAATATTGGCAGGTGGTGTTACATCACTTCAAAACGATTCAAATTGAACTTTCACCCCAAATTATGAACTCCAGCCATTAATTAATTAGCCTTCAACCTCTACATTACTTGCCAGATACAGCCATACCTAACCTAACTCACTGCCTCTATCAACCTTACCTAGCTCACTGCCTCTATCAACCTTACCTAACTCACTACCTCTATCAACCTTACCTAACTCACTGCCTCTATCAACCTTACCTAACTCACTGCCTCTATCAACCTTACCTAACTCACTGCCTCTATCAACCTTACCTAACTCACTGCCTCTATCAACCTTACCTAACTCACTGCCTCTATCAACCTTACCTAACTCACTGCCTCTATCAACCTTACTAACTCACAGCCTCTATCAACCTTACCTAACTCACTGCCTCTATCAACCTTACCTAACTCACTGCCTCTATCAACCTTACCTAACTCACTGCCTCTATCAACCTTACCTAACTCACTGCCTCTATCAACCTTACCTAACTCACTGCCTCTATCAACCTTACCTCAGCCATCTCCTGCTTTAAGGAGGGTTTTTCTTTCAGAAACACAAATAAAAGCACACCAGCATGCGTCCAGTGACTGGAACATGAATAGAAATCATGTCTACCAAATGAAGGAATTGATGTAACTTGATGTAACTTCATGTCACACTATCAAAACATTGATGCTAGTGTGACTCCACTTCACCAGTGTGAGAGGCACGCTGTGAGCCAGCCATCGCCATCAACAGCAACATATGGCATGCTGTGAGCCAGCCATTACCATCAACAGCAACATATGGCACACTGTGAGCCAGCTATTACCATCAACAGCAACATATGGCATGCTGTGAGCCAGCCATTACCATCAACAGCAACATATGGCATGCTGTGAGCCAGCCATTACCATCAACAGCAACATATGGCACACAGCCATTCCCATCAACAGCAACATATGGCACACTGTGAGCAAGCCATTACCATCAACAGCAACATATGGCACACTGTGAGCTAGCCATTACCAGCAACAGCAACATATGGCATGCTGTGAGCCAGCCATTACCATCAACAGCAACATATGGCACACTGTGAGCCAGCCATTCCATCAACAGCAACATATGGTACACTGTGAGCCAGCCATTACCATCAACAGCAACATATGGCACACTGTGAGCCAGCCATTACCATCAACAGCAACATATGGCATGCTGTGAGCCAGCCATTACCATCAACAGCAACATATGGCACACTGTGAGCCAGCCATCACCATCAACAGCAACATATGGCTCTCTGATCGTTTATGTGCACTAATTTTATAAATGGCTATTTCCTGCTCTATTTTGCACTTATTTGAAGTGCGTTACTTTCTAGTATAAGGTAAAGGAATCTTGACACCCAGAGACCGTTCGTGGTCTTGACGACCCAAAATATAACAGGCCCACTAAATCAAGCAGAAGCGTGTTTTTACTGACAGACGGTACTCTTGATTCGTCTGAAGAGGACTCTAGCAACGGAGAGGATTGTGGCGTCCTTTCTTACTTGGTGGAGTCTTCTCCCAAAGGGTGGAGGAGCTTAGCGCTGCGTCAAGAAGTGTGGCTAGGTCTCTGACGAAGAAGGCATGGATAAGAAGACTTCTCAGGTTTGTAAATGGGATCTAGCTCTAGTGAATTAGCCTGCTTGAAGGCAGTAGTTATTTTCCTGGGTAAACTGTGGGTAGTGCCTGGATAAGAAGACTTCTCAGGTTTGTAAATGGGATCTAGCTCTAGTGAATTAGCCTGCTTGAAGGCAGTAGTTATTTTCCTGGGTAAACTGTGGGTAGTGCCTGGATAAGAAGACTTCTCAGGTTTGTAAATGGGATCTAGCTCTAGTGAATTAGCCTGCTTGAAGGCAGTAGTTATTTTCCTGGGTAAACTGTGGGTAGTGCCTTATAGCTATAGCTTCTCAATATATCCTGGGACTTGTTTAGCTGAAATCATACTTCGTGTCTCTAGGTTTGGTGATGGATGAATTTTTGATGGTGCTAGAGGAGGAGCTTCTCTTTTGCTTCCTTGTTGTCCACCCCCTCCACAACTCAACATGTACAAACCCATCAGCATTATAAACAGGTCACATGTAGCAAGTATAATCATATTCATAGGTGTGGCACCTGGCTGCTATGTGTTGTTGAAAAAGGTCACAATAATTATATATGATACAAAAATTCAATACATATAATAGCAATATAATGTTGTAGGCATGTTATAGTGACAGTGATAAGCTTCCTTTGTCTTTATCAAAAGAATAGAGATATCCCACAATATATGCTTGCCAAGTACTGCAGTGCATTTCTGATGAAGACCAATCAATATACATAACGTATAGTATATTAGAAAATAGGTAAAGGGTTGCATAATTTTGGGTCCACTTGGTTCGATTCCTTCAGACACGTTATTTAAATGGCGTTTCCAGCGGACTTTCATCCCCCAAAATGATTAACGCTTGCCTTCAATCCTTCGCAGCACCCAAAAGATGTCAAAACTTGATTTTGTTTTGTTTGGGATCTCGTAATCGATCCCCGCCCGTGTGCTTAACTTTCATACATAAAGCATGTCTACTCGTCATAAATTTATTACTACAAGTCTCTAAAATTAATTTACTGTCTATGTTTCTTAATTTAGCACTTAATTTAACACTGTCTATGTTTCTTAATTTAGCACTTAATTTAACACTGTCTATGTTTCTTAATTTAGCACTTAATTTAACACTGTCTATGTTTCTTAATTTAGCACTTAATTTAACACTGTCTATGTTTCTTAATTTAGCACTTAATTTAGCACTGTCTATGTTTCTTAATTTAGCACGGTTTCTTAATTTAGCACTGTCTGTTTCTTAATTTAGCACTGTCTATGTTTCTTAATTTAGCACTGTCTGTTTCTTAATTTAGCACTGTCTGTTTCTTAATTTAGCACTGTCTATGTTTCTTAATTTAGCACTGTCTATGTTTCTTAATTTAGCACTGTCTGTTTCTTAATTTAGCACTGTCTGTTTCTTAATTTAGCACTGTCTGTTTCTTAATTTAGCACTGTCTATGTTTCTTAATTTAGCACTGTCTATGTTTCTTAATTTAGCTTCTTAATTTAGCACTGTATGTTTCTTAATTTAGCACTGTCTATGTTTCTTAATTTAGCTTCTTAATTTAGCACTGTCTGTTTCTTAATTTAGCACTGTCTATGTTTCTTAATTTAGCTTCTTAATTTAGCACTGTCTGTTTCTTAATTTAGCACTGTCTATGTTTCTTAATTTAGCACTGTCTGTTTCTTAATTTAGCACTGTCTGTTTCTTAATTTAGCACCGTCTATATTTCTTAATTTAGCACCGTTAATTTAGCGGTCTATATTTCTTAATTTAGTGCCGTCTATATTTCTTAATTTAGCGCCGTCTATATTTCTTAATTTAGCACCGTCTACTTTACTCCATGTATAACTTCATAGAAGTGTCCACTCGTCAAATTTTACTACCAGAACTCAAGCCGTAAAAACTGTTTCAAGATTCAGCGTTTAATGTTTGTCTACTCAGCCAAACACCCAATATCAGTAAAGGGTTATCAATATCATAAACACGCTTGTGCACATGCACTATGTCTGAGTCAGCATGCAGCTACATGTGTGCACATGCAATATGGAGTCTAGCTGAGCTGAGTCAGCATGCAGTGCATGTGTGCACATGCAATATGGAGTCTAGCTGAGCTGAGTCAGCATGCAGCTACATGTGTGCACATGCAATATGGAGTCTAGCTGAGCTGAGTCAGCATGCAGCTGCATGTGCGCACATGCAATATGGAGTCTAGCTGCATGTTTTTGTTAGTTTCCTCATATTGTGCACACAGCCCCTCAACAAAGCCACATAACTACTTATGATGCATGTGTCTGTGTAGTATATGATACACAAGCACGTGCGTCCACATAATTACTTATGATGCACGTGTCTGTGTGTAGTATATGATACACAAGCACGTGCGTCCATATAATTACTTATGATGCACGTGTCTGTGTGTAGTATATGATACACAAGCACGTGCGTCCATATAATTACTTATGATGCACGTGTCTGTGTGTAGTATATGATACACAAGCACGTGCGTCTACTTTAGATACAAATGGTTGGTTAGTTCAGGTGTTGCACTGAGTGACTACTGGTAGGGACTGCTGGACTAGACAAGAAATGAGACAAAAACCATGTAAATGATCCTTTACCATATAATACTATGATATGCTTTAGGTAAGGGTCTGCATGTTTGCTGTCTTCGTTGATACGATTCTTGTTCATTTCTTGTAACTCCAATATATATATATATACATATATATAAGTAATATATATATGTATATATATTATAAGTAATATATGTATATATTATATATTATAAGTAATATATGTATATAATATAAGTAATATATGTATATATTATATATTATAAGTAATATATGTATATATTATATATTAAATAAGTAATATATGTATATTATAAGTAATATATGTATATATTATATATTATATATATTATATATTGCATATAATATTTTCTTTCATTCTTTGTCTTGTATATTTTTGTTTTGAAATAAACATATACACGCCCACACAACAGTGCTAAAAACGCCCACACTTGATTAACAGTACTAAACACACCCACACGTGATTAACAGTACTAAACACACCCACACATGATTAACAATACTAAACACACCCACACGTGATTAACAGTACTAAACACACCCACATGTGATTAAGAGTGCTAAACACACCCACACGTGATTAACAGTACTAAACACACCCACACATGATTAACAATACTAAACACACCCACACGTTATTAACAATACTAAACACACCCACATGTGATTAACAGTACTAAACACGCCCAATGTGATTAACAGTGCTAAACACACCCACACGTGATTAACAGTACTAAACACGCCCACACATGTGCTAAACACACCCACGCGTGATTAACAGTACTAAACACGCCCACACGTGATTAACAGTACTAAACACACCCACACGTGATTAACAGTACTAAAATAGCAGGAATAAGGATAATTGTTGTTTATTGCCACACCCACTTCACCGACCCTTGACCTATTATAGAGCAAGTACAGTGTGCTTATACAAACTAAATTTCGTGTCCCCAGAAAATGTCTTCTGCTCTCAAGGCAGAAGTGGGTGCACTATAAAATTCTTGTTTCTCTCCTGTTCTAGGCAAGCCAAGATCATCTTGTTTCTCTCCTGTTCTAGGCAAGCCAAGATCATCTTGTTTCTCTCCTGTTCTAGGCAAGCCAAGATCATCTTGTTTCTCTCCTGTTCTAGGCAAGCCAAGATTATCTTGTTTCTCTCCTGTTCTAGGCAAGCCAAGATCATCTTGTTTCTCTCCTGTTCTAGGAAAGCCAAGATCATCTTGTTTCTCTCCTGTTCTAGGCAAGCCAATACACTGTTTCTGATGTCCACTCAAGTAATATATAGGGTCAGAGTACACAGAGTCATGTGTATTTACACAATTCGACAAGCAGACATTATGCACTTGCATGCAGTAGTAGCGTGTGCATTACTGGCATGTGTAGGGGTCATGCAAGCATCAGTGGCACATGCATGCATGTGTATTGTCTCATGCAAGCATCAGTGGCATGTGAATTACTGGCATGTGTAGTGGTCATGCAAGCATCAGTGGCATGTGAATGCATTAGTGGCACATGCATGCATCAGTGGCACGTGTATGCATTAGTGGCACATGCATGCATCAGTGGCACGTGTATGCATCAGTGGCACATGCATGCATCAGTGGCACGTGTATGCATTAGTGGCACATGCATGCATCAGTGGCATGTGAATGCATTAGTGGCACATGCATGCATCAGTGGCACGTGTATGCATTAGTGGCACATGCATGCATCAGTGGCACGTGTATGCATTAGTGGCACATGCATGCATCAGTGGCACGTGTATGCATCAGTGGCACGTGCATGCATCAGTGGCACGTGTATGCATTAGTGGCACATGCATGCATCAGTGGCACGTGTATGCATTAGTGGCACATGCATGCATCAGTGGCACGTGTATGCATTAGTGGCACATGCATGCATCAGTGGCATGTGAATGCATTAGTGGCACATGCATGCATCAGTGGCACGTGTATGCATTAGTGGCACATGCATGCATCAGTGGCACGTGTATGCATTAGTGGCACATGCATGCATCAGTGGCACGTGTATGCATCAGTGGCACGTGCATGCATCAGTGGCACGTGTATGCATTAGTGGCACATGCATGGCTGAGAGACCTTCCAGGTGTGCTACAGGTCCTACAAATATTACCTGACATATAACTCTTGGACATGAAGTCATCGACAACTGCCTTGGTGGTGTTGAAGGCCTCCTCGCTGGGAGCCACAGGCTTCAGGGCTGCGAGGTACCGTGCGTACGAGTCCTCAAGCTTGGGAATAGGCAACCGAAGGAGGCCAGGTTGGAAGTGCATGGTGGGGAGATGGCTGACGTGCAGGTAGCGATCTTCTTCCTCACTCACAGAGCTCGCTAGGCCTCTCCCACAGGCTGTAGAGAACAGCCCGAGCTGTCTCGCTGCTCGAGAGAACTGCATGACAAGTTGTTTGTCAGTAAAGTGTGAACAAGGCGCATGAATACTGCAGACAGTGCCCTGTGTGTGACCTCTGTGACCTCTGTGTGACACTTCTGTGACCTTTGCATGAGGTCTGACCTGTGCACCTCTGTGTAATCTCCGTTAGATCACATGATCTGAACAAGGAGCAGCCAGCCCTGAGACCAGCTGTGACTACCACACCCATTATCCACACTCCATCTGCACACATCACAACCTGGTTGCCAACAGTGTCACAATGTTGCTCGCTCCTCCCCCTCAGAATATTTGCACATGACTCAGAGGGGATTTTCCCTTCCCCTCCTATAAAACATAGCAACTGTAGCAAGCCCACATTACTAATTAGACAGTTCAATTAGCACAGTTGCACTGCATACTTACTGACCCTAATAAAGTGGCCATTAATTACAGCAGCCAGGTTGAGAACTCATGTAGTAGTCATGTGACCCTAATTCAAGTGGCCATTAATTACAGCAGCCAGGGTTGAGAGCTCATGTAGTAGTCATGTGACCCTAATTCAAGTGGCCATTAATTACAGCAGCCAGGGTTGAGAGCTCATGTAGTAGTCATGTGACCCTAATTCAAGTGGCCATTAATTACAGCAGCCAGGGTTGAGAGCTCATGTAGTAGTCATGTGACCCTAATTCAAGTGGCCATTAATTACAGCAGCCAGGGTTGAGAGCTCATGTAGTAGTCATGTGACCCTAATTCAAGTGGCCATTAATTACAGCAGCCAGGGTTGAGAGCTCATGTAGTAGTCATGTGACCCTAATTCAAGTGGCCATTAATTACAGCAGCCAGGGTTGAGAGCTCATGTAGTAGTCATGTTAGTCACTGACCCTAATATGAAGTGGCCATCAATTACAGCAGCCAGGGTTGAGAGCTCATGTAGTAGTCATGTTAGTCTAAATGAAATAACTCCACAGAGCACATATTGTTGGGTGTGCCTGGTCACTGCAGGGTCTTCTCTATACAAAACTCAAGACAATGTTACACTTCTGCCCTCATTCAGATGGGATGTTGTCAGTAGCAACCTTTAGCTTGCGTGTGATACCAAAATATTGAGTACTAACCTCTCTCACTCCAGTGAGCATTGCAGAGGCCTATAGTTGATTCACAGTTCCCTGCCTGCACAGTCAGCACATTCAGTGTCCACAGTGTAACAAAAATGCTGAGTAATCGCGCTCACCACAACGGCTGTTTGAGTAGAATGCCAATTAAAAGGAGGAGGCAGTTGTGTACTTTTAGGTAACTTACATTTGGTCCTTTAAAAAATGATAGTTTGGCGACCTTTTTTTATATCCCGTGAAATAAGATTGGTAAGGTAAAAGGTCGGCAATCCTGATGAGAATTTCACAAGTTGTCGGTTGCAATTTGGTGCAGATCGTTTATAAGTTAGCGCCTGTACGCGTACACATACATTACAGTTGCCATTAATTTTGGGCTAGGGGATCCGATTTTTTGGGTTTGGTATCCATAAGAAATTTGGCATAGTATTGGCATCTTTTGAACCTGTTTGGCATTATTTCATTTTGGCATCGGAGCAAAATTTGGCATCGTATTGGCATCCTGAGTCGATTAGAAGTTGAAGTAGGAAATAAATATTAAAGGTGGTAACTAAGTGTATCTGTGTGAGCATGACGTGTGTGTTGCCATTAGTGTGTTGCCATTAGTAATGTACTGAACTAAAATGGCTGGTTCCAAAACAAAGTGGAAAAATGCATTGAAAGTGGCCGAAAATACCACAAGGAATGGGAGGACGAGTTTTTCTGGGTCAAGGCTTCACCAGAGGAGGCCTGCTGCAAGGTCTGCAAGGTCTGCAATGTTACCATGGGGCCCAAAAAGGCCATTTTGGAGAAGGACCAAAAGGGGAACAGGCACCTTCAGAGGTCGAGTCCATCAACCAGACTATGGGGATTCAGAGATTTGCCCTGAAAGTCTCCAGCTGTATCTCCCAAGCTGTTCAGGTTAGCAAATGTGGTAAAAATTAATGGTAGATGGTAAAAATGACAAATGCTGTTTTGTATCTGTAATTTCAGGAAGCCGAAATTAAAATGGCTGTGGCCATTGCAGCATCAATACCATCGACCATTTTGGAGAACTGGTGTTAAGTTTGGGTCATGGCAGTTCCCCTTGGCGGATTGAAGTTGCATAGGACAAAGTGTTCAAGAATTTTGACTCGAGTTGTGGCTCCAGCCTTGGAGAAGGCTTTAAAAGACGACCTAACTGGCAGAAGGTTTAGCTTCTTGGTGGATGAGAGTACAGACAGTGGAACTGACAAGAATCTGTGCCTGGTGGTGAAGTACTTCAGTCTGCAGTTCAGGAAATAGTCACAACCTACCTGGGCATGGTATCAGTCATTGAAACCACTGGACAGGCCCTGAAAATATTGGATGAAGTTGAACACTCTCTCAAGGACTGTGTTGTGTTTGGCAGTGATGGTGCTTCAAATCTGGTTGGAAAACACAACTCAGTATTCACTAGAATCAAGCTGATCTCCCCTGACTGCACCCTTTTCAAGTGTATATGCCATTCATTGGCCCTTGTTGTCCAGAAAGGATTTGGATTTAAAGAGATTCCTTCAGCAGTTGGATTCATGCTGTCTGCTTGGTTTTCCAGAAGCACTTTAAAAAGACATGATTACAACCAGATGAAGAGCAAAGAAGCCCTCTCCCCTTTCATAAGATGTCTACAACACGCTGGCTGGTTAGGGGGAAAGTGCTTGGCAACATCAGAAAAAATTGGCCTGAACTGACTGCCTACTTTAGCATGTTGGCTCCCAATGAGAAGGCTCCAGATGTGCGACACAAGATCAGGACTATCCTTGGATACCTCCGAAATGATATCATCAGGATATTCTTCACTTTCTTGACCCCAATTGTTGAAGAATTTGACTGGATCAATGTCCTGTTCCAATCTACTAATCTGGATCCAGAGAAAGCAACTTCAGATCTCAGTATCTTCCAAAAGACTCTACAAAGGAGGATAAAGTCGGTTCATGGGGACCTGCTTGCAGTGTCCCTGGTGGATTTTGGCCACAGCTTCATCAGTGAAATCACCTCCAACACAGCCAAGTACAGAAATCATGCAGATCAGCTCAGTCAATCCTCCAGAAATATCTCTGAGATGAAAGACACTTGCTTCAAGTCTCCAGTCCCTGAATGACCAACTGGCCAAGAGGATCCCAGACAATCTGCAGTTTCTCTGGCCTCAGCAATCTCAGTCCAAAGAAAGTCCTCTCTCAAGCCGCCAGGACTCCCTGTCACCAGCTTCCATTCCAGCACCTTGTCAGTGAGAAAATTGAACAGCAGTATAGGGCCCTGAAAGACGTCATCTGGTCAGAAGCAGAGGTGTTTGAAGGTGGTGTCATCCCATTGGCCACAGAGCAATTTTGGACTGGTGTGAGAATGCACAGGAACTCCAGTGGTAGCTTTGGGTTTCAGGAATAGGCAGATTATGCCTTGGATTCATTTGCAACTCCTGTGTTAAATGCAGTGGTAGAAAGAGTCTTTTCTCACGTTACTAATGTAAAGACCAAACAGAAGAACAGAATGAGCTTGAAAATGCTGGATGCCTCACTCAGGATCCGTACAAATCTGACTGAAAAAGGCACATGTTGCAAGCAGTTTGAGGTCACCAAAGAAATGCTGAGGCTTAGGAATGGAATATCTACATTGATATGTTGGAAGAACTTCAGGAACCTACAACAGGAACAGGCTCTGGTTCACAGTCATACAAGATCTGGAGATATTTTGAGTGAAATTGAACTCCTTGCTATAGAATAAATCATGTGGTATCTTGCTAACTTACATGTAAGTATAATTATATATAGTTATATGTACATCAAAAAGCAGTAATCAAAACTTCCTTCATAATTATAGAACTAAAATGTACCAAAATAATATCTTCATTCAGCAATAAAATACTTGAAATAATTATTGGGGGGAGGGTGTGCTCCCCCTCTCCTATGAATAATTTGGCATAGCATTGGCATCCTCCAGGTTCGAATTTGCCATCCAACTGTTGAAAAGTTCTGGCAACGCTGACATACTAACATACTTACAAACGTACATAGATAAGTAGGCCATGAATTAGCAGTTGACAAATGCAACTCTACCAACTGGAGGGACTGATTTGCAGGGGTTATATACCACAGCTGCACAGCTGGAATGTGATCCTGAATCACTGAATGGAGAAGAAAGAAAGTTAGTCTGCAGCAGAGCCAACACATGATGTTACTCTAACCCCATTTTGTTGCCAGGCGAGAAGCTGAGGAGTTAAATGATGTGTCTACCTCCCATACTCACAGAGAACTAAGAGGGTAAATGAAGTGTCTACTTCCCATACTCACAGAGAACTAAGAGGGTAAATGAAGCGTCTACTTCCCTTACTCACAGAGAACTAAGGGGGTAAATGAAGTGACTACCTCCCTTATACTCACAGAGAACTAAGAGGGTAAATGAAGTGACTACCTCCCTTATACTCACAGAGAACTAAGGGGGTAAATGAAGTGACTACCTCCCTTACTCACAGAGAACTAAGGGGGTAAATGAAGCGTCTACTTCCCTTACTCACAGAGAACTAAGGGGGTAAATGAAGCGTCTACTTCCCTTACTCACAGAGAACTAAGGGGGTAAATGAAGTGACTACCTCCCTTACTCACAGAGAACTAAGGGGGTAAATGAAGTGTCTACTTCCCTTACTCACAGAGAACTAAGGGGGTAAATGAAGCGTCTACTTCCCTTACTCACAGAGAACTAAGGGGGTAAATGAAGCGTCTACCTCCCTTACTCACAGAGAACTAAGGGGGTAAATGAAGTGTCTACTTCCCTTACTCAACAGAGAACTAAGAGGGTAAATGAAGCGTCTACCTCCCTTACTCTCAGAGAACTAAGAGGGTAAATGAAGCGTCTACCTCCCTTACTCACAGAGAACTAAGGGGGTAAATGAAGTGTCTACTTCCCTTACTCAACAGAGAACTAAGAGGGTAAATGAAGTGTCTACCCCATACTCACAGAGAACTAAGGGGGTAAATGAAGCGTCTACCTCCCTTACTCACAGAGAACTAAGGGGGTAAATGAAGTGTCTACTTCCCTTACTCAACAGAGAACTAAGAAGCGTCTACCTCCCTTACTCTCAGAGAACTAAGAGGGTAAATGAAGCGTCTACCTCCCTTACTCACAGAGAACTAAGGGGGTAAATGAAGTGTCTACTTCCCTTACTCAACAGAGAACTAAGAGGGTAAATGAAGTGTCTACCCCATACTCACAGAGAACTAAGGGGGTAAATGAAGCGTCTACTTCCCTTACTCACAGAGAACTAAGGGGGTAAATGAAGTGTCTACCTCCCATACTCGCTGTTCGTAAGCTCCTTTCTTGATTTTTTCATGTTTTCTGTAATGGGTAGAGAGGGTGTTTCTGTTGGATGGAGCATGTGGATTAATTTGCTCAATTAACTACTTCCATTGAACCCTTTTCATGCAAACTTAGTAAAACATAACCAAGAAATTGCAACCCTAAAGAATGAGATATCGAAGTTGAGATCAGAACTCATCAACTTAACCAAAGCTTATGCGGGGGCGGGGTAACTCGGGTAATCAAAAATCTCAACTGCACTGGATGTAAACACTACTAACAAATGGCGACATCTAGCACAAGGCACCTCAATCGTCTAACGCTCTTCTTGTTTGTACTTACTCTCCCGTTATTATTCTACCAGCTCTTTTCAGAGCCAAACATCCACCGCATGTCCTCCAATATAGCTACATCATTTTTGCCTCTGCTATCTCGCTCCTCGCAACCATCCCAATCACTACTTAATTCTCATTTCTTCCTCAACGGTCTTCGATGCATCTGTAGTCGTAAATGCTGTCATATCACAAATTCTGCCTGTACTACCTGCATGGCTAATATTGGTTGCCTTCTACAGGCCCTCTCAGGTGACGGTGGAAACCAATCCTATCCCTAGCACCCTAGACACAGTTAAATGTGTCTGTAACACCAATGTAGAAGAAGACATGATCCAGTGTGAAACCTGCTCCTATTGGTCTCACTGGAAGTTGTTTCAATTACTCAAGCAGAGAAACATACTCATTTTCTTGTCCCCACTGTATCAAATCCTCAGTCCTGCACTCTTCAAACCATTGCTAACCTAATACAAAAACTGGAAACCAATGTCCAGACCTTGTACTCCTGGTGCAAAATACTTCGGATTTAATGTCTACGCCAATTCAAGCTGAGCTGGACAATATCTGTGGAATTGTTTCCTCGCTTTCTTCTTCCACCTTCCATGTCTTGCCCAGTTATCAGAGTAAGTGTCGAGCAATCCTCTTCTCCTAAATCATTTTCTGTCCCTCCAGTTTCTTCCTATATGCATGGTCAAAAGTCCCCTAAGTCAACCCCACCAAACCTTTTTAACTCACGGAACTGGCACGGCATCAGACACTTTTTTATCCAGCTGCTGCCCCACCCCAAAGCCGCTAAACCTTCCTCGCCGAAATGGCCTCCGTTCATGCAAGCCCCTCTGCTACCTACTCCCACTTATCCTATTTATCCCCAACCAACTCCAGGGGTTCCCCTTCAGGTCCCTGGCATAAGAGGCAAATATCAACCACCATTACACTTCAACCAAGGCTACTCCCCTGAGACCTCCACAAAACACCTCCCACTCCCTTCTCCACCACCCCAACGACCTCTCTCCCATCAGCCCTCTGCACCTCGCTGCTCAAACTCACCTTACCACTTCTGGGTCTACTTTCGTCTCTCCTAGTGCCACACCTCCTGCCCTCTCCCAGTTACTAGCAGTACCCAAATCAACCACAAATGACCTAAAGATATTCTATTTTAATGCACACAGTCTTCTTCCAAAATTTGATGACGCCAATTCAAGCTGAGCTGGACAATATCTGTGGAATTGTTTCCTCGCTTTCTTCTTCCACCTTCCATGTCTTGCCCAGTTATCAGAGTAAGTGTCGAGCAATCCTCTTCTCCTAAATCATTTTCTGTCCCTCCAGTTTCTTCCTATATGCATGGTCAAAAGTCCCCTAAGTCAACCCCACCAAACCTTTTTAACTCACGGAACTGGCACGGCATCAGACACTTTTTTATCCAGCTGCTGCCCCACCCCAAAGCCGCTAAACCTTCCTCGCCGAAATGGCCTCCGTTCATGCAAGCCCCTCTGCTACCTACTCCCACTTATCCTATTTATCCCCAACCAACTCCAGGGGTTCCCCTTCAGGTCCCTGGCATAAGAGGCAAATATCAACCACCATTACACTTCAACCAAGGCTACTCCCCTGAGACCTCCACAAAACACCTCCCACTCCCTTCTCCACCACCCCAACGACCTCTCTCCCATCAGCCCTCTGCACCTCGCTGCTCAAACTCACCTTACCACTTCTGGGTCTACTTTCGTCTCTCCTAGTGCCACACCTCCTGCCCTCTCCCAGTTACTAGCAGTACCCAAATCAACCACAAATGACCTAAAGATATTCTATTTTAATGCACACAGTCTTCTTCCAAAATTTGATGAACTTACAACATTCTATAAACCCTACATAATTGCTATAGTTGAGACATGACTCTCCCCAGATGTCTCTGACTCTGAAATTGCTTCTGCTCTTTCAGACTAGATCGAAATAGACATGGAGGTATAGTAGTCTATGTCAAGTCAAGTCTTCTCGTCTCAATCATCTCTCTCAATCCATTTCTACGCTTGAACTTCTAACTATCTCAATTAAGCTTCCAAATTCATCCTTCCTTTTTGCCACGTTTTATCGCCCACCTTCATCACCCGACCATCCAGATCATTTACTTGCTTCACTTGCTGCTCTTCCCCTCCATTCCCCACCTTTCTACAAAGGAACTTATTCTGCTTGGGGACTTTAATGTTAATTTTTTGTTACCTTCACCGCTTCTCAAGGTAAAAAAAACATCTTGTATTCCATCTCTTACTTACCAAGATCAAACTTGTGCTTCCCCTCAGTCTAAACTGAGGTTCTAAATCACTTCTTCTCCAGCTGTTTTAATAAGCCTTCTCCACCCCTCTGTAATCACACACCATCTCTTCCACCCTTCCCTTGCCCACCCGAGCTCCTCTGCTCACCGGACGAGATTGTAAGTCTTCTAACTTGCATTCCCTCTGAGAAATCAACTGGTCCTGATTCTATCTCAGCCAGAATGCTTAGATCCACAGCTGCATCCATATCAATTCCTCTTTCTCTAATTCCTCCATCTCTACTGGTGCACTACCCACTGACTGGAAGCATTCCTTTGTAGTTCTTATCCCAAAAACATAAAAACATCTCCACCTTCGTCTTTCCTCAAGGATCATCGTCCAATCTCCTTATTATCCCTAATAAGCAAGGTATTAAAATGCCACATATTTTACAAACTTATCACCATACAATGTTTTGTCAAACATTCAGTTCGGATTTCGCCCAGGTCTGTCTACTGAAATAGCAATACTTATCGTAACTCAATCCTGGTTTGCTTCCCTGGATGCCCACAAGTCTGTCTGTGCAGTCTTTCTAGACATCAAGAAAGCTTTTACTCTGTGCCGCATAGACCATTCTTAAACACTCTATCCTCACTTAATATTCCTTCTCACATTCCTCTGTAGGCTTACTTCCTATCTTACGGCCGGGTCACAGAGTGTCGCTATCTCTGGCGTTCTCTCTTCTTCATGTCATGCACCCTCAATGTCTGATTGCACTGAATCTAATGATTCAAATTGGCCAGATCACGGATGAGGGATATCCTTTACCGACCCCATGGACCGGTTCCTTGACACCCTACGAAGGAGACTAGTCTGGCCAAGAATGACCGTTGATGTGAAAGAAACATGTCAGTCCTTTCCGGCCTGCCAACTGGCCGTCTCTGCAACCCTCAAGAGAGTCCCCCTACACCCATTACCCATCATTCGTATGCCCTTCAAATGAATTGCCATGGACATTTTTGGACCCTTGCGAAGGACGAAGTCAGATAATAAGTACGTCTTTGTGGTAATCGATTATGCCACCATGTGGCCAGAGGCATTCTACGCAATATTACCACTGAAACCATAATTGAGTGTTTGCTAGATATTACATCTAGGCTGGGGTGTTAGAGCAGCTTAGTCCGCAGGGAAGGGGTGGATTTCTCCCGATAACCCTCCGATGCCGGAAGCGTTAGCTGCCCTAACTGTAAATTGGCTGCACCAGAGTCATGAATTGGCTGCCCAACCTTAGCTAACCTAGGCAGAGAAGTTTAGGCATTTAAGGCTAACTAAAAAGAGTAGTTGTACAAACTCAGAACTGACCTCCCAGGGCTGGTTTGAGCTTAAATACTCCCAATGGGCATATATCCATATATGGTGATTTCACCAACATTATATCACAGATGGCCAATGAAATCTACACAGCACAGTACATTACATAATCTGTTTTAACATTCCCAATTACTCACACCTAGATCGCTAACATCTGATTAATCCCACTTAACATGCTATTGTTGCTTGGCCTGTAGACAGCTGCCTGCAGGTTCTGTTGGGGCTTGGCTCCAACATGGGGATACCTAAGGAGGTGCTCTCCAACAGTGGATCCATCAACTATGATGAGAGAGTTCTGCAAGAGGACGAGAATACATCAGATCAAGACGTCACCGTACCACCACGAAACCGATGGGATGGTGGAAAGATTAAACTGCACACTAAAGTGCCTCCTCCGCAAGTTGACCCAAAAAGGTACCGTTGAGTGGGATAAGTGTTTACCATTAACACTATGGGCTTACCGAGGTTCGACCCACAAATCTACTGGTTACTCACCATGTGAGCTTCTGTTTGGCCGTAAAATGAGAACCCACTTGACGAGCTGGTGGACGTGTGGAGTGATGAAAGGAATGAGGAAAACGACGTGTAGTGGAGTATCTGCGTCTCCTTCAGGATGTAGTGGAATATCTGCATCTCCTTCAGGATATAGTGGAGTATCTGCATCTCATTCAGGATGTAGTGGAATATCTGTGTCTCCTTCAGGATGTAGTGGAGTGTCTGCATCTCCTTCAGGATGTAGTGGAGTATCTGCATCTCCTTCAGGATGTAGTGGAGTACCTGCATCTCCTTCAGGATGTAGTGGAGTATCTGCATCTCCTTCAGGATGTAGTGGAGTATCTGCATCTCCTTCAGGATGTAGTGGAGTATCTGCGTCTCCTTCAGGATGTAGTGGAGTATCTGCGTCTCTTTCAGGATGTAGTGGAGTATCTGCGTCTCCTTCAGGATGTAGTGGAGTATCTGCATCTCCTTCAGGATGTAGTGGAGTGGCTGAGTCTCCTTCAGGATGTAGTGGAGTTTCTGCGTCTCCTTCAGGATGTAGTGGAGCATCTGCGTCTCCTTCAGGATGTAGTGGAGTATCTGCGTCTCCTTCAGGATGTAGTGGAGTATCTGCATCTCCTTCAGGATGTAGTGGAGTATCTGCATCTCCTTCAGGATGTAGTGGAGTACATATCTGCATCTCCTTCAGGATGTAGTGGAGTATCTGCATCTCCTTCAGGATGTAGTGGAGTATCTGCATCTCCTTCAGGATGTAGTGGAGTATCTGCGTCTCCTTCAGGATGTAGTGGAGTATCTGCGTCTCTTTCAGGATGTAGTGGAGTATCTGCGTCTCCTTCAGGATGTAGTGGAGTATCTGCATCTCCTTCAGGATGTAGTGGAGTGGCTGAGTCTCCTTCAGGATGTAGTGGAGTTTCTGCGTCTCCTTCAGGATGTAGTGGAGCATCTGCGTCTCCTTCAGGATGTAGTGGAGTATCTGCGTCTCCTTCAGGATGTAGTGGAGTATCTGCATCTCCTTCAGGATGTAGTGGAGTATCTGCATCTCCTTCAGGATGTAGTGGAGTATCTGCGTCTCCTTCAGGATGTAGTGGAGTATCTGCGTCTCCTTCGGGATGTAGTGGAGTATATGAGTCTCCTTCAGGAAGTATCTGCGTCTCCTTCAGGATGTAGTGCGTCTCCTTCAGGATGTAGTGGAATATCTGCGTCTCTTTCAGGATGTAGTGGAGTATCTGCATCTCCTTCAGGATGTAGTGGAGTATCTGCATCTCCTTCAGGATGTAGTGGAGTATCTGCGTCTCCTTCAGGATGTAGTGGAGTATCTGCGTCTCTTTCAGGATGTAGTGGAGTATCTGCGTCTCCTTCAGGATGTAGTGGAGTATCTGCATCTCCTTCAGGATGTAGTGGAGTGGCTGAGTCTCCTTCAGGATGTAGTGGAGTTTCTGCGTCTCCTTCAGGATGTAGTGGAGCATCTGCGTCTCCTTCAGGATGTAGTGGAGTATCTGCGTCTCCTTCAGGATGTAGTGGAGTATCTGCATCTCCTTCAGGATGTAGTGGAGTATCTGCATCTCCTTCAGGATGTAGTGGAGTATCTGCGTCTCCTTCAGGATGTAGTGGAGTATCTGCGTCTCCTTCGGGATGTAGTGGAGTATATGAGTCTCCTTCAGGAAGTATCTGCGTCTCCTTCAGGATGTAGTGCGTCTCCTTCAGGATGTAGTGGAATATCTGCGTCTCTTTCAGGATGTAGTGGAGTATCTGCATCTCCTTCAGGATGTAGTGGAGTATCTGCATCTCCTTCAGGATGTAGTGGAGTATCTGCGTCTCCTTCAGGATGTAGTGGAGTATCTGTGTCTCCTTCAGGATGTAGTGGAGTATCTGCATCTCCTTCAGGATGTAGTGGAGTGGCTGAGTCTCCTTCAGGATGTAGTGGAGTTTCTGCGTCTCCTTCAGGATGTAGTGGAGCATCTGCATCTCCTTCAGGGTGTAGTGGAGTATCTGCGTCTCCTTCAGGATGTAGTGGAGCATCTGCGTCTCCTTCAGGATGTAGTGGAGTATCTGCGTCTCCTTCAGGATGTAGTGGAGTATCTGAGTCTCCTTCAGGATGTAGTGGAGTATCTGCGTCTCCTTCAGGATGTAGTGGAGTATCTGCGTCTCCTTCAGGATGTAGTGGAGTATTTGCGTCTCCTTCAGGATGTAGTGGAGTATCTACATCTCCTTCAGGATGTAGTGGAGTATCTGCATCTCCTTCAGGATGTAGTGGAGCATCTGCGTCTCCTTCAGGATGTAGTGGAGTATCTGCGTCTCCTTCAGGATGTAGTGGAGTATCTACGTCTCCTTCAGGAAGTATCTGCGTCTCCTTCAGGATGTAGTGGAATATCTGCGTCTCCTTCAGGATGTAGTGGAGTATCTCCGTCTCCTTCAGGATGTAGTGGAGTATCTGCATCTCCTTCAGGATGTGGTGGAGTATCTGCATCTCCTTCAGGATGTAGTGGAGTATCTGCGTCTCCTTCAGGATGTAGTGGAGCATCTGCGTCTCCTTCAGGATGTAGTTGAGTTTCTGCGTCTCCTTCAGGATGTAGTGAAGCATCTGCGTCTCCTTCAGGATGTAGTGGAGTATCAGCGTCTCCTTCAGGATGTAGTGGAGTATCTGCGTCTCCTTCAGGAAGTATCTGCGTCTCCTTCAGGATGTAGTGCGTCTCCTTCAGGATGTAGTGGAATATCTGCGTCTCCTTCAGGATGTAGTGGAGTATCTGCGTCTCCTTCAGGATGTAGTGGAGTATCTGTGTCTCCTTCAGGATGTAGTGGAGCATCTGCATCTCCTTCAGGATGTAGTGGAGGATCTGCGTCTCCTTCAGGATGTAGTGGAGTGTCTGAGTCTCCTTCAGGATGTAGTGGAGCATCTGTGTCTCCTTCAGGATGTAGTGGAGGATCTGCGTCTCCTTCAGGATGTAGTGGAGTGTCTGAGTCTCCTTCAGGATGTAGTGGAGTATCTGCGTCTCCTTCAGGATGTAGTGGAGTATCTGCGTCTCCTTCAGGATGTAGTGGAGTATCTGCGTCTCCTTCAGGATGTAGTGGAGTATCTGCGTCTCCTTCAGGATGTAGTGGAGTATCTGCATCTCCTTCAGGATGTAGTGGAGTATCTGCATCTCCTTCAGGATGTAGTGGAATATCTACATCTCCTTCAGGATGTAGTGGAGTATCTGCATCTCCTTCAGGATGTAGTGGAGTATCTGCATCTCCTTCAGGATGTAGTGGAGTATCTGCGTCTCCTTCAGGATGTAGTGGAGTATCTGAGTCTCCTTCAGGATGTAGTGGAAGATCTGCGTCTCCTTCAGGATGTAGTGGAGTATCTGCATCTCCTTCAGGATGTAGTGGAGTATCTGCATCTCCTTCAGGATGTAGTGGAGTATCTGTGTCTCCTTCAGGATGTAGTGGAGTATCTGTCAAATGATCTAAATCATGCTGATGCTGCTGATAGAAAAGCTAGCTGTCCTTTTGAACAATAATGGTATTGTTTCTGGCTGTGCTATCTTCAAAGCTGATTTCCAAATTGGGCATTGTTCTGGATGATAACAGTGCCACTGCAGACCCTACAAGTGATCAGGCTAACCTGCCTACTAGAACCTCTCACCAACCTACATGACCACATGCATCACCTGCCATCTGCCATGACCACATGCATCACCTGCCATCTGCCATGACCACATGCATCACCTGCCATCTGCCATGACCACATGCATCACCTGCCATCTGCCATGACCACATGCATCACCTGCCATCTGCCATGACCACATGCATCACCTGCCATCTGCCATGACCACATGCATCACCTGCCATCTGCCATGACCACATGCATCACCTGCCATCTGCCATGACCACATGCATCACCTGCCATCTGCCATGACCACATGCATCACCTGCCATCTGCCATGACCACATGCATCACCTGCCATCTGCCATGACAACATGCATCACCTGCCATCTGCCATGACCACATGCATCACCTGCCATCTGCCATGACCACATGCATCACCTGCCACCTGCCATGACCACATGCATCACCTGCCACCTGCCATGACCACATGCATCACTGCCACCTGCCATGACCACATGCATCACCTGCCACCTGCCATGACCACATGCATCACCTGCCACCTGCCATGACCACATGCATCACCTGCCATCTGCCATTCCAACACGCATACTTTTTCAGTTCTTGTTTGTCCTCGTGATCACATCAATTACAATTCACCCCAAATCTCCATCAAGAGATCAAGTAATTTAACTGCACATGCACAGCCATTGGTCTACAATTTCTGCACTATTCTCTATTTTAACGCAAGGAGTTTATTGCCTAAACAGATACATTGAGAGCTGAGGTCGCTGATAAGCATCCATCTATTGTATGTATTGGCAAATACTTGACCAGGTTAGCAATTGAAAATCACAGCTTAATCAGACGTGACAGAAATAGGCATGGAGATGGCATCATCATGCATGTTCTCGCTACTCTAATCTGGGAAATAATGTGGAATGGCACAGATGACTGAGTTTGTAGCTATAACAGTCAGGCCACGTAATGATAAGCATTGCATTTCAACTGTATATCGTCCTCCTTCATCACCGGTCTCCTTTTTTGATAACTTATGTAGTACATTGCAGCAAATTTATCCACATCAGTTCTACAGATATATTTTAATTGGTGACTTTAATGTTAATGTCCTCAACCCAAACCACTCACATTATTTGAGACTTCAGAGTATTCAGCAGCTTTTTCACTATTGCAAGTTGTTAGAACACCAACACACATCTGCATTGAAAATTGTGACTCTTTTGATAGATTTGGTTCTAATATCTGATAAAACATCTATTCACAAGTGTGTCATAGTTCTTACCAGATTCCCTTGGTCTGGACCTACCCCTTACATGGAAACACCAGCTGGGCACATAAGAACCAGTCCTAGAGTAATTTGGAGCTATGGTGATGCTGATTTTGAGAGGGCTTGTGAAATGATCAATGAATCTGACTGGGACAGTTTACTAGGAGGAAGAGACATTAATTGTTCTGCAGCCAACTGGTCTGCAAAATTTTGTGAAATCATGTCTGCATGCAATCCTCACCGGACTTTGAGTGGCAAAAAAATGTTCCTTGGTTGTCAAGCGTGTCATTAGGTTAACCAGGAAAAGAAATACGGCACTCAGAGCTGCACTGAGAACTCGACAACATGAGAAGTCCAAGTATAAGAAACTTAGAAATGAAGTTGTGGGGTTCCCATGTAGTGCTGAGTCAGCATGTCTGGCGAGGATAAACCACAAAACAAAAAAGATTTCTGGAAAATGGTAAAATATCTCAACAAGAAAAAGTCTGCCACCCAAACTCTCCATTATAAGGATGAAATTGGTGAGTCTGACTTAGACAAGGACAATATTTGAATTTTCCTCGCACTGCCTCAACCAAGCCACACACCCTTAACTCAGTCTGACAATGTATATGCCAGTGAAAACTGTATGCCTTGCACTGACAAGTTCCTGTGCACAGATGAGGAAGTATTTCATATGATAATGTCACTGGACACCACAAAAGCAAATGGTCTGCATGGAATATCAGCAAAAATGCTAAAGGGAACAGCATATAGCATTACCCCATCTCTTACAAAACTTTTCAACTTATCCATTACTTCCCACAATGCTGGAAAACATCCTCTGTTGTTCCAATCCCAAAATCAAAGAAGGGAAATGAGTGCACTTTTGTCAGTAGTTAGCAAGATGCTCGAGCGCCATCTACATCAGTCGATCACTGACCAGTTGGAAGTGTTACATCCACTAGCTGACAAGCAACAGGGTTTCCAACATGGAAAATCAACAGTTCTTTACTATCAGTTACACATGATTGGCTTAAGATGTTGGAATATGGTCCGGAGGCATGCACCATATTTTTTGATTTAACAAAAGTGTTTGACTCAATTCCTCATCAGCTCCTGGATAAACTGACAAACTATGGTTTGGACAGTCTCCCAACAGCCTGGATAAGGAGTTACTTATTTAACAGGAAGCAACATGTGGGGGAAGGTGGTGTGTCTTCACGGGATGCCATGGTACTATCGGGTGTTCCACAGGGTTCAGTATTGGCTCTTTTTAATCTATATGGATGATGTAACTCTCTGCTGGAAGCACCTTGAATCTCTATGCTGATGACATGCTCTTTACAAAGCAGTCAGAAGAATTAATGACTTCTCGAGTCTACAAATGGACATTGACCGTATCAACTACTGGGCCTGTTTTAATAATCTTTTCTTTAACCCAACCAAGTGTAAGAGCATGATAAAAATAAACCATTACAGCATTCCCAACTTGTTATGAATGCTACAACTCTGGACAAAGTTAATTCTTACAAATTCCTTGCTGGCTGCTCTCTGTCTTGGTCTGCACATATGGATGGTATTATCTGTGCTAAAACTTGGAAACTAATTGGCCTATTATATAGGAGTTTCTATAATCATATAGATGCCGCCAGCATGCTAGAGATGTACAATGTCCTAGTAAGGCCGCATCTTGAATATGCTGCCCCTGTTTGGGGCCCATACCACATCGGAAATGTTGCGAAATTTGAGAAAGTCCAAAAGTTTGCTCTCAAGATGTGTACAAAACAGTGGGCCTGCAGCTATCAGGACCTAGTAATCATAACTGGAAGCCCATCTCTTGAGAATCGCAGAATATTTCTGAAGTTATGTATGGTATTCAAAATTATGAAAGTCTAGCTGCTATTTCCTCAAGATGTATTCATTGTCAAACTGAACATGCAGAATAACCCAGGACCAATACCACATTGAATCAACCATATGCTAGGACACAGGCATTCATTTGTACTTGGTTCTGTCACCTTGTGGAACAAGAAAGCTCTAGAGACCCATTCACTGAACAAATGAATATATACTTTCGTGCTTTCTTCACCTTGTCAGTTAATGGAACCTTTCGGTAAAATCAGTCAAGGGAGATTATGTTATGTAGCCGATTGGACATTGCAGCTAATGGATTTTTGGGGATGGGAGACACAAAAAACATTCCTCGATGTTCGTATTTTTTAAATTTATAATTATTTTTATTTTATTAATTAAATAAAAATCATTCAAATGATACACGAATAGCTAATATTAAGGTACCCAGGTTATGACGACAAGGACAAAGGTGCAATGTAGGTATTGTAAGTGATGATGCACAAGGTTACCAACACTTATGTGCATGCACTAGGTCACCAACACTCATGTGCATGCACTAGGTCACCAACACTCATGTGCATGCACTAGGTCACCAACACTCATGTGCATGCACTAGGTCACCAACACTCATGTGCATGCACTAGGTCACCAACACTCATGTGCATGCACTAGGTCACCAACACTCATGTGCATGCACTAGGTCACCAACAATCATGTGCGTGCACTAGGTCACCAACACTCATGTGCGTGCACTAGGTCACCAACACTCATGTGCATGCACTAGGTCACCAACACTCATGTGCATGCACTAGGTCACCAACACTCATGTGCATGCACTAGGTCACCAACACTCATGTGCATGCACTAGGTCACCAACACTCATGTGCGTGCACTAGGTCACCAACACTCATGTGCGTGCACTAGGTCACCAACACTCATGTGCATGCACTAGGTCACCAACACTCATGTGCATGCACTAGGTCACCAACACTCATGTGCATGCACTAGGTCACCAACACTCATGTGCATGCACTAGGTCACCAACACTCATGTGCGTGCACTAGGTCACCAACACTCATGTGCATCCACTAGGTCACCAACACTCATGTGCATGCACTAGGTCACCAACACTCATGTGCATGCACTAGGCCACCAACACTCATGTGCATGCACTAGGCCACCAACACTCATGTGCATGCACTAGGTCACCAACACTCATGTGCATGCACTAGGTCACCAACACTCATGTGCGTGCACTAGGTCACCAACACTCATGTGCATGCACTAGGTCACCAACACTCATGTGCATGCACTAGGTCACCAACACTCATGTGCATGCACTAGGTCACCAACACTCATGTGCGTGCACTAGGTCACCAACACTCATGTGCATGCACTAGGTCACCAACACTCATGTGCATGAGGATTGACGTTGGCAGATTGACTGCCGAGTCTATTACAGCCACACCCACAAGGTTACCGACGCTCATGTATGTGCAGATTGATGTTGGCAGCTGCTGAGTCTATTAAAGCAACAACCAGGTACAGCACAGTACACTAAATATTAATTTAACCCCCCTGCCCACATCTAGCCAAGGCATTATTTATACTCATGCAATGCTGAAGAAAAAGAATTAACAAGAGGACGTTTTTACGCCAGGAAAATGAGCAAAACAAGTCGTATATTGTTTAGTTGTATTGTAAAAAAGAAAGTTTCTAGAAGGAAGACAATTACAAAATCTCATCTGATCATTTCCTATTCATGCACAATTTCCTCCTTACCAGATATGAATTCTTAGTTTTATGAAGCTCCTTACCAGATATGAATTCTCAGATATGCATAGTTTTATTAAGCTCCTTACCAGATTAGAAACCTCAGATATGCATAGTTTTATGATTCCTCGGAGACATGCAAACGTACGTAACATCGATATTTATTTACCTTTTATGAAAGTGGAATATTGAGATGCAACCAAATATTTTCTGTCAGCTTTGGGATAACATTTGGAAGGTTTTACAAATGGAGGGAAGAGAGGCAGCAAGTGTGAAACTCACTTTATAAAGAGGAGGAGTAGGTGATGATAGAAAGCATCAGTGCTCCAAATATATGCTACAACTAATATGGGAAAGAAAACACACCTACCTTCTGGCTCAATATCCCTTAACTTCTGGCTCAATATCCCCTTCTGGCTCAATATCCCTTACCTTCTGGCTCAATATCCCTTACCTTCTGGCTCAAGATCCCTTACCTTCTGGCTCAACATCCCTTACCTTCTGGCTCAACATCCCTTACCTTCTGGCTCAACATGCCTTACCTTCTGGCTCAATATCCCTTACCTTCTGGCTCAATATCCCTTACCTTCTGGTCCATGGCCTTACCCACTCACATCTTTTCAAACAAGAAAGGAATGTCGTTACACCTTGTCTTTCAAGCTCTTAGTTACCTACATATGAACAACCTCTGCAATGGCTGCCTCAAGACTTGGAAGCTGCCTCTCCTGCAGATGGAGAACACTGTGAGTACAGCTGCTGCCCATGGGACTGTACTTACAATACTCTACATTACATTACTACTGCTGTGGATGAGAGCTTCAGCTAATGTCGGGGCAGGAGATGGCTGGGCAATGCAATGTTAACCATGCTCATGAATCATGGAGTTGTCATACCAACCACATCCATGCTGAGGGTGTAATTACAGGAGTGCACCACGTCCATGCTGAGGGTGTAATTACAGGAGTGCACTACGTCCATGCTGAGGGTGTAATTACAGAAGTGGACCACGTCCATGCTGAGGGTGTAATTACAGGAGTGCACCACGTCCATGCTGAGGGTGTAATTACAGGAGTGGACCACATCCATGCTGAGGGTGTAATTATAGGAGTGCACCGCATCCATGCTGAGGGTGTAATTACAAGAGTGCACTCCGTCCATGCTGAGGGTGTAATTACAGGAGTGGACCACGTCCATGCTGAGGGTGTAATTACAGGAGTGGACCACGTCCATGCTGAGGGTGTAATTACAGGAGTGGACCACGTCCATGCTGAGGGTGTAATTACAGGAGTGGACCACGTCCATGCTGAGGGTGTAATTACAGGAGTGCACCACGTCCATGCTGAGGGTGTAATTACAGGACTTATTTAGATTGTTGGCTCCCTTTACCAAATGAACAGATGGACACAGTTACACGAGCACTGCTTTGGGTGAGGACTTTGGACCTGTTGTCAGTTATGCATCAACAATAGAATGCTCTGGTTATGTGAGAGAAACTGTTGACATCATGTGAAGGGATTGGACTGCCTGGTGTATCCAGGTGGTAGAGCGGTGGATAGCCTGGTGGTAGAGGGAATGGACTGCCTGGTGTATCCAGGTGGTAGAGGGAATGGATTGCCTGGTGTATCAGGTGGTAGAGGGAGTGGACAGACTGTTGTATCTAGGGTGGTGGATGGCTGGAGTGTGCCTGGTGTATCCAGGCAGGAGTACTCCCATGATGTGTGACACATGTAAGTGGTTGTGCTTTACAACATGGACACAGTGAAAGGTCCAGTGAATGATATGCTGCCTCGCACATGCATGGTCCAGTGAATGATAGGTTGCCTCACACATGCATGGTCCAGTGAATGATAGGTTGCCTCACACATGCATGGTCCAGTGAATGATAGGCTGCCTCACACATGCATGTTCCAGTGAATGAATGATGGGCTGCCTGGCACATGCATGGTCCAGTGAATGATAGGCTGCCTCACACATGCATGGTCCAGTGAATGATAGGTTGCCTCACACATGCATGGTCCAGTGAATGATAGGTTGCCTCACACATGCATGGTCCAGTGAATGATAGGCTGCCTCACACATGCATGGTCCAGTGAATGATAGGTTGCCTCACACATGCATGGTCCAGTGAATGATAGGCTGCCTCACACATGCATGGTCCAGTGAATGATAGGTTGCCTCACACATGCATGGTCCAGTGAATGATAGGCTGCCTCACACATGCATGGTCCAGTGAATGATAGGTTGCCTCACACATGCATGGTCCAGTGAATGATAGGCTGCCTCACACATGCATGGTCCAGTGAATGATAGGCTGCCTGGCACATGCATTGTCCAGTGAATGATAGGTTACCTCACACATGCATGGTCCAGTGAATGATAGGTTGCCTCACACATGCATGGTCCAGTGAATGATAGGTTACCTCACACATGCATGGTCCAGTGAATGATAGGTTGCCTCACACATGCATGGTCCAGTGAATGATAGGTTGCCTCACACATGCATGGTCCAGTGAATGATAGGTTGCCTCACACATGCATGGTCCAGTGAATGAGAGGTTGCCTCACACATGCATGGTCCAGTGAATGATAGGTTGCCTCACACATGCATGGTCCAGTGAATGATAGGCTGCCTCACACATGCATGGTCCAGTGAATGATAGGTTGCCTCACACATGCATGGTCCAGTGAATGATAGGCTGCCTCACACATGCATGGTCCAGTGAATGATAGGCTGCCTCACACATGCATGGTCCAGTGAATGATAGGTTGCCTCACACATGCATGGTCCAGTGAATGATAGGTTGCCTCACACATGCATGGTCCAGTGAATGATAGGTTGCCTCACACATGCATGGTCCAGTGAATGATAGGCTGCCTCACACATGCATGGTCCAGTGAATGATAGGTTGCCTCACACATGCATGGTCCAGTGAATGATAGGTTGCCTCACACATGCATGGTCCAGTGAATGATAGGCTGCCTCACACATGCATGGTCCAGTGAATGATAGGCTGCCTCACACATGCATGGTCCAGTGAATGATAGGTTGCCTCACACATGCATGGTCCAGTGAATGATAGGTTGCCTCACACATGCATGGTCCAGTGAATGATAGGTTGCCTCACACATGCATGGTCCAGTGAATGAGAGGTTGCCTCACACATGCATGGTCCAGTGAATGATAGGTTGCCTCACACATGCATGGTCCAGTGAATGATAGGTTGCCTCACACATGCATGGTCCAGTGAATGATAGGTTGCCTCACACATGCATGGTCCAGTGAATGATAGGTTGCCACATACATGCATACATGCATGGTCCAGTGAATGATAGGCTGCCTCACACATGCATGGTCCAGTGAATGATAGGCTGCCTCACACATGCATGGTCCAGTGAATGATAGGTTACCTCACACATGCATGGTCCAGTGAATGATAGGCTGCCTCACACATGCATGGTCCAGTGAATGATAGGCTGCCTCACACATGCATGGTCCAGTGAATGATAGGTTGCCACATACATGCATGGTCCAGTGAATGATAGGCTGCCTCACACATGCATGGTCCAGTGAATGATAGGTTGCCTCACACATGCATGGTCCAGTGAATGATATGCTGCCTCACACATGCATGGTCCAGTGAATGATAGGTTGCCTCACACATGCATGGTCCAGTGAATGATATGCTGCCTCACACATGCATGGTCCAGTGAATGATAGGTTGCCTCACACATGCATGGTCCAGTGAATGATAGGTTGCCTCACACATGCATGGTCCAGTGAATGATAGGTTGCCTCACACATGCATGGTCCAGTGAATGATAGGTTGCCTCACACATGCATGGTCCAGTGAATGATAGGTTGCCTCACACATGCATGGTCCAGTGAATGATAGGCTGCCTCACACATGCATGGTCCAGTGAATGATAGGTTGCCTCACACATGCATGGTCCAGTGAATGATATGCTGCCTCACACATGCATGGTCCAGTGAATGATAGGTTGCCTCACACATGCATGGTCCAGTGAATGATAGGTTGCCTCACACATGCATGGTCCAGTGAATGATAGGTTGCCTCACACATGCATGGTCCAGTGAATGATAGGTTGCCTCACACATGCATGGTCCAGTGAATGATAGGTTGCCTCACACATGCATGGTCCAGTGAATGATAGGCTGCCTCACACATGCATGGTCCAGTGAATGATAGGTTGCCTCACACATGCATGGTCCAGTGAATGATAGGTTGCCTCACACATGCATGGTCCAGTGAATGATAGGCTGCCTCACACATGCATGGTCCAGTGAATGATAGGCTGCCTCACACATGCATGGTCCAGTGAATGATAGGTTACCTCACACATGCATGGTCCAGTGAATGATAGGCTGCCTCACACATGCATGGTCCAGTGAATGATAGGTTGCCACATACATGCATGGTCCAGTGAATGATAGGCTGCCTCACACATGCATGGTCCAGTGAATGATAGGTTACCTCATACATGCTTGGTCCAGTGAATGATAGGCTGCCTCACACATGCATGGTCCAGTGAATGATATGCTGCCTCACACATGCATGGTCCAGTGAATGATAGGTTGCCTCACACATGCATGGTCCAGTGAATGATAGGTTGCCTCACACATGCATGGTCCAGTGAATGATAGGCTGCCTCACACATGCATGGTCCAGTGAATGATAGGCTGCCTCACACATGCATGGTCCAGTGAATGATAGGCTGCCTCACACATGCATGGTCCAGTGAATGATAGGTTGCCTCACACATGCATGGTCCAGTGAATGATAGGTTGCCTCACACATGCATGGTCCAGTGAATGATAGGCTGCCTCACACATGCATGGTCCAGTGAATGATAGCTTGCCTCACACATGCATGGTCCAGTGAATGATAGGTTGCCTCACACATGCATGGTCCAGTGAATGATAGGTTACCTCACACATGCATGGTCCAGTGAATGATAGGCTGCCTCACACATGCATGGTCCAGTGAATGATAGCTTGCCTCACACATGCATGGTCCAGTGAATGATAGGTTGCCTCACACATGCATGGTCCAGTGAATGATAGGTTGCCTCACACATGCATGGTCCAGTGAATGATAGGCTGCCTCACACATGCATTGTCCAGTGAATGATAGGCTGCCTCACACATGCATGGTCCAGTGAATGATAGTCACACATGCATGGTCCAGTGAATGATAGGTTGCCTCACACATGCATGGTCCAGTGAATGATAGGCTGCCTCACACATGCATGGTCCAGTGAATGATAGGTTGCCTCACACATGCATGATCCAGTGAATGATAGGTTGCCTCACACATGCATGGTCCAGTGAATGATAGGTTGCCTCACACATGCATGGTCCAGTGAATGATAGGCTGCCTCACACATGCATGTTCCAGTGAATGATAAGCTGCCTCACACATGCATGGTCCAGTGAATGATAGGCTGCCTCACACATGCATGGTCCAGTGAATGATAGGCTGCCTCACACATGCATGGTCCAGTGAATGATAGGTTACCTCACACATGCATGGTCCAGTGAATGATAGGCTGCCTCACACATGCATGGTCCAGTGAATGATAGGCTGCCTCACACATGCATGGTCCAGTGAATGATAGGTTGCCTCACACATGCATGGTCCAGTGAATGATAGGCTGCCTCACACATGCATGGTCCAGTGAATGATAGGTTGCCTCACACATGCATGGTCCAGTGAATGATAGGCTGCCTCACACATGCATGGTCCAGTGAATGATAGGCTGCCTCACACATGCATGGTCCAGTGAATGATAGGCTGTCTCACACATGCATGGTCCAGTGAATGATAGGCTGCCTCACACATGCATGGTCCAGTGAATGATAGGTTGCCTCACACATGCATGGTCCAGTGAATGATAGGCTGCCTCACACATGCATGGTCCAGTGAATGATAGGTTACCTCACACATGCATGGTCCAGTGAATGATAGGTTACCTCACACATGCATGGTCCAGTGAATGATAGGCTGCCTCACACATGCATGGTCCAGTGAATGATAGGTTGCCTCGCACATGCATGGTCCAGTGAATGATAGGCTGCCTCACATATGCACATGCATGGTCCAGTGAATGATAGGTTGCCTCACACATGCATGGTCCAGTGAATGATAGGCTGACTTGTACATGCATGGTCCAGTGAATGATAGGTTGCCTCACACATGCATGGTCCAGTGAATGATAGGCTGCCTCACACATGCATGGTCCAGTGAATGATAGGCTGCCTCACACATGCATGGTCCAGTGAATGATAGGTTGCCTCACACATGCATGGTCCAGTGAATGATAGGTTGCCTCACACATGCATGGTCCAGTGAATGATAGGTTGCCTCACACATGCATGGTCCAGTGAATGATAGGTTGCCTCACACATGCATGGTCCAGTGAATGATAGGCTGCCTCACACATGCATGGTCCAGTGAATGATAGGCTGCCTCACACATGCATGGTCCAGTGAATGATATGCTGCCTCACACATGCATGGTCCAGTGAATGATAGGCTGCCTCACACATGCATGGTCCAGTGAATGATAGGTTGCCTCACACATGCATGGTCCAGTGAATGATAGGTTACCTCACACATGCATGGTCCAGTGAATGATAGGTTGCCTCACACATGCATGGTCCAGTGAATGATAGGTTGCCTCACACATGCATGGTCCAGTGAATGATAGGCTGCCTCACACATGCATGGTCCAGTGAATGATAGGCTGCTCACACATGCATGGTCCAGTGAATGATAGGCTGCCTCACACATGCATGGTCCAGTGAATGATAGGTTGCCTCACACATGCATGGTCCAGTGAATGATAGGCTGCCTCACACATGCATGGTCCAGTGAATGATAGGCTGCCTCACACATGCATGGTCCAGTGAATGATAGGCTGCCTCACACATGCATGGTCCAGTGAATGATAGGTTGCCACATACATGCATGGTCCAGTGAATGATAGGCTGCCTCACACATGCATGGTCCAGTGAATGATAGGTTGCCTCACACATGCATGGTCCAGTGAATGATAGGCTGCCTCACACATGCATGGTCCAGTGAATGATAGGTTGCCACATACATGCATGGTCCAGTGAATGATAGGCTGCCTCACACATGCATGGTCCAGTGAATGATAGGTTGCCTCACACATGCATGGTCCAGTGAATGATAGGCTGCCTCACACATGCATGGTCCAGTGAATGATAGGTTGCCACATACATGCATGGTCCAGTGAATGATAGGCTGCCTCACACATGCATGGTCCAGTGAATGATAGGTTGCCTCACACATGCATGGTCCAGTGAATGATAGGTTGCCTCACACATGCATGGTCCAGTGAATGATAGGCTGCCTCACACATGCATGGTCCAGTGAATGATAGGCTGCCTAGCACATGCATGGTCCAGTGAATGATAGGTTGCCTCACACATGCATGGTCCAGTGAATGATAGGCTGCCTCACACATGCATGGTCCAGTGAATGATAGGCTGCCTCACACATGCATGGTCCAGTGAATGATAGGTTGCCTCACACATGCATGGTCCAGTGAATGATAGGTTACCTCATACATGCATGGTCCAGTGAATGATAGGCTGCCTCACACATGCATGGTCCAGTGAATGATATGCTGCCTCACACATGCATGGTCCAGTGAATGATAGGTTGCCTCACACATGTATGTTCCAGTGAATGATAGGTTGCCTCACACATGCATGGTCCAGTGAATGATAGGTTGCCTCACACATGCATGTTCCAGTGAATGATAGGCTGCCTCACACATGCATGGTCCAGTGAATGATAGGCTGCCTCACACATGCATGGTCCAGTGAATGATAGGTTGCCTCACACATGCATGGTCCAGTGAATGATAGGTTGCCTCACACATGCATGGTCCAGTGAATGATAGGCTGCCTCACACATGCATGGTCCAGTGAATGATAGGTTGCCTCACACATGCATGGTCCAGTGAATGATAGGTTGCCTCACACATGCATGGTCCAGTGAATGATAGGTTACCTCACACATGTATGGTCCAGTGAATGATAGGTTGCCTCACACATGCATGGTCCAGTGAATGATAGGCTGCCTCACACATGCATTGTCCAGTGAATAATAGGCTGCCTCACACATGCATGGTCCAGTGAATGATAGGTTGCCTCACACATGCATGGTCCAGTGAATGATCGGTTGCCTCACACATGCATGGTCCAGTGAATGATAGGCTGCCTCACACATGCATGGTCCAGTGAATGATAGGTTGCCTCACACATGCATGGTCCAGTGAATGATAGGTTGCCTCACACATGCATGGTCCAGTGAATGATAGGCTGCCTCACACATGCATGGTCCAGTGAATGATAGGCTGCCTCACACATGCATGGTCCAGTGAATGATAGGTTGCCTCACACATGCATGGTCCAGTGAATGAGAGGTTGCCTCACACATGCATGGTCCAGTGAATGATAGGCTGCCTCACACATGCATGGTCCAGTGAATGATAGGTTGCCTCACACATGCATGGTCCAGTGAATGATAGGTTGCCTCACACATGCATGGTCCAGTGAATGATAGGCTGCCTCACACATGCATGGTCCAGTGAATGATAGGTTGCCTCACACATGCATGGTCCAGTGAATGATAGGTTGCCTCACACATGCATGGTCCAGTGAATGATAGGTTGCCTCACACATGCATGGTCCAGTGAATGATAGGTTACCTCACACATGCATGGTCCAGTGAATGATAGGTTGCCTCACACATGCATGGTCCAGTGAATGATAGGCTGCCTCACACATGCATTGTCCAGTGAATGATAGGCTGCCTCACACATGCATGGTCCAGTGAATGATAGGTTGCCTCACACATGCATGGTCCAGTGAATGATAGGTTGCCTCACACATGCATGGTCCAGTGAATGATAGGCTGCCTCACACATGCATGGTCCAGTGAATGATAGGTTGCCTCACACATGCATGGTCCAGTGAATGATAGGCTGCCTCACACATGCATGGTCCAGTGAATGATAGGCTGCCTCGTACATGCATGGTCCAGTGAATGATAGGCTGCCTCACACATGCATGGTCCAGTGAATGATAGGCTGCCTCACACATGCATGGTCCAGTGAATGATAGGCTGCCTCACACATGCATGGTCCAGTGAATGATGGGCTGCCTCACACATGCATGGTCCAGTGAATGATAGGCTGCCTCACACATGCATGGTCCAGTGAATGATAGGCTGCCTCACACATGCATGGTCCAGTGAATGATAGGCTGCCTCACACATGCATGGTCCAGTGAATGATAGGTTGCCTCACACATGCATGGTCCAGTGAATGATAGGTTGCCTCACACATGCATGGTCCAGTGAATGATAGGCTGCCTCACACATGCATGGTCCAGTGAATGATAGGTTGCCTCACACATGCATGGTCCAGTGAATGATAGGCTGCCTCACACATGCATGGTCCAGTGAATGATAGGCTGCCTCACACATGCATGGTCCAGTGAATGATAGGCTGCCTCACACATGCATGGTCCAGTGAATGATAGGCTGCCTCACACATGCATGGTCCAGTGAATGATAGGCTGCCTCACACATGCATGGTCCAGTGAATGATAGGCTGCCTCACACATGCATGGTCCAGTGAATGATAGGTTGCCTCACACATGCATGGTCCAGTGAATGATAGGCTGCCTCACACATGCATGGTCCAGTGAATGATAGGCTGCCTCACACATGCATGGTCCAGTGAATGATAGGTTACCGCACACATGCATGGTCCAGTGAATGATAGGCTGCCTCACACATGCATGGTCCAGTGAATGATAGGTTGCCTCACACATGCATGGTCCAGTGAATGATAGGTTACCTCACACATGCATGGTCCAGTGAATGATAGGTTGCCTCACACATGCATGGTCCAGTGAATGATAGGTTGCCTCACACATGCATGGTCCAGTGAATGATAGGCTGCCTTGTACATGCATGGTCCAGTGAATGATAGGTTGCCTCACACATGCATGGTCCAGTGAATGATAGGTTGCCTCACACATGCATGGTCCAGTGAATGATAGGTTGCCTCACACATGCATGGTCCAGTGAATGATAGGCTGCCTCACACATGCACGGTCCAGTGAATGATAGGCTGCCTCACACATGCATGGTCCAGTGAATGATATGCTGCCTCACACATGCATGGTCCAGTGAATGATAGGTTGCCTCACACATGCATGGTCCAGTGAATGATAGGTTACCTCACACATGCATGGTCCAGTGAATGATAGGTTGCCTCACACATGCATGGTCCAGTGAATGATAGGTTGCCTCACACATGCATGGTCCAGTGAATGATAGGCTGCCTCACACATGCATGGTCCAGTGAATGATAGGCTGCTCACACATGCATGGTCCAGTGAATGATAGGCTGCCTCACACATGCATGGTCCAGTGAATGATAGGTTGCCTCACACATGCATGGTCCAGTGAATGATAGGCTGCCTCACACATGCATGGTCCAGTGAATGATAGGCTGCCTCACACATGCATGGTCCAGTGAATGATAGGCTGCCTCACACATGCATGGTCCAGTGAATGATAGGTTGCCACATACATGCATGGTCCAGTGAATGATAGGTTGCCTCACACATGCATGGTCCAGTGAATGATAGGCTACCTAGCACATGCATGGTCCAGTGAATGATAGGTTACCTCACACATGCATGGTCCAGTGAATGATAGGTTGCCTCACACATGCATGGTCCAGTGAATGATAGGCTGCCTCACACATGCATTGTCCAGTGAATGATAGGCTGCCTCACACATGCAGTCCAGGGCTATGAAGGTGCACGGCTATGAAGGTGCACGGCTATGAAGGTGCAGGGCTATGAAGGTGTAGGGCTATGAAGGTGCAGGACTATGAGGGCTATGAAGATCCAGGGCTATGAAGGTGTGCTGGTCTTAGTTTGATATTTAGCTGAATATGGAATTAGCCAGAACACCACACCATACTATCACCTCTGTGGCTAAGCACTACTCATGGAGAGTAGATTTGCCTTTTGTGGTGAGGCTCAGTCTTCACGCAGGGAGGAGAGCCAAGGAAACCATTTAGCTAGTTGGCCGCAGTGTATTGTTATGCATCAGGCAGCTGCGGATATGGCAATCCAATTCACTAATTATTGGATTGATGGGCATTCCTCACTGACATATGGAGCCCGTAGCAACAAGCAGCAAGCCAAAAAGCTTGGAAGTAGGTTTGGTTATGTAGCTAGACAGAATGGCTGCTCACATCTAACTAATGCCACCCACAATGCAGGATGGCTGCTGTGTAGACTTGGCATCTAGGAGCTTTCTGTCTTGCATCAAATTGGTCCTAAGATGTCTTGCATCAAGTTGGTCCTAAGAGTCTGTCCTGCATCAAGTTGGTCCTCAGAGTCTGTCCTGCATCAAGTTGGTCCTAAGAGTCTGTCCTGCATCAAGTTGGTCCTCAGAGTCTGTCCTGCATCAAGTTGGTCCTAAGAGTCTGTCCTGCATCAAGTTGGTCCTAAGAGTCTGTCCTGCATCAAGTTGGTCCTAAGAGTCTGTCCTGCATCAAGTTGGTTCTAAGAGTCTGTCCTGCATTAAGTTGGTCCTAAGAGTCTGTCCTGCATCAAGTTGGTCCTAAGAGTGTCCTGCATCAAGTTGGTCCTAAGAGTCTGTCCTGCATCAAGTTGGTCCTAAGAGTCTGTCTTGCATCAAGTTGGTCCTAAGAGTCTGTCCTGCATCAAGTTGGTCCTAAGAGTCTGTCCTGCATCAAGTTGGTCCTAAGAGTCTGTCCTGCATCAAGTTGGTCCTAAGAGTCTGTCCTGCATCAAGTTGGTCCTAAGAGTCTGTCTTTGGTTCTAAGAGTCTGTCCTGCATCAAGTTGGTCTTAAGAGTCTGTCCTGCATCAAGTTGGTCCTCAGAGTCTGTCCTGCATCAAGTTGGTCCTCAGAGTCTGTCCTGCATCAAGTTTGTCCTAAGAGTCTGTCCTGCATTAAGTTGGTCCTAAGAGTCTGTCTTGCATCAAGTTGGTCCGAAGAGTGTCCTGCATCAAGTTGGTCCTAAGAGTCTGTCCTGCATCAAGTTGGTCCTAAGAGTCTGTCTTGCATCAAGTTGGTCCTAAGAGTCTGTCCTGCATCAAGTTGGTCCTAAGAGTCTGTCCTGCATCAAGTTGGTCCTAAGAGTCTGTCCTGCATCAAGTTGGTCCTAAGAGTCTGTCCTGCATCAAGTTGGTCCTAAGAGTCTGTCCTGCATCAAGTTGGTCCTAAGAGTACAAGTATTGCTCACACTTTGAACAAAATCTAGAGTTATGTTACACTAACTCCTGTTACAATTTCAAGTAGCTGAGCAAAGTAAAGTACACAGCATTCTAATTTTAATTGCATGGAGTGGTGAAAGAGATACTTCAGATGGAGGGAACTGTTTGGAAGGAGGCCTGCACTTCTTCCTCACACAATACTGGAGTAAAGACCCCAAGGGCATGTACCTATGTTGACCTACTGAGATTGATGCTAGTTTCTGCATCGTGACAAAAATGGTGCATCCAACACCTGCATGGCTGGAGCATTGAAGACCATGTCAGATTACCATCAGCATTGAGAGCTGCTAGTGCTTCAGCTCTGGCCAGCATTGAGAGCTGCTAGTGCTGCAGCTCTGGCCAGCATTGAGAACTGCTAGTGCTGCAGCTCTGGCCAGCATTGAGAGCTGCTAGTGCTTCAGCTCTGGCCAGCATTGAGAGCTGCTAGTGCTGCAGCTCTGCCCAGCATTGAGAGCTGCTAGTGCTGCAGCTCTGCCCAGCATTGAGAACTGCTAGTGCTGCAGCTCTGGCCAGCATTGAGAGCTGCCAGTGCTGCAGCTCCAGCCAGCATTGAGAGCTGCCACTGCTGCAGCTCTGGCCAGCATTGAGAGCTGCCAGTGCTGCAGCTCTGGCCAGCATTGAGAGCTGCCAGTGCTGCAGCTCTGGCCAGCATTGAGAGCTGCCAGTGCTGCAGCTCTGGCCAGCATTGAGAGCTGCTAGTGCTGCAGCTCTGGCCAGCATTGAGAGCTGCTAGTGCTGCAGCTCTGGCCAGCTGTTAGTGCTGCAGCTCCATCCAGCATTGAGAGCTGCTAGTGCTGCAGCCAGCATTGACAGCTGCCAGTATTGCAGCTCCGGCTAGCAGCATTGAGTATTGAGAGCTGCTAATTCTGCAAGCAGCATTGACAGCTGCTAGTACTGCAGCTCTGACTAGCAGCATTGAGTATTGAGAGTTGGTTCCGGCTAGCACAGCTGCCAAACAAATGACTCGAGTTATGCTTGTCAGTCTCACCTGAATTTACTTGATAGCTATATCAGCCTTACAGCCTTCTACCCATCGACAGAAGACTGATTGTGTCTCACAGCATTTTCCTCACCTGTTGTCACTGTAAGATTTAGCAAGTTCCTGTCCACAAGCTAGGAAGCTCCTCATCACTACAATCCCTGCCCTCAAGCTAGGAAGCTCCTCATCACTGCAATCCCTGCCCACAAGCTAGGGAAGCTCCTCATCACTGCAATCCCTGCCCACAAGCTAGGAAGCTCCTCATCACTGCAATCCCTGCCCACAAGCTAGGGAAACTCCTCATCACTGCAATCCCTGCCCACAAGCTAGGAAGCTCCTCATCACTACAATCCCTGCCCACAAGCCAGGAAGCTCCTCATCACTGCAATCCCTGCCCTCAAGCTAGGGAGCTCCTCATCACTACAATCCCTGCCCTCAAGCTAGGAAGCTCCTCATCACTACAATCCCTGCCCACAAGCCAGGAAGCTCCTCATCACTGTAATCCCTGCCCACAAGCTAGGAAGCTCCTCATCACTACAATCCCTGCCCTCCAGCTGGGAAGCTCCTCATCACTGCAATCCCTGCCCTCCAGCTGGGAAGCTCCTCATAACTACAATCACTGCCCACAAGCTAGGGAAGCTCCTCATCACTGTAATCCCTGCCCACAAGCTAGGGAAGCTCCTCATCACTGCAATCCCTGCCCTCCAGCTAGGAAGCTCCTCATCACTGCAATCCCTGCCCTCCAGCTAGGAAGCTCCTCATCACTGCAATCCCTGCCCTCAAGCTAGGAAGCTCCTCATCACTACAATCCCTGCCCTAAAGCTAGGAAGCTCCTCATCACTGCAATCCCTGCCCACAAGCCAGGAAGCTCCTCATCACTACAATCCCTGCCCACAAGCTAGGAAGCTCCTCATCACTACAATCCCTGCCCTCAAGCTAGGAAGCTCCTCATCACTGCAATTCCTGCCCACAAGCCAGGGAAGCTCCTCATCACTGCAATCCCTGCCCTCAAGCTAGGAAGCTCCTCATCACTGCAATCCCTGCCCTCAAGCTAGGAAGCTCCTCATCACTGCAATCCCTGCCCTCAAGCTAGGGAAGCTCCTCATCACTGCAATCCCTGCCCTCAAGCTACTCATCACTGCAATCCCTGCCCTCAAGCTAGGGAAGCTCCTCATCACTGCAATCCCTGCCCTTAAGCTAGGGAAGCTCCTCATCACTGCAATCCCTGCCCTCAAGCTAGGGAAGCTCCTCATCACTGAAATTCCTCCCCACAAGCCAGGGAAGCTCCTTATCACTGCAATCTCTGCCCACACCAAGAAATCCAACCAGAAAGCAAGGCTCACCAGGTTCTGTAGTTTCATCCAACATTTGAAGTGGCTTCTGGCCACCTAGTCAAACACTCGATGGTCTGTTCCCTGAAATGGTAGAGCACCTATGATGTCATGTGAAGGTGGGCGAGCAGGTTATTGGAGGCTGTAAAGGTCCTATGATGGCATGTGAAGGTGGGCGAGCAGGTTATTGGAGGCTGTAAAGGTCCTATGATGTCATGTGAAGGGGTGAGCAGGTTATCGGAGGCTGTGAAGGTCCTATGATGTCATGTGAAGGGGTGAGCAGATTATCAGAGGCTGTGAAGGTCCTATGATGTCATGTGAAGGGGTGAGCAGGTTATCGGAGGCTGTAAAGGTCCTATGATGTCATGTGAAGGGGTGAACAGATTATTGGAGGCTGTCAAGGTCCTATGATGTCATGTGAAGGGGTGAGCAGATTATCGGAGGCTGTGAAGGTCCTATGATGTCATGTGAATGGGTGAGCAGGTTATCGGAGGCTGTGAAGGTCCTATGATGTTATGTGAAGGGGTGAGCAGATTATCGGAGGCTGTGAAGGTCCTACGATGTCATGTGAAGGTGGGTGAACATATTATTGGAGGCTGTGAAGGTCCTATGATGTCATGTGAAGGTGGGCGAGCAGGTTATCAGAGGCTGTGAAGCTGTGGAGTTGACTTTGGACATGCTGGTGGATTTTTGACTGCTGACATAGTATGCAAGAGTGAGCCCAATTGCAGACATCTTTGTTGAACCTGTGTCAGACAGTGATCAGCCTGTAATATTTGTGTTTGTCTAATGCTTGGGTGTGAGATGGATTGCAGCAAGATGAAAAGCACTTAGTGAAGCAAAGTTGGAACACATGTCCTTGGCTTCCCAGGGGAAATGTCACAGAGGAAGATGGGGTGGGACTCTCGATGCTGAGGTCTTGTAATTTGAGGGAAGTGATTGCTGTGCATAGGGCGAGTATTTCCTGTCATTCCTTGGCCCTGTGCTCAGAGTTGATGGTTTGTGAGGGCATTCCAGTGATGGCATCAACTTGACTCCATTATAAGGCATCGACACCCACATTGTTCATGTAGCAGAGGTCATTAGTAAACTTGCTGATGTAAGATGGCGTGGGCTCCACTTATCCGAATGGCTTGAGAGAGCGTAAGTCAGTAGTTTGTGATCCTATAAAATACCGGAAATGCTTGATGGCCAGGTATATTCCAAGAAGTTCTCTGTCAAAAGTGCTGTACTTACTCTCTGCTCATGTGAGCTTCCTTGAAAAGAAGGAGATGGGTGTCCACCGGTCCTGAAGGAATCATTCCAGCACTGCTCCACTACCCACCTGTTCAGATGCTTGGACCGATGTTTGTGGTGGCCGTGTGAGAAGAATGTGCGAGCTGGTTAATTTGGCAAGGGCATGTTTGCTTGCGGGAAATTCTGTTGTGCAGTTGAATGGTTGGTCTTTCTTGACAGGGAGAAGGTGCAGTTGAATGGTTGGTCTTTCTTTACAGTGAGAAGTTGCAGTTGAATGGTTGGTCTTTCTTGACAGGGAGCAGGTGCAGTTGAATGGTTGGTCTTTCTTGACAGTGAGAAGGTGCAGTTGAATGGTTGGTCTTTCTTGACAGTGAGAAGGTGCCAGTTGAATGGTTGGTCTTTCTTGACAGTGAGAAGGTGCAGTTGAATGGTTGGTCTTTCTTGACAGTGAGAAGGTGCCAGTTGAATGGTTGGTCTTTCTTGACAGGGAGAAGGTGCAGTTGAATGGTTGGTCTTTCTTTACAGTGAGAAGTTGCAGTTGAATGGTTGGTCTTTCTTGACAGGGAGTAGGTGCAGTTGAATGGTTGGTCTTTCTTGACAGGGAGTAGGTGTAGTTGAATGGTTGGTCTTTCTTGACAGGGAGTAGGTGCAGTTGAATGGTTGGTCTTTATTGACAGGGAGTAGGTGAAGTTGAATGGTTGGTCTTTCTTGACAGGGAGTAGGTGCAGTTGAATGGTTGGTCTTTCTTGACAGGGAGTAGGTGCAGTTGAATGGTTGGTCTTTCTTGACAGTGAGAAGGTGCCAGTTGAATGGTTGGTCTTTCTTGAAAGTGAGAAGGTGCAGTTGAATGGTTGGTCTTTCTTGAGTGAGAAGGTGCAGTTGAATGGTTGGTCTTTCTTGACAGTGACAAGGTGCAGTTGAATGGTTGGTCTTTATTGACAGGGAAAAGGTGCAGTTGAATGGTTGGTCTTTCTTGACAGTGAGAAGGGGCAGTTGAATGGTTGGTCTTTCTTGAGTGAGAAGGTGCAGTTGAATGGTTGGTCTTTCTTGAGTGAGAAGGTGCAGTTGAATGGTTGGTCTTTCTTGAGTGAGAAGGTGCAGTTGAATGGTTGGTCTTTCTTGTCAGTGCACTTTTAGTTGAATGGTTGGTCTTTCTTGTCAGTGAGAAGGTGCAGTTGAATGGTTGGTCTTTCTTGACAGTGAGAAGCTGCAGTTGAATGGTTGGTCTTTCTTGACAGTGACAAGCTGCAGTTGAATGGTTGGTCTTTCTTGTCAGTGAGAAGGTGCAGTTGAATGGTTGGTCTTTCTTGACAGTGAGAAGGTGCAGTTGAATGGTTGGTCTTTCTTGACATGGAGAAGGTGCAGTTGAATGGTTGGTCTTTCTTGACAGGGAGAAGGTGCAGTTGAATGGTTGGTCTTTCTTGACAGGGAGAAGGTGCAGTTGAATGGTTGGTCTTTCTTGACAGTGAGAAGGTGTAGTTGAATGGTTGGTCTTTATTGACAGGGAGTAGGTGCAGTTGAATGGTTGGTCTTTCTTGACAGGGAATAGGTGCAGTTTAATGGTTGGTCTTTCTCGACAGTGAGAAGGTGCAGTTGAATGGTTGGTCTTTCTTATCAGTGAGAAGGTGCAGTTTAATGGTTGGTCTTTCTTGACAGTGAGAAGGGGCAGATGGTTGGTCTTTATGACAGGGAGTAGGTGCAGTTGAATGGTTGGTCTTTCTGACAGGGAAAAGGTGCAGTTGAATGGTTAGTCTTTCTTGACACGAGAAGGTGCAGTTGAATGGCTGGTCTTTCTTGACACAGAGTAGGTTAAGTGGTTGGTCTTTCATGACAGGGAGTAGGTGATGTGGTTGGTCCCACTTGACAGGGAGGAGGTGCAGTTGAATGGTTGGTCTTTCTTGACAGGGAGTAGGTGAAGTGGTTGGTACTAATTGACAGGGAGTAGGTGCAGTTGAATGGCTGATCTTATGCTTGGCTGGGTGACTGAAGGGAAGTCTTCAAAATGATCTGGGGTCTCAAAGGGGACAAATAAAGTTTGAGTGCCAAGGACTTCTGATTGGAATGTTCGACAGTAAAGCTGGTGAGTGAGAACTTAAGTTGATCAATCTATATTCCATCATTGAGGTTAAAGAAGAGGTTTTGAAGATGGTCTGCTCCACTGATTGGCTGCCAGATGTCGGCCAGCAGGAGCTCCATGAAAATTTGTGGTTATGAAATTCAAAGTCAAGATTCACTATGCACTTGGTAAAGGTTGGATTAGAAGACCATTGGCTTCCTGAAAGTCACCCGCTCTCTTATTGAAGTGTTGAGCTGCTGGGGAAATGCTAACTTCTGTTCCGAGTCAAAGAACATTTGGCCAGCAGATGTGCGGCCTTGCATGTAGAGAAGGGGATTCAATTTACCCAAACCACTTGTCGCCATTAGTGGTTTTGTTGGGCTATCCTGACTATGAGCAGGGGAGTTGGGCATATCCCGACCATGAGCGGGGAGGGAGGGGTGTTTGGGTTGGGCGTATAGAGCATTTCTTTGCCTTGTCTCTGCACTGCAAGTGATTCCAGGAGAAATCTGCTTGTGGTATGTGGAAGCTGCCTCTAGCCTCTAGGGTGATCTTGTGGTTTTTGGCTGCTGAACCTTGAAAGGGGGTGAGAGTTCATGTATAGTCTGAAGGAAGCTTGGTCACAAACAGATCATTGATAGGAGCTGTGAACCAGTGCGTCTGCCACTTCTGTGCGTTGCTGCAGTGTGTTGGTAGGGAATGTTTGGAGCCTGTGGCTTCTGTGCAATGAAGAGCTCCTTAATAATCATATGTCCCTTCCTTGAAGCCATTCATAGCGTCACAGAAGGGTGGGTAGCTTTGTGGCCTATTCATGAAGTTAGGGGTTTGTTGGTATATGAGAGAAGTGTGCTTGATTGGTGCCTCTGATAATCATATGGGGCTGCAGATGGAGGGTGAGAAGTGTGCATGAGTGCCTCTGTATGGGGCTGCAGGAGGAGGGTGGAGAACTAGGTCTCTCACTAGGTTTTCTACCTCTGGGAACAAGGAGCCAATGATGTATTGCAGCTTGGTTACCTACTGTGTGATGGCCCCGGTACCAAACTGTGCTTCTACCTGGTGGAACCAGAGCTCTGGGTCTTCTGGCCAGAAGGGGGGAGGGGGTGATGAAGACTGTATTCACTTCTACTGTTGGCACTTCTGGTCGGGGATGAGATGTGTGTTAGAGATGATACATTGATAACCATATCCAACCAAGAGAGAGAGAGTGCATGGAAATGACCATACAAGGAAGTATAAAGAGCAAGGGGTTGATAAGATTGCTAAATCACAATTTAACAATGCTGACTGCTATAGTATATTCAAAAGAGCACTTTGTCTGCCCACTGCATCGACTTTCAAGTAGCGACATTGAGATTGTTATTCTAAAGTTCAGCACCACAATCAGAAGAAAACTCTGCCCCTATATTATCAAGCTAGCATGTCCTACTGCTCCTATTAACCAGCTAGCATGTCCTGCAACAAGCTAGCATGTCCTGCTGCCCCTATTAACCAGCTGGCATGTCCTGCTGCCCTATTAACCAGCTAGCATGTCCTGCTGCCCTATTAACCAGCTATGTTCTGCTGCCCCTATTAACCAGCTAGCATGTCCTGCTGCCCCTATTAACTAGCTAGCATGTCCTGCTGCCATTAACCAACTAGCATGTCCTCCTACCCTATTAACCAGCTAGCATGTCCTGCTGCCCCTATTAACCAGTTTGTCTTTTAAACACATAGTCAACAAACCATCACAACTACTCCATTTGCTTTGCACTGGAACGCTCTCGTTACATTTGCATCGAGAGGTTATCCCACCTGTATACTCCACCTGTATACTCCATCTGTATACTCCATCTGTATACTCCATCTGTATATTCCATCTGTATACTCCATCTGTATATTCCATCTGTATACTCCATGTGTACACTGTAAGGAGAGGGTTGTTGGGGGTGGTGGCATTCTGGGACTCGATAACCAGTACTTAACCTGCCCCTATTAACCAGTTAGCATATCCCGTGTGACTTCATCTTTACCCCCTCTGTGAGTTCATCTTTACCAACAATTTCTCGCAATTAGTTGAAGTACTTACAAAAGAAATGTCCTATATTTCCATTGTGCTCAACAATTCCTGTCGCCACCTTTCAGTTCATTCTCCCAAAGATCAGCCCATTCGAAGAGACCATTTCATTATCCCCTAATCTTATATCACCCCTAAATAAGTGTTTGATTACACTGAGGTGGTCTTTGTAATTACAAGTTGGACACAGACTTGAGCCAGTGCTACAGCTTGAATATGTTGCACATGTTGTGGCCTACATCAAAACATGGATACCTTGCTTGTTTGCAAAGTAAAAACTAGATCTCGCCAAGGTTCTCCTTGGTTGTATTGGTTACAGCATCAGTTAAAGTTGTTCACACAACATTCAAAGTAGGTACAAATTGTGTGATTCTCCTAGTCCTGTAGGGCACATTGACAAACATTTTCATGAACATTATATTGCAGCCAAATCAGACTACGAGAACTAACTAATCCAAGACTTTGCCCCAAAGAATAACTCCAATCTACAGGTACATTTGAAGCTGTAAGATAGTGGAGATGTTTTGTGCTTGGTGAGTCAGATAGTGTGATGTTGTGTGCTTGGTGTGTCAGATAGTGTGGAGATGTTGTGTGCTTGGTGAGTCAGATAGTGTGATGTTATGTGCTTGGTGTGTCAGATAGTGTGGAGATGTTGTGTGCTTGGTGAGTCAGATAGTGTGATGTTGTGTGCTTGGTGAGTCAGATAGTGTGGAGATATTGTGGGCTTGGTAAGTCAGATAGTGTGGTGATGTTGTGTGCTTGGTGAGTGAGATAGTGTGGAGATGTTATGTGCTTGGTGAGTCGGATAGTGTGGAGATGTTGTGTACTTGGTGAGTCAGATAGTGTGATGTTGTGTGCTTGGTGTGTCAGATAGTGTGGAGATATTGTGGGCTTGGTAAGTCAGATAGTGTGGAGATGTTGTGTGTGAGATAGTGTGGAGATGTTGTGTGCTTGGTGAGTCAGATAGTGTGGAGATGTTGTGTGCTTGGTGAGTCAGATAGTGTGATGTTGTGTGCTTGGTGAGTCAGATAATGTGGAGATGTTGTGTGCTTGGTGAGTCAGATAGTGTGGAGATGTTGTGTGCTTGGTGAGTCAGATAGTGTGGAGATGTTGTGTGCTTGGTGAGTCAGATAGTGTAGAGATGTTGTGTGCTTGGTGAGTCAGATAGTGTGATGTTGTGTGCTTGGTGAGTCAGACAGTGTGGAGATGTTGTGTGCTTGGTGAGTCAGATAGTGTGGAGATGTTGTGTGCTTGGTGAGTCAGATAGTGTGGAGATGTTGTGTGCTTGGTGAGTCAGATAGTGTGGAGATGTTGTGTGCTTGGTGAGTCAGATAGTGTGGAGATGTTGTGTGCTTGGTGAGTCAGATAGTGTGGAGATGTTGTGTGCTTGGTGAGTCAGATAGTGTGATGTTGTGTGCTTGGTGAGTCAGATAGTGTGGAGATGTTGTGTGCTTGGTGAGTCAGATAGTGTGGAGATGTTGTGTGCTTGGTGAGTCAGATAGTGTGGAGATGTTGTGTGCTTGGTGAGTCAGATAGTGTGGAGATGTGTGCTTGGTGAGTCAGATAGTGTGGAGATGTTGTGTGCTTGGTGAGTCAGATAGTGTGGAGATGTTGTGTGCTTGGTGAGTCAGATAGTGTGGAGATGTGTGCTTGGTGAGTCAGATAGTGTGGAGATGTTGTGACTTGTGTGCTTGGTGAGTCAGATAGTGTGGTGATGTTGTGTGCTTGGTGAGTCAGATAGTGTGGAGATGTTGTGTGCTTGGTGAGTCAGATAGTGTGGAGATGTTGTGTGCTTGGTGAGTCAGATAGTGTGGAGATGTTGTGTGCTTGGTGAGTCACATAGTGTGATGTTGTGTGCTTGGTGAGTCAGATAGTGTGGAGATGTTGTGTGCTTGGTGAGTCAGATAGTGTGATGTTGTGTGCTTGGCGAGTCAGACAGTGTGGAGATGTTGTGTGCTTGGTGAGTCAGATAGTGTGGAGATGTTGTGTGCTTGGTGAGTCAGATAGTGTGGAGATGTTGTGTGCTTGGTGAGTCAGACAGTGTGGAGATGTTGTGTGCTTGGTGAGTCAGACAGTGTGGAGATGTTGTGTGCTTGGTGAGTCAGATAGTGTGGAGATGTTGTGTGCTTGTAGAGTCATGCTCCAGTAACAGCCACTTCAGATACAGACAGAAAGAAATGGTTCAACTCGTACTTTCATAATGAGTTCGTACAATTTTTCATACAGTGATGATGTTCGGGAAGCGAAATCATCTCACCATATAATAGGCATTGTGGACTCGGATATACATTTATCTCTTGATGCATCCAAGGCTATGGGCACAGATGGCATAGGCTGTGGGTTACTAGCACAACAACACACAGGTCACCCAGATTTTAAGAAGCTTTTGACAGCATTCCACCCAATGAACTGATCCAGAAACTGAGAAAGATTGGCATTTTATGGAAGTAGTTCCAAGTTTAACTGACCTTGAGGACACAATGTGTCTCCATCTCTGGACAGAAATCTGATTTCTACTGGTACTCTATATAGCCCAGACTAGATGCCCTAGTCCAGCCCCAGCCCAGACTAGATGCCCCAGCCCAGACCAGATGCCCTAGCCCAGACCAGATGCCCCAGCCCAGACCAGATGCCCTAGCCCAGACCAGATGCCCCAGCCCAGACCAGATGCCCTAGCCCAGACCAGATGCCTTAGCCCAGACCAGCCCCAGCCCAGACTAGATGCCCTAGCCCAGCCCAGACTAGATGCCCCAGCCCAGACCAGATGCCCTAGCCCAGACCAGATGCCCTAGCCCAGACCAGACCTAGCTCAGACTAGATGCTCTAGCATCCATCAGGAGGCTAGAGGATCTAGTAAAATGTGGAGAGAGTAAGTTTCAAGTTGGTTATTGAGGTCATTGCAACATAACTAACTTTGCCCAACAGAATTGTTTATAAATAATACATCATCATTGAGAAATGTCCTATCGAGTCACATGTCAACAAACTTATCTTGGGCTCTACCTGTCCACAAAATTTCTACCCAACGAAATTCTTCTGGTCACACTTTCTTGATCATTTTGCCCCCCAAAATCCTTGTACTTTACTTTCCACTTCATCTGATACTGCTTCTCTGATACTGATAATAATAATAATGTATGATTTTACAGCATACTGAGAATTGCATTACATGAAGGATAATTGACAAATGTGATTGCTGAAGGTATATATACCTATAGGCAACCACAAAAAAACCCTTGTGTCTGTGTTGAAACACATACGTAAGTGCTGGGTGGTAGCCATACTATGGCATACTGAGGTCATGAGGTCAGTAACATTACAATATCTGATACTGCTTCTCCATACTGATAACAGCTTCTCTGATATACTGATTAACAGCTTCTCTGATACTGACAGAGAGCTTCTCTGATACTGATCCAGACATGTCAAGTCTGGCCCAACCAGGAAGAATCTTTTTTTTTTATACCAGGTAGGAAAGTCTGTCCCACATACTCATTGTCTCGAGCACCTCAGCGCCTTTAGTCTGACCGCTACCACTGCGATAACAAGAGCACGAGAACCTAGGGACACGCTGCAGAACATAAAAACCTTACTGTGTTTTCTCCACTAGTCCCTTCGAGCCTTCTTATAGGCACATTCTTATTACCAGCTCTTGGGGTAAGTCTGTCAATATAGCACAACAAACACATTTCGCCCATTACTCATTCTTACCTTTACAGTACATATAATTATTCGCCTCGCCAAAACAATTGACTACTAGGCTGCCACGCCCCGCTAGCACTTATATAAGCTACCCCCCGTTGCTTCACGTGCACACTCGCGCTCAGAAACCTACTCAACTGCACAGTCTAGCGGGTGTCGGAGGTCATGCCTGGAATGAGGGTAAGTCAACTTAAAGTACTGTAGCTATTTACAATGGAGTATACTCAGTATACATAATAGCTGCTGCCAGTGATGTTTAAATAACTAGTTTGTCTTGAAGAAGTGATGTGAGTTGGCGTATCAATTGAGGTCTCCAGTTAAGAATACATGCTCTTAGCCAATGCAACCTCCATTGATTTTTATCATGTAAGGTGTTGTAAAACTCATTGAGCACAATTTGTAAAAGTTCCCCTCCCATACAGAAGATTTCAACTACTAGCCTGCAGTGACTTCAGCTTCACCTGAAGTGACTGCAGCTTCACCTGAAGTGACTGCAGCTTCACCTGAAGTGACTGCAGCTTCACCTGAAGTGACTGCAGCTTCACCTGAAGTGACTGCAGCTTCACCTGAAGTGACTACTGCAGCTTCACCTGAAGTGACTGCAGCCTCACCTGAAGTGACTGCAGCTTCACCTGAAGTGACTGCAGCTTCACCTGAAGTGACTGCAGCTTCACCTGAAGTGACTGCAGCCTCACCTGAAGTGACTGCAGCCTCACCTGAAGTGACTTCAGCTTCACCTGAAGTGACTGCAGCTTCACCTGAAGTGACTGCAGCTTCACCTGAAGTGACTGCAGCTTCACCTGAAGTGACTGCAGCCTCACCTGAAGTGACTGCAGCTTCACCTGCAGTGACTGCAGCTTCACCTGAAGTGACTGCAGCTTCACCTGAAGTGACTGCAGCTTCACCTGAAGTGACTGCAGCTTCACCTGAAGTGACTGCAGCTTCACCTGAAGTGACTACTGCAGCTTCACCTGAAGTGACTGCAGCCTCACCTGAAGTGACTGCAGCTTCACCTGAAGTGACTGCAGCTTCACCTGAAGTGACTGCAGCTTCACCTGAAGTGACTGCAGCTTCACCTGAAGTGACTGCAGCTTCACCTGAAGTGACTGCAGCTTCACCTGAAGTGACTGCAGCTTCACCTGAAGTACAATGTTGCAGGAGATTATCTGCTTAGCTATAAAACATCAGCAACTAGCAACACCAACTAGCAACACCAACTAGCAACACCAACTATATAGCAATGTTTCACAACTAAATGCCCTGCTAAACTACTAGCTACATACCCAGGGCCGGATCCAGGGGGGTTGTGGATATTGCAACCCCCCCTTGTTAAAATTCCTGGATCCGGCCCCGATACCCTTGCAAAACCACCCAACTAGCTAGCTATAGAACTTATCACCTGTTTCCAGACATTGTCCTTCTCCCTGTTAGTTGGTCTTGTATGCTTTAGCAGTAGCTGCCACTAGCAGGTGGAGCTCTTCAGCTCACAGCTGTAATATTTACTTGAACCAGATAGCTGATGGGCGTGGTTTATCACATGTTAGATTCTAGCATGCTGTTTTGTCAGATGCTTGACACTGGAATAGATCTGAATCCTATTCCATGCTTGATGCTAGAAGTGGATCCTATTCCATCACATTGTCTTATCGTATTGTCATACTATTGCCGCTGGTTTGACAATCTGATGGTACATGATCGTATGCTACGCTGGTTGATAATATGATGCTACATGAGGTATGCTACGCTGGTTGATAATGAGGTATGCTGTGCTGGTTGATAATCTGATGGTACATGAGGTATGCTACACTGGTTGATAATCTGATGCTACATGAGGTATGCTGTGCTGGTTGATAATATGATGCTACATGAGGTATGCTGCGCTGGTTGATAATATGATGCTACATGAGGTATGCTATGCTGGTTGATGATATGATGCTACATGAGGTATGCTATGCTGGTTGATAATATGATGCTACATGAGGTATGCTATGCTGGTTGATAATATGATGCTACATGAGGTATGCTACACTGGTTGATAATCTGATGGTACATGAGGTATGCTACGCTGGTTGATAATCTGATGGTACATGAGGTATGCTACGCTGGTTGATAATCTGATGGTACATGAGGTATGCTACGCTGGTTGATAATATGATGCTACATGAGGTATGCTACGCTGGTTGATAATATGATGCTACATGAGGTATGCTATGCTGGTTGATAATATGATGCTACATGAGGTATGCTATGCTGGTTGATAATATGATGCTACATGAGGTATGCTACGCTGGTTGATAATATGATGCTACATGAGGTATGCTACGCTGGTTGATAATATGATGCTACATGAGGTATGCTATGCTGGTTGACAATCTGATGGTACATGATGCTACGCTTGTTGATAATATGATGCTACATGAGCTATGCTACGCTGGTTGATAATATGATGCTACATGAGGTATGCTATGCTGGTTGATAATATGATGCTACATGAGGTATGCTACGCTGGTTGATAATCTGATGCTACATGAGGTATGCTATGCTGGTTGATAATATGATGCTACATGAGGTATGCTATGCTGGTTGATAATATGATGCTACATGAGGTATGCTACACTGGTTGATAATCTGATGGTACATGAGGTATGCTACGCTGGTTGACAATATGATGCTACATGAGGTATGCTATGCTGGTTGACAATCTGATGGTACATGATGCTACGCCGGTTGATAATATGATGGTACACAGGATTTCATTTAGGGAGGGGCGGGGGGCGGCTGCCCCCCCTTGGAACCTTTTTGCCCCCTTGGAAATTGTATTATTTAAATTCTTATTGATGTTGATAAGTGCTTGACATCATGCCCCCCCCCCCTCTTAATATCCAGATTCCTCCAGTTGCCCCCACTTGGACAATTTTCTAAATGAAACCCTGGTACATGAGGTACATTGTGCTGGTTGACTTATAATGGGCAATTCTGGGAAAATGTCAACCAAGGGGTCAAAATTAAAAAATTGTTTTTGAGTATGCTCTAATATACCATTTTGAAGCTAAATAAATGAAGTTTCATATTCTGCAATTTTTAACCCAATATGACAAACGGGTAACGAGATATGCTCGTTTTTATATAATTGCCATTGTTCTGTTTTAGATCAGACACCTCCTACAGTTCGGAATTGAGTTTTGCTCCAAATTAAGTGTATTTGGATCATTTTTATAATTTTTAAGTTTTTCATTTTTTAAGTAGATTCAATGGACATTTTTTGGTTACACCCACTAATTAATATTTTACGGTTTGTAGTTTTGGGATATAATTGATGCCGTCCATCCGTCACAAATATGTGCATCTTTATTAATTATTTCAGTCATATTAAAGTATTATCTAAAGCCATTTCATATTCTCTTTTAGTTTTCTAAATTAGGCATAACTTCCACTCTAAATGGAAAGGCCACACCCTCATGACTTACGGAAAAACCTGTGATGTACGTACAAGGTTCTTGTACGTACGTCTGTCGCAGCTTAACAAATTCCCATCTAGACATTATTAAAAGATGTAGAATTTGTTATTGTACAGCCTTAATCTTTGCCCTTTTCTATGTTGTCTTTCTGCCATTGACAATTTGATCTTCAGAAAAGTTAGAATGGCTACAGCACTAATTCAATCTTCTATTTATAGTTTGCTATCATACATTTTCTAGAACATTCTAAACTGTCTAGACTGATTGTCACCATTATATAGCTGACAAGGTTAGGCCTTGGACAAAGGATAAGTTTAGTGCTTGGACCATGACTAGGGTTAGGGTTGGACAAAGGCTAGGTTTAGGTTGGACATTGACCAGGGTTAGGGCTTGGACAAAGGCTAGGGTTAGGTGTTGGACATTGACCAGGGTTGGGCTTGGAGAAAGGCTAGGGTTAGGGGCTGGATATATACCAGGATTAGGGCTTGAACAAAATCTAGGGTTAGGGGTTGGACATTGACCAGGGTTAGGGCTAGGACAAAGGGTAGGGTTAGGGGCTGGACATTGACCAGGGTTAGGGCTTTGACAATGACTCGAGTTAGTGCTTGGACAATGACTTGTACAGGTTAGGGCTTGGCCATGACTAGGATTAGGCTTGGACCATGACCTGGGTTATGGCTTGGACAATGACTATGGTTAGAGGTTAGGGTGTAAAGAAACAAAGCTGCCTGAGCCTGTAGCCAGGAAGGTAGGCTGGTAAAGAAACAAAGCTGCCTGAGCCTGTAGCCAGGAAGGTAGGCTGGTAAAGAAACAAAGCTGCCTGAGCCTATAGCCAGGAAGGTAGGCTGGTAAAGAAACAAAGCTGCCTGAGCCTGTAGCCAGAAAGGTCGGCTGGTAAAGAAACTAAGTTGCTGCTTGAGTTATAGCTACAAACTGATAGTCATTCCCCAAATACATACACTATCTAGCCTGCAAGTAAAACTGCTGGCATTGAGGAATTTGCAAGATCTGTTAAGAAGTACATAGTACCTGGTTCATAGCTACCAAGCCTGTAGCTGGGTGGTTTATAGCTACCAAGACTGTAACTGGCTGGTTCATAGCTACCAAGCCTGTAGCTGGTTGGTTCGTAGCTATCAAGCCTGTAGCTGGTTGGTTCGTAGCTACCAAGCCTGTAGCTGGCTGGTTCATAGCTACCAATGCTGGCTCATAGTCAAGTGTATAGATACACACACATGCACACATACATGTATGTGCTGTTCTCCCCAGGAAGTTAGTAAACCGGCAACCCCAAAACACCGTTAATAATAGTCCCTGGTCAACTGAGATTTTCATGTCATACCCATGCATATCTAAAACAATGTCAGGATTGTTCTTACTTGGGTCAAAGATAAATTACAATCTACCATAGACTCACCAGTTGTGTATTTTTTGTAATGGATATTGGCATGTCATCAGAGTAATAAACCATGATTGTATTCATTATTGTGTTTACAGGTTGCAGGGGGTACACTGGATGACTAGACATAATATTGTTACATGTAAAAGAGCTATATATGAATCACTTATCATGCAACAAGCAATACATAATACAATTGACATACATATTCTGAAAATTATACTGAAGCCTGAATGCTCATATTATAATAGTGAATATAATTATCTTGAAATATTTCATGGGTGAAGTAACTGTTGTGTGCTGTTTACATGATGCTTCTGGAAGTAATGCTTTCATAAATAACCAGAGAGGAAAAAAAGGAGACTCTTTAGGTGGAATGTGAGGGCTGAGCTACAATCTCTTCTAAGTACTGCTTCATCACATGCTTCACTAAGTTCTGCTTGTTAGAGTCGTGCGAGGCAAGTTGATCTATGCCACTCGGTTGATGGTGACCTTCCTAGGCCAATGATTATTTTACTAGCAGAGCGAACAGGAAGCTCAACTTCCATTTTTTTATCAATGCCAGCCTTCCTGTGCTTCTTTGAGCTGCTCTGCTAGGAACACCCTGGTCTGGACTTCTACACTTCGGTAAGTCTCACTGAGACAGGAACTACTGTGGAGCTAGAACTGCTGCAATTTTCACCAACCACACCCACAATACATATGAATGAAATTTTATTGCATCATCAATTTGACAAAAATGAACTTTAAATTTAATAGTACACCGGTAAAGCATACCCGTCGATACACCTTCAATTTTGTAGGGATAACGGGCAATTCACTTTAAAAACTCTGTGGAGAACACTGATGTGTGTATATGTGTATATATACAATGTATATACATGTGTATATATATGTATATTCATGTGTATATATATATATATACATGTGTGCTTATACATACATGTATATTCATGTGTGTATATATTATACATATATGTGTTTATAAATATATGTATATTCATGTGTGTATATATATATATGTATATTCATGTGTGTATATATATATATATGTATATTCATGTGTGTATATATATAATATGTATATTCATGTGTGTATATATATATATGTATATGATGTGTGTATATATATATATATATGTATATTCATGTGTGTATATATATATGTATATTCATGTGTATATATACATACATGTATATTCATGTGTGTAATATATATATATATGTATATTCATGTGTGTATATATATATATATATGTATATTCATGTGTGTATATACATACATATATGTTCATGTGTGTAATATATATATATATGTATATTCATGTGTGTATATATATATATGTATATTCATGTGTGTATATATATATATGTATATGATGTGTGTATATATATATATATATGTATATTCATGTGTGTATATATATATGTATATTCATGTGTATATATACATACATGTATATTCATGTGTGTAATATATATATATATGTATATTCATGTGTGTATATATATATATATATATGTATATTCTGTGTATATACATACATATATGTTCATGTGTGTAATATATATATATATATGTATATTCATGTGTGTATATATATATATGTATATTCATGTGTGTATACATATATGTTATACATCTGTGTTTATAAATATATGTATATACACATACAGACAAACTATACATGGTTCACAAGTAGTTTTATTGAGGTGGGTGTGCTGTGAGCCATTGGCATGTCTTCTGCTGCCGGTTTAGCTTAATTAAATGGTGCAACATTGCACATTTTAATTTGAGAACCCCCAATACATTATTTCCTCGATCACTTCACACCCTCGATCAGTTCGCACCCTCACATAGTTCACTCCCTAGCTCCCATCTCCAGTTAATTATAGCTTGTGCCCTTGACTAGTTCATGCACATTTATCCCATCCACATTTACCACACCCATATTTACTCCGCCCACATTTGACAATTAATACACAACGACAGCAAATATTGTGCGTGTGGTCTTGTTGCATGTGCAGTTCCAGTTCAACCATCTTTCCAGCTGCAAGGAACAGGTCCTATGATGCAGAGGCTATCACCACAGAGACTGTTCGCCTCAAGGATACTGATAACTGTGGAGGTGATCCCTTTGACAGCCTCAGCGAGCGAGAGTTTGAGGAGGACCTACAACTAAAGCATATTATGATTTCAGCTGAGAGGAACCATACCAGGATGAAGCTGTTTTGGCGCTGCTTAATGAGCTTACTAATATATACTAGCTCAGTCTTTATTCTTCACACTGTTTTGCTCAACAACTGCTAATAAGCTGCACTGCTCAATAGTCTCATCAACTGTGCCTGAGGGCATGCCCTAAAAGTGAGGCCAACACTTGCCTGGCCTTTTCACTAAGCTGGTGCCCATGCTCAGTGAAATAGCCCCTCCCTCAATCAGGTCACACCCTCGTATAGAACACACAGGCAGCTCGTGAGTTGCGTGCGCTCTAATGGAGGAAATGCAATAGTTGTTGTTATGAATGCACTTATGCTACCCAAATATGGGCGTGGAAGACAAGGTGTGAAGATCGAGCTTGAAGATGAATGTCACGGTTTTTAATAGCTGCCACATCTCGGCATGTGTCATGCATGAACCTTCACTTCTCAGCATGTGTTGCATGAACCTTCACATCTCAGCATGTGTCATGCATGAACCTTCACCTCTCAGCATGTGTCATGCATGAACCTTCACATCTCAGCATGTGTCATGCATGAACCTTCACCTCTCAGCATGTGCCATGCATGGACCTTCACCTCTCAGCATGTGTCATGCAGGAACCTTCACCTCTCAGCATGTGTCATGCATGGACCTTCACCTCTCAGCATGTGCCATGCAGGAACCTTCTCTTAGTATGTGCCATGCATGATGCCGGGTGAGGGTAAGTAGGTCACATAGACCACAACACCTGCTCCTTACTTACAAGGAGCTGGACAAGAAGGTGACCGTGTTGTACTTTGCAGACGTTGTGTCTCAGATTCTCAGATTAGGACTGCAATATTAAGGTTTAAGTTAAGCTTGCATCTGCACAAAACTCTCTCCTTCGCTATAATAATGCGTCTAGCCCTAGCCTAGCCCTAGTGCTGAGACTCAAGAGTAGGAAAGTACATGCAATTACGTTGTAGTTACGCCAGGCAGTGCTAGTTGTTGAAAACCTTTTTGTTGATCTTGATTTTGCAGTTGGAGAATTTTGAGCCTGGAAGGGTGATCAACATCAGAGGTGTGGCACCCGAGTCTGGCAGGTTTCATCTTGACATCTGCAGTGGTGACAACCCAGACGATGTCGTCTTCCACTTCAATCCTCGCTTCAATGAAGACTGCGTAGTCCGCAACAGCAGGCTCGGTGGTTGCTGGGGAGACGAAGAAAGAGAGGGAGAAATGCCGTTCTCCAAGGGCAAGAAGTTCCTTATCACACTCATTTGTCAGTCCAACGGTTTCCTTGTGTTGGTGGATAACCAGCACTTCTGCAGATATGAGTATCGTGCTCCAATCTGTGATGTGATGCACGTGGAGGTCATCTGTGGAATAGAGTACCACTGAACAGAAGCTCTAACTTTGACTGTGTAGTTATATAACTGCTTGTACTAGATAGAGCAGATGGAGTAGTCTATTGATACACTGGGTTCTTGACTGAGAAAGATTATTGTTTATTGTGCAGGTATATAGCTGCATGTATCCATAGCACGTTGCAGGGACCACTTTGAGCTGGACAGACGTAAATCACACAGTCCTATTTTGGTCTGGCCCATTTTTTTTTAAATTGGGGAACAGCCAAAAAATTATCCAAAACTGAAGCACCAACAAAACTTAACTTGGCAGGTCCTTAGCTGCCTCAATTGTGGCTGGCAACCCTCCCTCCTTACTCCCTCCTCCACCCCCCCTCCCTCCTCCACACTCCAACCCCTTCTCCCCCCTCCTCCCCACGCCACTCTCTCCTCCCTCCTTCTCCCACAAAACAAAACAACCCCAAAAAGAACATATTATGTCTCGGGCTAAACTCCCTTCGGCACCTCCTTCCTGCCTTGGGAGATAAAAAAGGTAAACAGCGAAACCTTTCCTTGAAATTCACCGAGTGTAAGGGAGTACAACAGCACTCCCAACTGGTATCCAAGTATATTGGAAACATGACTAGTTGATACCCAAGTATTGGAAACATGACTAGTTGATACCCAAGTATTGGAAACGTGACTGGTTGACACCCAAGTATTGGAAACATGACTGGTTGACACCCAAGTATTGGAAACATGACTGGTTGACACCCAAGTATTGGAAACATGACTGGTTGACACCCAAGTATTGGAAACATGACTGGTTGACACCCAAGTATTGAAAACATTATTGGAAACATGACTAGTTGATACCCAAGTATTGGAAACGTGACTGGTTGACACCCAAGTATTGGAAACATGACTGGTTGACACCCAAGTATTGGAAACATGACTGGTTGACACCCAAGTATTGGAAACATGACTGGTTGACACCCAAGTATTGAAAACATTATTGGAAACATGACTAGTTGATACCCAAGTATTGGAAACGTGACTAGTTGATACCCAAGTATTGGAAACATGACTGTTTGACACCCAAGTATTGGAAACATGACTGGTTGACACCCAAGTATTGGAAACATGACTGGTTGACACCCAAGTATTGGAAACATGACTGGTTGACACCCAAGTATGGGAAACATGACTAGTTGACACCCAAGTATTGGAAACATGACTGGTTGACACACAAGTATGGGAAACATGACTGGTTGACACCCAAGTATTGGAAACATGACTGGTTGACACCCAAGTATTGGAAACATGACTGGTTGACACCCAAGTATTGGAAACATGACTGGTTGACACCCAAGTATTGGAAACATGACTAGTTGACACACAAGTATTGGAAACATGACTGGTTGACACCCAAGTATTGGAAACATGACTGGTTGACACCCAAGTATTGGAAACATGACTGGTTGACACCCAAGTATTGGAAACATGACTGGTTGACACCCAAGTATTGGAAACATGACTGGTTGACACCCAAGTATTGGAAACATGACTGGTTGACACCCAAGTATTGGAAACATGACTGGTTGACACCCAAGTATTGAAAACATTATTGGAAACATGACTAGTTGATACCCAAGTATTGGAAACGTGACTGGTTGACACCCAAGTATTGGAAACATGACTGTTTGACACCCAAGTATTGGAAACATGACTGGTTGACACCCAAGTATTGGAAACATGACTGGTTGACACCCAAGTATTGGAAACATGACTGGTTGACACCCAAGTATGGGAAACATGACTAGTTGACACCCAAGTATTGGAAACATGACTGGTTGACACACAAGTATTGGAAACATGACTGGTTGACACCCAAGTATTGGAAACATGACTGGTTGACACCCAAGTATTGGAAACATGACTGGTTGACACCCAAGTATTGGAAACATGACTGGTTGACACCCAAGTATTGGAAACATGACTGGTTGACACCCAAGTATTGGAAACATGACTAGTTGACACCCAAGTATTGGAAACATGACTGGTTGGCACACAAGTATTGGAAACATGACTGGTTGACACCCAAGTATATTGGAAACATGACTGGTTGACACCCAAGTATTGGAAACATGACTGGTTGACACCCAAGTATTGGAAACGTCACTGGTTGACACCCAATTATTGGAAACGTGACTGGTTGACACCCAAGTATTGGAAACATGACTGGTTGACACCCAAGTATTGGAAACGTGACTGGTTGACACCCAAGTATTGGAAACATGACTGGTTGACACCCAGTATTGGAAACGTGACTGGTTGACACCCAAGTATTGGAAACATGACTGGTTGACACAATTGGAAATCATAGTGGTTCAACAAATACGGTAAGAGCACACGCTTGTGCGTAGCATGTGTCAGAGTCCCTGAGTTAGTTATGGCTCTTTGCAAGCCTATAAATAGACTACCTAATTCCGAAGGCGCTGCTGCTATCAGCTATCACTTCCCTCACAGGCTATAGCAGCAGCTAATTGTGAGGTTGAAGAAGAACTGCAAGAAAAGGCCAAGAAGCATTGGACATCCAACAGTCAACTGTATTCTGCTATAGCTAGATTGGGGAGTTACAGCACTTGCCTTCCTTCTAGGTACGGTGTGTGCACAAATAGCCGGATTAAATGTTGTTGCTTCAGAGCACAGTTTTTCAGAGCACAGTTTTATTCAAGGAAGCTGGATACTTGCTCAAGTGAAACACATGTGAGGTCTATCAGGATGCCTATTACAGAGAATTGAGTGAGGAAGGTCATGTGATGATTAAGTGACCATTCTTCCCGAACAGAAATGTTGGAGGCCAGTTTTGCTTGGTGCAGAGCTGGGCGAATATGTGCAGCTCTATGTCAGAAAGGTGAGAGAAAGTGGTGGGACTGTTGTGACAGCTGCTCGAGATGTGTTCCTCTCCTGCAACAGGAGCATGTTGGCAGAGGATGGGGATCCTGTTGACACTGGGCATATTCATGGCTGAACAGGATGGATTTTGTCCAGCAAAAGGCCACAACAACAAAGAGTAAACGTTCACTGGCTAACTTTACTAAAAGAAGTCATTTTTAGAAAAAGTGGTCGAGATATTAATAATGGAGAATATACCACTGGATCTCATTGACTGGGATCCATATTGTACTCTCGTCATCCTGGATATTGGATCAGAGAGGGTGTCAAATTAGTGGGTCTGGACGTTTGTCACAGGAAGTTCCTTCCTGTACAACTCTGACTGAAGGTAGTGCTATATACCACCAGTCCACCAGGTGGTTAATAAGTCCACCAACTATCTGATTGAGGTGGTACAATAGCCTTTATGACAAATACACACATAAAAGTATTCGCAATGAACTCCAAAATCTGACTGAGCCTGGTACTGGGTTACATACCCAGCACCATGCCTGTGGGTTTTGCATGAATCTCATTCCACATTCTAAATGGTAATCACCTAATACTGTGTTGAATGCTCTGAAGTCACCTTGCGACATCCTCCCCCTTGTCTCTCTTATGGAACTGGTAGTCCTTCTGTCAACTTGCTTGCCAACTTGCTTGCCAACTTGCTTGCGTCCTCAGGCCTTGACTGTCTTTACATACTGTCAGCGTTCTTATTTTCTGAGCCAGGTCGATGTACGACAGTGTAGAGGTAAATTTGCAGAGCCATTGCCCAGTGAGCCAGCCTGCCATTCTTATCCTTCATGCTATCCAAATATTTGAGGCTGCTGTGATCAGTACCGATAGTGAACATGGCACCGCTCAAGTAAACCTGAAAGTGCTTCACTGCCTCCACCCCACTGCCAAACACTCCTATTCGGTGAGTGTATACCGATGTTCTGCTCCTCTGAGTTTTCGTGAATAGTAGCCTATTGGATGGTCAGCTCCATTTGCATCCTGCTGGCTGAGTACAGCCCTGATGAGTCAGTATCAAGGAGAAATGACCTGTCCATGTCGGGACTTCTCAATACCGTGTGATCTATCAAGTTCTGCTTTGATCTCCTCCAACGTTCTGCATTTCTCTTCAGTCCAGTCGACCTCGTTAAGTGCTGCCTTTCATGTAGCCTCTGTGGGCACTGCCATCGAACTGAAGCCGGGCATGAAGTGCCAGTAATAGTTGGCGGGGCCTAAAAAGGCCCGCACGTCTTTCTTCATTTGTGGATGTGGATACTTCAACACTGCCTCCACTTTTGCCTCCAATGGTCAGACTTTTCCAGCCCCCACTCGATGTCCCAAATACTGGCAGTCTGATGCCGCTAACACACACTTCTTTGCCTTGATAGTTAGGCCGGTCTCGTCCAACCTGGAGAAGACTGAGTCAAGATGCTCAAGATGGTCTCTGAAGTTTCTGCTGAATAGAATGATGTCGCCTATATAAGCCGCAGCACACTCGTTCATGTTGGCCAAGATCTTATTCATTAGTCGTTCCGAAGGTCCATTCATCAGTCCAAATGGCATCCTCCGATACTCTCACTTGCCATGGGGTGTTACAAATGCTGCCTTGGCAACAGAATCATTGTGAACAGGGACTTGGTGGTATCCATGCTCCAGATCGAGCGTGGATATGTGGGTTGCTAATCCCAGTTGATTCAACAACTCATCGATCCTTGGCAAGGGGAAAGGGTCTGGTTGCATTACCTCATTCAGTCTCCTGTAATCAACACAAGCGAACTCCACCACCCTTTTTCTTCCCTAGAAGAGCAGGTGCAGCCCATGGGCTCCTGCATGGCTAGGGATAGGGTATGATGCCTAACTCCAGCAACTTTTTTACTTCTGCATCCATCAACTGCAACTTCCTTGGCTCCATCCTGTATGGAGGCTTGCTGATGGGATAACTGTTGCCCGTCTCTATCACTATGACCGCATCTTTTGTCAATCCCTGTCTTGTCAGGTTCTCGTCTTGTTTGAGTATGGCCATGAGACTTCTCTTTTCTCCTTCTGTAACTGACTGGCTTATGGTCGGCACGACTTCCCTTCCTTCTCCTCCATTGAGCGTAACTTCATCCAACAATTCCGAGGTGGCCAGACAAGCTGCCACTGGAGAGTGAAACTCTTTCAATAGGTTAACCTGCCATCGTATTTTCCTTCTGGGGTGGTCAGGCATGGCCAGCTCATATGTATTAGTGTCCACAACCTTGTGATGGAGTAGGGGCCTTCCCACTCCGCTAACAATGTTGGGCCTAGGGCTGGTGTCCTTAGTAAGACAAGATCTTCTAGCCTGAATGTCCTCTGTCTCGCTTTCTTGTCATGGTTGTATTTGTGAACTGCCTTCATTTCTTCTTCATTCTGACGTGACAACAACCTGAGCTCAAATTTCTCTTGCACTGAAGTATGTAGGAGATGACATCTTGTGGTGCCGTATGGTCTGTTGTCCAGGTCAACTTCAGACTTTGTAGAGGTCCTCTAAGTTGCCACCCAAATAGAACTCGGCTGCGGTAAAACCAGTTGTTGCATGTGCAGCCCTCCTGTACTCCCCGAGCACATAAGGCAGTGCCAGGTCCCATTGGTTGTTCCATATCTTGCATGACTTACCAACATGGTTTTAAGCATGCAGTTAAACCCCATTCCATTGGTCTCTGAGTGGTAGGAGCTTGTGTTGATGTTCTTGATTCCAAGAAGGCGATACAGTTCTCTCATCAACCTACTCAGAAAGTTGGTGCTGCAGTCCGTGACTATCTCTTGAGGTATGCCAACTCGAGTGAACATAGCTAGAAGTTCATCAGCAATCGTCCTGCTGTCTATAGACCTGATTGCAAAGGCTTCAGGCCAACGTGTGACATGACCACAACAATGACTAGGATATCAGTTTCCTTGTTCTGTACGTGGCAATGGACCTACTAGGTCCATCCCAATCCTGGAAAAGGTACATCTATGACCGGGAGTGGGTGAAGTGGTGCCTTTCTAGGTCTCTGATGACTTCCTTTTTGGCACTCCGGGCATGCTGCACACAAGCATCGAACGTCCGAGTGGACTCCGGGCCAATAATACTCATCCAGCACTCGCATCATTGTTTTATCTCATCCCAAGTGACCAGGCCTTTGTGCCAAAGACAAAACAAGTGTTTGATGTTGTTCTGGTACGCACAATTGGAGGGTCTCCTCTCTGATTCTGTCCTTCGTCCTCCTTCACAAGCTGAATGACAAAGTCATCATTTCCGTTCTCTGCCTTAGCCCAGATCTCTTACAGGGTCATGTCCTTTTTGTGTTGCTCTGAATTCATCCTTGTTGTGATCCAATCGATGTCTCAATTGACTGCTGTGAAACTTGGTTCTGTCCTTAAGCTTCTGACTTCTACTGACAGTGTTAGATTTGCTCGTGTCATTGCTCCCTGTGTCTGACTTGTCTGTGTCGGTGTCTCCCCAATTGACCTGGTTCCATGTCATCTTCCTCATCCTCCCTGTCATCTCTCTCCAATGTATCTGTTGCAAGTGAGTTGACCTCCTTGTATGTGGGATGTGGTGTCTATGGATCTGATGTTTGAGAATGAGTCTCGGCCAGGTTGACTAATTCCTGATATACTAGCTGCTTCCCGAGCTCCGAGATGTCTGGATAGTCAGCCCCAATCAGTGCATCAAACATGAGGTCATCCTGTATAGCCACGATGATATCTTCTCTTCTCCATCCCACTTCAATTGGGATCTTGGCTCGAGGGTGGACTCTAATGGTGTTGTTTGCTGACACAATGTAGGATTTCTCTTGTACATATGATTCCTCTACCAGTGACTTATGAACGACAGTTCATGTTGCTGGATCCAACAGTACCCTTTTACATGTCTGACCATTAATGACTGCTGTAATTGGGTGATTCTGTTGTCTTCGACTTTCAACTAAGGCAAGTTCTTGTCTGTGTGAGAGAGGTTGTAAGAGATTGACAGATTCCAAGTTGAGTTGACAGTATTCTTCCACGACTGGTTCTAGTAATGTCTCAACTTCAACTGCCAGTTTCATTGTAGATGGTTGTTTTGGTATGGTGTTGGCTTAGGGTTGTGGCATTTCTTTGCAAAGTGGCCAAATTGGTTGCAGTTAAAACATCTAGGTCGTCCTCCTTGATCGAACTTTGGCAGTGACTTCCATGTTGAATCTACTTGGTGTGATGGTTTGCTGTTGTTTTTGTGATAAGGCATCCTCAGTTTGTCCTGAGTCGAGCTCGTCTCTTGGATTTGTCTGGGTCGCTCTTCTCGACGATGATGCCTCCGTGACATTTGCTGAGGTCGGTCCGATTCATCTGGTACCTTGTACGACCATCCTCGGGTTGTTGCAAAGTCAACAGCCATTTCTAATGCTTTAGTTAATGACCTTGGCTTCTTATCTCGAACTGCAGTAGACATCTGTCGTGGCATCAACTTATAAATGACAACCCAAGCGATAAGTTCATTGACTTCTCTCAATGAAGTGCAGGTTTCTGTCCACTTCAACGTGATGGGTGAATGTATCGCTTCCCACACTTCATCCACGACTCTTCAGACCTCTCTTAAGATTGTCCTGTTCAACAGTATGACTCCTGAGTGACTCTAAAATGCTGAAACAGAGACGCTCACTGCATCATAATCCTGCTGCTCATCAACCTCCAGGTGAGCATATACCTCGCATGCTTAAGGGAGTCAACATCGGGGTCAGGTGGTCCACTGTTCTTTGATCACTTGGTTGCTGGCCATGTGTGGCTCAAAAGTTAAGAAGTACGTTTGTACGTCTTCCCCTGGAATAAAGTGCTCGGAATAACGATGTGAGGGGGGATCTTGATGACTGAAGCAGGTGTAGTGGCTCGGCTCATTCTCTCCATCAGTTCTGCCCACTGCTGGTCTCTTTCGAAATTCTCCACTATTATTCTCTCCGTCGTTCTTCGGCCTGTCGTCTCCTCATGTCATCCTCCCTCTGGCTTTCCAACCTTTGTTGAACTTCTTGAAGCCATTTTTCTGTAGCAACTCATTGGCTTTCGAACATTTACATCAGTTGCATTTGTTGAAACATCATGGTTGCTGAGTTCATCGGCATCAAGTTAGTTCCTGCCCAATGTTGTGATTACATGTTGCCCATTACTTGCCCACTGTTGTGACTACATGTTGCCCATTACTTGCCCACTGTTGTGACTATATGTTGCCCATTACTTGTCCACTGTTGTGTCTACATGTTGCCCATTACTTGCCCACTGTTGTGACTACATGTTGCCCATTACTTGTCCACTGTTGTGACTACATGTTGCCCATTACTTGTCCACTGTTGTGACTACATGTTGCCCATTACTTGCCCAATGTTGTGACTACATGTTGCCCATTACTTGCCGACTGTTGTGACTACATGTTGCCCATTACTTGTCCACTGTTGTGACTACATGTTGCCCATTACTTGGCCACTGTTGTGACTACATGTGCCCATTACTTGTCCACTGTTGTGACTACATGTTGCCCATTACTTGTCCACTGTTGTGACTACATGTTGCCCATTACTTGTCCACTGTTGTAACTACATGTTGCCCATTACTTGTCCACTGTTGTGACTACATGTTGCCCATTACTTGCCCACTGTTGTGACTACATGTTGCCCATTACTTGTCCACTGTTGTAATTACATGTTGCCCATTACTTGTCCACTGTTGTGACTACATGTTGCCCATTACTTGTCCACTGTTGTGACTACATGTGCCCATTACTTGTCCACTGTTGTGACTACATGTGCCCATTACTTGTCCACTGTTGTGACTACATGTTGCCCATTACTTGTCCACTGTTGTGACTACATGTTGCCCATTACTTGCCCACTGTTGTGACTACATGTTGCCCATTACTTGTCCACTGTTGTGACTACATGTGCCCATTACTTGTCCACTGTTGTGACTACATGTTGCCCATTACTTGTCCACTGTTGTGACTACATGTTGCCCATTACTTGCCCACTGTTGTGACTACATGTGCCCATTACTTGTCCACTGTTGTGACTACATGTTGCCCATTACTTGCCCACTGTTGTGACTACATGTTGCCCATTACTTGTCCACTGTTGTGACTACATGTTGCCCATTACTTGTCCACTGTTGTGACTACATGTTGCCCATTACTTGTCCACTGTTGTGACTACATGTTGCCCATTACTTGTCCACTGTTGTAACTACATGTTGCCCATTACTTGTCCACTGTTGTGACTACATGTTGCCCATTACTTGCCCAATGTTGTGACTACATGTTGCCCATTACTTGCCCATTGTTGTGACTACATGTTGCCCATTACTTGCCCAATGTTGTGACTACAGGTTGCCCATTACTTGTCCACTGTTGTGACTACATGTTGCCCATTACTTGTCCACTGTTGTGCCTACATGTTGCCCATTACTTGTCCACTGTTGTGACTACATGTTGCCCATTACTTGTCCACTGTTGTGACTACATGTGCCCATTACTTGTCCACTGTTGTGACTACATGTTGCCAATTACTTGTCCACTGTTGTGACTACATGTTGCCCATTACTTGTCCACTGTTGTGACTACATGTAGCCCATTACTTGTCCACTGTTGTGACTACATGTTGCCCATTACTTGTCCACTGTTGTGACTACATGTTGCCCATTACTTGTCCACTGTTGTGACTACATGTTGCCCATTACTTGTCCACTGTTGTGACTATATGTTGCCCATTACTTGTCCACTGTTGCGACTACATGTTGCCCATTACTTGTTCACTGTTGTGACTACATGTTGCCCATTACTTGTCCACTGTTGTGACTACATGTTGCCCATTACTTGTCCACTGTTGTGACTACATGTTGCCCATTACTTGTCCACTGTTGTGACTACATGTTGCCCATTACTTGTCCACTGTTGTGACTACATGTTGCCCATTACTTGTCCACTGTTGTGACTACATGTTGCCCATTACTTGTCCACTGTTGTGACTACATGTTGCCCATTACTTGTCCACTGTTGTGACTACATGTTGCCCATTACTTGTCCACTGTTGCGACTACATGTTGCCCATTACTTGTTCACTGTTGTGACTACATGTTGCCCATTACTTGTCCACTGTTGTGACTACATGTTGCCCATTACTTGTCCACTGTTGTGACTACATGTTGCCCATTACTTGTCCACTGTTGTGACTACATGTTGCCCATTACTTGTCCACTGTTGTGACTACATGTTGCCCATTACTTGTCCACTGTTGTGACTACATGTTGCCCATTACTTGTCCACTGTTGTGACTACATGTGCCCATTACTTGTCCAGTTGTGACTACATGTTGCCCATTACTTGTCCACTGTTGTGACTACATGTGCCCATTACTTGTCCACTGTTTTGACTACATGTTGTCCATTACTTGTCCACTGTTGTGACTACATGTTGCCCATTACTTGTCCACTGTTGTGACTATATGTGCTCATTACTTGTCCACTGTTGCGACTAAATGTTGCCCATTACTTGTCCACTGTTGCGACTAAATGTTGCCCATTACTTATCCACTGTTGTCACTATATGTGCTCATTACTTGTCCACTGTTGCGACTAAATGTTGCCCATTACTTGTCCAGTTGTGACTACATGTTGTCCATTACTTGTCCACTGTTGTGACTATATGTGCTCATTACTTGTCCACTGTAGCGACTAAATGTTGCCCATTACTTGTCCACTGTTGTGACTACATGTTGCCCATTACTTGTCCACTGTTGTGACTACATGTTGCCCATTACTTGTCCACTGTTGTGACTACATGTTGCCCATTACTTGTCCACTGTTGTGACTATATGTGCTCATTACTTGTCCACTGTTGTGACTACATGTTGCCTATTACTTGTCCACTGTTGTGACTACATGTTGCCTATTACTTGTCCACTGTTGCGACTAAATGTTGCCCATTACTTGTCCACTGTTGTGACTACATGTTGCCCATTACTTGTCCACTGTTGTGACTACATGTTGCCCATTACTTGTCCACTGTTGTGACTACATGTTGCCCATTACTTGTCCTGGCATAACTCCTGAGAAACCTGCCTGTGAGTACCAGGGGTTAAACCCAGGTCCTCCTCTACTGTGGTATTTGTGACTGTTCATTTTCGTCTGGGTTAGAAGACTCCTGTGACCGTGTTGAGTTCTCTTCAGGCACAGCTTGCTCTCTCTGGTTCTGTAGTCGTGCTGATTTATGGTTGTCCATCGCTCGTGTCACTCTTGACAATCTGTATTCATGGCGTAGTTAAACTGGTCGGTTGTGGCAATCCCACTGCCACCACCATGTGTCACAGGAAGTCCCTTCCTCTACAACTCTGACTGAAGGTAGTGCTGCCACCAGGTAGTTAATAAGTCCACCAATTATCTGATTGAGGTGGTCAATAGCCTTTATGGCAAATACATACATAAAAGTATTCGCAATGAACTCGAAATCTGACTGAGCCTGGTACTGGGTTATTACCTAGCACCCTGCCCTTACAAGCTGTGGGTTTTGCATGAATCTCATTACACATTCCAAATGTTAATCACCTAATCTGTTATTGCTAATTAGTTGAATGCTGTGAAGTCACCCTGTGACAACGACAAGCGGCAAATCACTGCTCTTTTTTGTTCTAGTATTATTGGCCCACTAACTACAAGTTATTTGTAAGGGAAAGACAAGCAGTGCCACCGCTCAAGTTTCAGTTCCTTCAGGTTGGCAGGCACATCCACTCACCAAAGCACTGGTCAATCGAGGAAACCATGCTCCAATATATTGGGAGCATAAGCGAGAGAGAAGATTCTTCAACTTTGGGTGCGATTTTAAGGGGCAGATTATGCCATCCGTTACCAGCTTACTGGAAGTTAACAATATTCATGAGTGTTTTACTCCCACCTATATAGCACAACAGATGTGTTGCGCTTGACATTTCTGTTAACAAGCTTGCCTTGAAGGAGTTGGGAGCCAAGTGGCTAGTTGAGATGCTGAGCACATTAGTAACAATTCCCAGTTTATGATTCAATCTTGATATTGATGAGTGTCAGCCAAAAATACTCTCTCTCGTATTCGCTGCGCCAACTAGTCCTTACTCTGGCTAGCCCAATACAGTCACCTCTAGGCTTTATAATAGCCTTCATACTTCTATTCAAATTAATGGTGAATTGACTTGTACCTCAATATACAAATACAATTCTCAATATTGACTAGCTAGTCCAGCTTGTCAATATGATGGCTAAAGCTTAGCTTCTCTCTCTCTCTCTCTTAAATAGTCTGTTTCTATGCGCCCCAATTTGCACAGGGTGTTGTGGTATTGGTGCCAATTTGCACATTGGTTGCACACATGCACACTAATGTTGCAGTCTTCATCCTTGCTATCAGTTGGGCAGCTGTCATGTTTATTCCCATCTGTCAAGTCAGAAGTCGGTTCCTGACACTCCCTTTTCTGACACTCCCTTCCCATTCTGGCGAGAACAATATTCTCGAGATAGACCATCTGCATTGGTATTCAGACGTCCGGCTTTGTGGATGATTTGATGATCTTCCTTTTCCTCGCTAGTCTCTTCATTGGGGTCATCATCAACTGCCAGAAAGACGGCTGCTGTCGGGGAGTGCCACTTCTTAATCCCATTGATGTAGAACATGCGATGCTTTTTGGGTCCCTGCCCCATGGCATGTTGACTTCATAGGTACATCTGTTATCTTCCTCGTGATAGTCACCGGGCCTCGCCACTCGCTGTAGAGCTTGTCGGATTTCCTAAGTAGCAGCACTAGTACATGATCACCTACCATGAACTTTCTCTCTGTTGCCTTTTTATCGTGGTACCATGGGAGAAGCCAGGATTTTTTTCAGTGGAGGCAAAGTTGGTGGGTAGCATGTCACAATGTATGTGTATATATAGAATGGGGCTTTTTAAAGTATTTTTTTTGGTTGGGCAGTCTGGTAAAAAAAATCATGGGATAGCTACATGCTATATGCATATATGCAGTTCATCAGCCCTTTTGTTTTCTGATATTGAGATTAAATAGTAGAAGAAACATAATTATTAGAAGAAACTATAGCAATAATACAACTACAGCATATACAGTTTAGGTTAGAGGCCTAATTCATCGTTTTATGGAAGAAAAATGTTTCAGAACATTTTCTCTGGAGATCTCCATGTCTCTATGTATGTAAAGGAGAGCTAAACCACAGAGCCTTTCTTCCATCATGGTTGATCTACTCCAACTCTTTAGTCGACGCATGGCTGAAAATGACCGTTCACATGAAACAGAACCAACTTGTAAGGTTAAAATGAGTTTGAGAATAGATAGCATGAATATCTGGAAAGAATTCCCAGTCAGCCAATCAAAGTGTCAACTATTTAATTTCTTCTTAGGTCATGTCACAACATTTTGCTCTCCGCATTTCTAGCTCAGATGTAAAGCGTCCGACATTAGGCAGGTCAGACCCATAAAAGCTTTTGACTGACTGTATGTCTTAGCTTGTGATATCTGAAACTTTACAAGGGAGTAATTTGTGTCCAATAAACATTGATTCAGTTGAATCTGGAAAGCGCTGCAAAAATTCAGCAATACAATGATCAAGAAAAGGGTAGTAGATATTTCTCCTGAAGTAAGTCTCAGCACTCTCCGAGTTACCTGCATTGGCTCGATGCCTACTTTTGCTAGGAGCTCTTGGATTAGTGAGTTCAACATCGATTTCAGCAGCAATTGTGGAAGCTTTTTTCCAAAGTTCACTAAACTTCTGCTCTTGGCGCTGAGCGGATAAAGCAGACATGTACAATTTGGCATTTTTATATGCTTTGAGAATATCATATGAGGTTTTCTGTAAGGAATGGCTAAGAGGATGAGAAAATGACAGAACAAATTGACCAACTACAAGTGAAACTATGAATGTTGGTGCTTTCAGTAGTCTTAGATAAGATAATGCATTGGTTCTGGCATCTGTATTTACACTTTCAGAAGCTATGTCATATAATGCAAGACAAATTGCCCTATACTTTGACATAACACTAGATAATGTTGTTACACGAGCTGACCACCTAGTCGCACAAATAGGGACTTGCTTGGTAGTTCTTGTTCATCATCACGTTTATCTTCAAAGGCTAGAGATATCATCTGACACTAGATATCTCCTCATTATTGCTTTCCTTTTAGCACTAGCTCCCAGAAACCAAGTAAGACTCCCTATTGAGTCAAATAGATTCCTAATTTCAGGTATTTGCCTACATGAAGATGATATGACCAAATTTAGATCATGAGCCCTATAGTGTTGATACAAAGCTTTAGGCTGGATTTGGCATATCCTAGTAGAGACACCGGAAACTTTGCCAGCCATAACTGATGCTGCATCATATCCTTGTCCACGAAGATAACTTATATCAAGATCACAATCCTTCATAAAATCTATAATGGCTCCAGAAATAGATACAGCATCAGTTTTTTCCAACTCAACAAAACCAAGAAACTCTTCTCGTACAATAGGCTGGCTAATTTCCTCATCTACAAACCGGATACACATGGCCATTTGCTCATGTGTTGCCACATCTGTACACTGTTATGTGTTGGTTTAACTGCTTAAGTTTCCTAGTGAAGGTTGCAGGTTGTAAGGCTGCACCTTTGCATCAGTTCAGACTAGTAGATTAAACAATTAATAATTCATAGACAAATGTAAAGAGAGAGAGATTCAGACCAATGTCTGGATCCTGCACACAACGGTAGGGAACAGAGAAAATACCGAGGGAAAGATAGGATGACAGGGAGCAATCTGACAATAACAAGTTACAATGAGCAGTTCAGCTGCTGACAATTGTAGAGCTGTTGATTAAAGGCGAATCATGAACGGGTTGTAGAAGCGATAGAGGAAGTTTGTAGACTAACTTGAGAAAGTCATGAGGATGGATGTTATAGAACGAGAAAAGAGCGGGAAAACATACAAGGGTGTGTCCTAGTGGACCAATAGGATTGATACAACTTGAGTGTTAGCAATGCAACATTCACATACAGGAAACAACAAGATTATGAGGCAGGGACATGTGACTAATGTGGTTCACTTGATGAATGCAAGTGTTGATAAGTGTGCGGTTTAATTATGTTCCTGCAGGATTGACTGGAGGAGGAGCTAGGGCTGCTTGTCCAGACATACAGTGATCAGCTAATATTGAGAACAATTTGGCAGACCTTGCACTTCTTAAAATAGTTTCTCTTATTGCCAAATGTATTAGCTCGTTTTGTATATCTGGGCTCAAGTAGGAGGCATTTCTCTTTGCATGTTTAAGATGATCACTTAAGGTGGGATCAAACTGAGATTTCCAATGTAACAGTTTCCATCCTCTCTTTTTAACGATTTGTTCCATCCATGCCCACAAAAAGGAACATTTCGCCGTCCGAGTATGACAACCATATATAGAATGGCTTGATTTCTTTTTATTTCCTCCCCATGAGCCTTAGACAAGGAAGACTGAATGTCTATTGCTCTACCACCGGCTTCAACTTCGAGAAATGCCATTGCTTTCATTGCTACAACTCAGTGTGCTTCGCTCACTTCGTGATTAGGTAAAGTACCTTGTTTTTCACCTTTGGCATTCTTCCAATTATGAAACCCCACCGCCTGAAAGACATTTGAGTGGACACCACTTCCATGGAGCTGTTTTCCAAAAAGTAAACAATAAGAGCAAAAGGCTGCATCTGTACTGACAGAGTAGCATATCCATGCATAGACTTTTACCCACACTTGCTTGTACTTGCAGTTACCTCTGCTCAGAAAATTAAAATTCCATGGTGGTACCCGCTTATTTTTAAGAAGTTGTACCGTCTCTGCTTCGCTCATCACCTTTTCTCGGAAGGTCGCAGGATCTAGCTCCTGTGAATGCAAATCACAGTCAATGCTAGGATGAGGGTCAGACCTTACAGCTTTCTCATCAACAAAATCTACAAAATAAGTGAATATGATCACTTTTGAATATTTAAATAAGAGATCATGTAGCTAAGAGATGACATTAAATTAGCAATGTATATCTGATGTCTATAGCATTATTGGAAGATCCAGCCTGGTCAATACTTCCTTGCCTTGCCCTATACTTCCTTGCCTTGCCCTATTATTGTTTTAATAATAACTTGGACATTGCTTAAATAACACCTCACCTAAAGCATGCTCTGAGTGAAGCATGCTCTGAGTGATGACAAAATCCAGATTGCTCAGCCATGTTTTGCAGCTGTCACTATCTTGACCATGTGCCTGGGTTTTAATCTTGTGGTCAAAGTTCAAGGGTGTGATTAAAGTTCAAATCTGTGGCTAAACCACAGCTCATTGTTAACTATCCCACTTAATTAGTGCTGCTGGCTTTGCTTATTTTTTCTGCCCAAGTTGACTGTTAAATCCTTACCAATTATGCCAATCATGCTATATAGAGGTTATCAATTAGGCTCCCAGCATACCAGTTATGCTCAAAATTATCCTACCTATCATACATAATTGGGAAAGCCATAGTACAGGATAACTGAGTGCAATTTTTACCAGGGCCAGCACCATGGTTGCCCTTAGGGTAGCTACTCCACTGGGTACTGTTTGTGTTTTTGCTTTTCTCCCACTCTTTCAGATTGGCCAACTCTCTGATGAGGGACATTCTCTCTCGAAGTAGGTTCACTACATCTTCTTCTTCGTCCTCATCCTTCCCACTCCACATCTCGACCAGTTCATCAAGAGGTGTTCTCATTTTTCGGCCATACAACAGCTCGTAGGGTGAGTATCCAGTGGACTTGTGGGTGGAGCCCCTGTATGCCCATAACAGAAGTGGTAAGCATTTATCCCACTCTACTGTACCTTTTTAGGTCAACTTTCTTAGAAGGTGTTTGAGGGTAGAGACAGCTCGACCATTCCGTTTGTCTGAGGGTGGTACGGAGATGTCTTGATCTGGTGTATCCTGGTTCGGTCACATTGCCTCATCATGTTCGCCACAAAGTTAGTCCAAATTGTCGGAGAGTACTTCTCTTGGCACTCCTAACCTTGACATAACTTCCAATAAACACTCAATGATAGTTTCTGATGTAATATTACGTAGTGGGGATGCTTCAGGCCACTTGGTGGCATAATCAATTATTACCAAAACGTACTTATTACCACATTTTATTCGTCGAAGTGGTCCTGACACTTCCTTTCCTGACACACCCTTTTCTGACACAGAGCCTGTTAAGGTCACCACATATACTACAGCACATTCTGAGACTATGTAACAGTTACTAAAACTAATAACAATCTGTCAATATAACTTAATTAATAATATCCACAATACTAAGTTATAAGTGTCCCACTGCTCAAGGAGGGGAGGGGAGGGGACCAAAGAACATTCCTCAGCTCGCCGTACAACAGTTCCTTTCTCCTTTGCTACCACTTCTCTACCCAATGCTTCCTTACCCAATGCATAACACACTCGCCCACCTCCTCCATCACTCCATCACTTACTCCCTCCACATCTTTCCCCAACAGCAATGCCACCTTTCCATCCTTACCCACTCTTCTAAATTCATCCAGCCACACTCCTGCCCTTACAATTCTGTGCATATCATCCATCATTACCAGTCGATCCCTCTCAAATTGCCCGCACATCACCAAGAAATATTCCGCATCTTCCCCTGCTCCATTATCACACATGATACACTCATCCCTAACTATCCCACATCTCTTCTTATCCTCTAACAACCCAGCTGATGCAGTCCTCAGTCGAAATTGCAACCACACACCTTCCTGACCATGATGGACCTCACATACCGCTCCACCCCTGCACCATTATTTGCCAGTTTATAAAACTTCAGCGTACTCTTGCCGTTTACTTCCTCCTCACAATCCTTCTCATTTCTCACCTTCGTTTTCCACTTCCACTTACCATCGGGCTTGAATTTCTGGAACTTTGAATGGGAACAAGGATCGTGAACTGGATGATGTCATTGAAGTTGAGGAAACTGATCTTCAGCAGTAAGAACAGATTCTAGATAACTAGTATATGACAATATTATGCAAGCACATTAAAATTTATAGCAATACATTTATAAATGATGTCTTGTGCATGGATGCAATATTAATTTTTTTCCAGCAGAAAAAAGTAGAGAGTATGGAATTTGGAGACCTCCTGGGGCAAATCCTGCCGAGCTCCTATTGCAGTACACATAATTATACCTCCCATGCTTACAAACAACGAGCAAACTCTTGAAACTTTTCTTGGCGGATGCCCGATTATAACGATGTCCTTCATGATGGCTGTTAACAGTCAGAGTAATTGTGCGTGCAGTCGGATTAATTGTACATGGAACGGTCTGAGTAATTGTACATGGAACAGTCAGAGTAATTGCACGTGGAACAGTCAGAGTAATTGTGCGTGTAGTCGGATTAATTGTACATGGAACAGTCAGAGTAATTGTATGGAACAGTCAGAGTTATTGTACTTGGAACAGTCAGAGTACTGGAACAGTCAGAGTGATTGTTCATATCATCTCAGCTGCTCATGTTCATACCATCTCAGCTGCCCATGTTCATATCATCTCAGCTGCCCATCTTCATATCATCTCAGCTGCTCATGTTCATATCATCTCAGCTGCCCATGTTCATATCATCTCAGCTGCCCATGTTTGTATCATCTCATCTGCCCATGTTCATATCATCTCAGCTTCCCATGTTCGTATCATCTCATCTGCCCATGTTCATATCATCTCAGCTTCCCATGTTCGTATCATCTCATCTGCCCATGTTCATATCATCTCAGCTTCCCATGTTCGTATCATCTCATCTGCCCATGTTCTTATCATCTCAGCTTCCCATATTTAGATCATCTCAGCTGCTCATGTTCATATCATCTCAGCTGCCCATGTTCATATCATCTCAGCTGCTCATGTTCATATCATCTCAGCTGCCCATGTTCATATCATCTCAGCTGCTCATGTTCGTATCATCTCTTCATATCATCTCAGCTGCTCATGTTCATATCATCTCTTCATATCATCTCAGCTGCTCATGTTCAGCTGTCCATGTTCAGATCATCTCAGCTGCCCATGTTCATATCATCTCAGCTGCCCATGTTCGTATCATCTCAGCTGTTCATGTTCATATCATCTCTTCATATCATCTCAGCTGCTCATGTTCATATCATCTCTTCATATCATCTAAGCTGCTCATGTTCAGCTGTCCATGTTCAGATCATCTCAGCTGCCCATGTTCATATCATCTCAGCTGCCCATGTTCGTATCATCTCAGCTGTTCATGTTCATATCATCTCTTTATATCATCTCAGCTGCTCATGTTCATATCATCTCTTCATATCATCTCAGCTGCTCATGTTCAGCTGTCCATGTTCAGATTATCTCGGCTGCCCATGTTCATATCATCTCAGCTGCCCATGTTCGTATCATCTCAGCTGTTCATGTTCATATCATCTCTTCATATCATCTCAGCTGCTCATGTTCATATCATCTCTTCATATCATCTCAGCTGCTCATGTTCAGCTGTCCATGTTCAGATCATCTCAGCTGCCCATGTTCGTATCATCTCAGCTGTTCATGTTCATATCATCTCTTCATATCATCTCAGCTGCTCATGTTCATATCATCTCTTCATATCATCTCAGCTGCTCATGTTCAGCTGTCCATGTTCAGATCATCTCAGCTGCCCATGTTCATATCATCTCAGCTGCCCATGTTCATATCATCTCAGCTGTTCATGTTCATATCATCTCTTCATATCATCTCAGCTGCTCATGTTCATATCATCTCTTCATATCATCTCAGCTGCTCATGTTCAGCTGTCCATGTTCAGATCATCTCAGCTGCCCATGTTCATATCATCTCAGCTGCCCATGTTCGTATCATCTCAGCTGTTCATGTTCATATCATCTCTTCATATCATCTCAGCTGCTCATGTTCATATCATCTCTTCATATCATCTAAGCTGCTCATGTTCAGCTGTCCATGTTCAGATCATCTCAGCTGCCCATGTTCATATCATCTCAGCTGCCCATGTTCGTATCATCTCAGCTGTTCATGTTCATATCATCTCTTCATATCATCTCAGCTGCTCATGTTCATATCATCTCTTCATATCATCTCAGCTGCTCATGTTCAGCTGTCCATGTTCAGATCATCTCAGCTGCCCATGTTCATATCATCTCAGCTGCTCATGTTCATATCATCTCTTCATATCATCTCAGCTGCTCATGTTCAGCTGTCCATGTTCAGATCATCTCAGCTGCCCATGTTCATATCATCCAGTCCTAGCCCATGATGTAGCTGCAGGTTCACATATCTCTGGGATGTCTTCCAGGTTACATCACTTCCTGCCAGGTTACATCACTTCCTGCCAGGTTACATCACTTCTTGCCTGGTTAAATCACTTCATGTCGGGTTACATCACTTGGTGCCGGGATCAGACTCTTGTCAGGACCTCACATCCAATGGGAACCACTTGCTCATATCAAACCCAATTAATGGGCACCATAACATGCGCATATCCATGGCCAACCAATGGGACATACATTCCCATGCACTATCATGTACACATACACTATAAATAGAACACATACACTATAAATGGAACACACATACACAGCACACATACACAATAAATAGAACACACATACACAATAAATAGAACATACACAATAAATAGAACACACATACAGAATAAATAGAACACACACCCACAACACATACATAATAAATAGAACACACATACACAATAAATAGAACACACATACACAACACACATACAGAACACACATACACAATAAATAGAACACATACACAACACACATACACAATAAATAGAACACACATACACAATAAATAGAACACATACACAACACACATACACAATAAATAGAACACACATACACAATAAATAGAACACATACACAACACACATACACAATAAATAGAACACACATACAGAATAAATAGAACAAACATATAGAACACACATACACAATAAATAGAACACACATACACAATAAATAGAACACACATACACAATAAATAGAACATACACAATAAATAGAACACACATACAGAATAAATAGAACACACACCCACAACACATACATAATAAATAGAACACACATACACAATAAATAGAACACACGTACACAACACACATACAGAACACACATACACAATAAATAGAACACATACACAACACACATACACAATAAATAGAACACACATACACAATAAATAGAACACATACACAACACACACACACAATAAATAGAACACACATACACAATAAATAGAACACACATACACAATAAATAGAACACATACACAACACACATACACAATAAATAGAACACACATACACAATAAAAAGAACAAACATATAGAACACACATACACAATAAATAGAACACACATACACAATAAATAGAACTCACATACACAATAAATAGAACACACAACACACACATAATAAATAGAACACACATACACAATAAATAGAACACATACAGAATAAATAGAACACACTTACAGAATAAATAAAATACACATGCACAATAAATAGGCAGTGACAACATCTTCCCTAATGTCTGACATGTGCTGCTCTTGTTGGTATGGTAACCAAATGATGTGCGTAATTTAGGTCAAGAATCACGAGTTCTACCCCCAAATCAAGCTGCATAAGTATTCCATCTACACAACATTGGCATATAATATTATATAGGTCGATAAAGACAATTCTTGAGCTATGTCATTAATCACAGTAGTTAAGGAAAGGAGAGCTTAACTCTCACAAGACATTACTCATTGGCTTGTTAGGTGTTAGGGCTCAAGCCAACAAGTGACCAGCTGAACAGGACCAGTGTAGAGATATGGAACAGCCCAACTAGTCTGAGAGCTTCTGGCTCTGTCTCTGAATTATTACCTCCCACATTGAGCATAATAGATGTGCATTCACACTAGACCTCTGCATAACCAGAACTCACTATAAATTTGCTATTTCACATCCTCCCCAACAGTCTGCCTCCCTTGCAGTCACCTCTGCCTCTACTAGCCATCAATTATTCGTTCATGCCAAATCAATCCTAACATCAGTTCTGACATGGCAGTTGTAAATGCATTGCCAGAAGATCATCAGATCCACTTGATGATTTAGATTATGGAGCTCACCTCTCACAAGAGTGGAAGATCTCAATAGCTCAAATATCACAGTAGGTTCGTAGAATGGTGATCATTGAAAATCACACCTCCCACATGCTCAAAAAGACGTATCACATATACTCACACTTGAACACTAAGAAAATGGACCAGAACACAAAAACATATTCCACATTTGGACACTTCCCCTGATATAAGTTTGTAGTCAAACATTTCTCAGGTGATTAGCTACACTTACTGACTTCAATAGTCGAATACCAAAAAACTGAGGTGGACTTCTAGAGAGAGCATACTGTATTGCTTATATCACTAGCACCAAAACAATATTCCAGATGTCTGCTCAATATGTACATGTGCTGTCCTCCACACTAGCCAGACGCAACAGGAATTACTTCCAGCATCCATGGATCATAGAAACTATAGTGATGGTCTCTACACATGCATGACCTTTTCTAGTGTTAGTCAAACGGGATTGTGGCGGCCATGTCTACTTCTGACCAATGCAAAAACTACTTGGGCAGTAGCTAATATATATTCCAACAGCAAGAGGAATTCCTACTCTACTGCTAGCTTCTTAGAATATGCGCAACTCTTGCTGTTTAGCTGCTCAGGAGTTCCCTTCTGCTACTGCATTTCAGTCTACTTGTGTTTAGTTTGACTTGATTAAAGTTAACTTAAGGCTTAAGAACCTTACTGTTTGGCTTGTGCTAGGATTGAGAGGGAACTCTGGTGGCAGCATTAGGAGAACAATACCTGCTGGAGAGTATAGTGGGTATACTGTTCTCATTGTTGTGCCTCGGTGGCTGGGGCATTAACAGCCTGACCAAGATAGATTATGATTCCCAGGTCACAATGATTTTGACTGGTCGATACAAGCATCCCATTAAGTGTATAACTGGCCTGCTGCTGCGAGGAACATGAGAACTCAATGGCCACACACTTATCACATTTAGCTTCAGGTACCACTCACTACACCAGGATTCCAAGGACAGGTCCTCCTGGAGGAGTTAGCTGGACATTATAACTTGTGATGCACTTATCCGAAATGGCGTACAAATGTTGTTTTCTCTCTGTTAGCTTCAGCAAGAGGGACTTGGTAAAACCGATGAGCCAAGTCTAGAGTAGTGGTGAAGTACGCAGCCCCGGCCATCTTCTCAACAATGTCTTCCACATGTGGAAGATAGTAGGGGTCTGGGACCATGACTGCATTCAGTCTAACAGAACTGGGCATGCATTTAGGATTGGTGAACATGGGTGCAGACCAGGGAGCTGAGGATGGCACAATCAAACCTGCATCTTGGAGTAGAGCAATCTCTGAATGAAAAGGTCCTATGGGGATGTAAATGGACCGGTAAGGCATCACCAGTGTGGTAAGGCATCACCAGTGTGGTAAGGCATCACGAGTGTCCATCGGAAAGGAGTGTCATACTTTGAGGATGGCACTGCATTGCTCACCTGAGAGGTTGGGTCCCAACTGTGGTGGGGCATCATATGGTTGGATGTGGTCATCGGGTAGTTGTTCTGTGGGTCAGCAGAAAGATATGCAATATTAGATACAGGGGGATGCCACTCTTTGAGGGCAGTAATATGCACAGTTCTAGTTATTTTTCTCTCTCTGGCATATCAATACAATACGTAACTGGCGAGACATGGTCTATAACGGTATAGGGTCCGCTTCATCTGTCTTTCAGCTTAGCTGCAGGTTTACCCATGATGATGGGGGTAAAAGCCAATACTTGATCTTCAATGGCGAAGGATCTTGTTTTTGCAACATCAGCTGGTGAAACAATCTTGTCCGACGGGTTGCAGCAAGTAGTAACTTCATACACTTCTTTGGGAACATCTTGGATAGCATCTTTGAGCAACTGAAACAGTAGTGGACAATCTCATCCAAGGAGAATGTCACAACAGATGTCGTCGGATACTGCCATGGGGATCCTTACAATGAGGCACAGAGTCAAATGATTTTTCTCTAATCCAAGTAGACTGTAATACACTTGCATTTATGCTCAAGAGCATCATTGCTTTCTAAGAATGGAAGTAGTAGCTAAGTAAGGCACGATTTTCTTAAAGAAACTGAACTGCTGAGTTGAGAGAAGCAGTCTAAGCAATTTTGTCCTACACAATTGACTCCAATGCTTTGAAGAGGATGCAGAGGAGTGAGATTGGATGGTAATTGGTCGGATTGCACTGGGTTCCTTTCTTCTGCGCACATGTGACTTTATGAATTTTCCATTCCTCAGGAATTGTGTGTGTTGAGAGTGAAGTGGACAAAATATATGCCATCTGTTCTGTCAGGGAGGATGTCAGGGAGGATGTCAGGGAGGATGTCAGGAAAGATATCAAGGAAGATGTCAGGGAGGATATCAGAGAAGATGTCAGGGAGGATGTCAGGGAGGATGTCAGGGAAGATGTCAGAGAGGATGTCAGGAAGGATGCCAGAGAGGATGTCAGAGATGTCAGGAAGGATGCCAGGGAAAATGTCATGGAGGATGTCAGGGAAGTTGTCAGGGAGGATATCAGGGAGGATGTCAGGGAAGATGTCAGGGAGGAAGCCAGGGAGGATGTCAGGGAGGCTGTCAGGGAGGATGCACAACACTTGAGAAAGTGAGTAGAGATCTCATCACAACCAACTGCTTTGGTTGGGTCTAGCTTAACAAGTACTTGAAAGACATCAGATGATTCTTCACCTATGTAGTGGATGGGTGGGTAATTTTTAAATTGATACATAATTGCTAGCAGTAAAAGTAGAGTTAATTGACTATTCCACTGGGGTCATTAATGGTAAGCCAATTAATAGCAGTGGTGATGATTTTGACCCAGTCAAGTCAGAAGATGAGGACACAGCTTGGAAAGATTTGAAGAGAAGATATTCTCCAGGTGCAATTCACAACTTGCTCTGGCTGAGACAGACGCATGCATCCCTAACCTCTTTTCGCTGCTTTCCAACTTGGATAGTAGAGTATGGATACAGTTATGAGGTGTTGATTTCTCGAGCAGCATGGATGGAGCTGGACACATACATCTGTGATCAGGTCCATCCAGATTGACTCACATTATCTGATGTAAAGATGTGGGCAAAGGCCTGGCCCAGGATGTAGTCCTCGATCTCTATGAAGTCTGCCCAAATGAAGTTGAACCTCAGTCTTGTATCCAACTCCTTTTTTGGTAGTCGTGGGAAACAATATTAGTAGACTCTACAAAGTGGTCAGAAGCAGATATGAAACTCTTCAATACTCAATAAACCCTCTCTGGTGAGTTAAATAGCATTAGGTCAAGACAGTAACCATGAGTCTGCAGAGGGGTAGATTACTAGCTAGACCAAATCGTTTGAAAAATTAGATCTCATAAAGAGCTGGAGAAGGGTGAGGAGGCTGTGAGAGCACAGGTTTATGTCAGGGCAATTGCAGTCAGCACAAATGATCATATCACACATGAAGTCTAGTGAACGAATTGTAGTCAAGACATTTGTCCAGTAAAGAAGTGTAGCTACAGGCAGGTGGTATGTAAGAACGGCCAATGATAATCTTAGGACTAAACCCAACTAAACATCTCAACCAAGTGGCTAGCTGAAATAAGTATTGAGGGAGGCTTTTGTGACACAGCAATAAGCGTACACTCCCACAGCATGTGTCTCTGTCACGATGATACAGTTCAGAACCGTGGAGCTCTGAGGGCTGCAAAATTGAGAGTTTATTGATGATATTAGGGGATTCCAAGGGCTCAGCCTTATGTCATGACAAATATGTGGGGGAAAAGGCCCAATGTTATGTCAGGATAAAATTGTGGGAACAGGATCTGGGTTACAGGGTCAGAAATGGATGAGTTGGGGTTAGATAAGGGATTTTCAGAGTGTGTGGGAACAGGACTAAGACTACAGGGTCAGAAATGGATAACAGCTGAAAAAATTATGCTTATATTATTGGCGAATCCACTTCTGTTGAGTTTCACAAGAATTGACCTAGGCTTGGAAGTCTGTCCACTTAATTT
>JAQNBH010000014.1:700068-728130 GCA_028752905.1 Cladorhizidae sp. MBARI D1340-BT2
TGTTGAATGAGCTGTCACATGATTTTCAATTCCAGCTGCTGATTACTCTTAGAATCATGTCTTTGAGAAAGTGGTAAGTTCCAGTTGTGAAACTAGGCCAATGAGATTACTAATAAATCGGAGCACACTGAAAGTGAACCTGACACAGTGAGTTATAGGTATAGCTTAGTGAGTTATATACTAGATATAGCTTAGTGAGTTAAATACTAGGTATAGCTTAGTGAGTTATATACTAGGTATAGCTTAGTGAGGTATATACTAGGTATAGCTTAGTGAGGTATATACTAGGTATAGCTTAGTGAGTTATATACTAGGTATAGCTTAGTGAGTTATATATTAGGTATAGCTTAGTGAGTGATATACTGTAGGTATAGCATGATGAGATGATTCACATATTCTACAACTCTATAGGAAATACAGGTTGATATGGTTGGAAACAGTCCACAACTTGAATTATCAATGGATCAAGAGGAACCAAATGTTTTTCTAAAGACATTGGAAAGAAGTGAATCCCCTGAAGCTGAGCAGCTGCTGCCACTATCCTCTTCTGACTCATCACTGGATGTTTCCATGATCCCTGAGAAGGCTCACCATCCAATATTGAGTTTTCCTCTACATGCTATTTGGTAAGCAACGGCGATCATTTTGCTCATCATGGTATCAAGAACATCCGTGGCTACAATATCAGGAGGCTAATGATAATGTGCTTTGCTTTCGCTGCCATGTAGCTGAAAGGCGACATCTTCATATTGTGGAGCCTTCATGTCTGTAGGATTTGCAATTGGAACAGTTTAACAAACATCTTCCAACATCAAGCAGTAGAGTTGGTGGAAAAAATGCCTCAAACAACTAAGTGCGGTGGGGACTAAGTGCGGTGGGGGGTGGGTGGGGTACACTTTCTAGTTCTCATGCACAGCAGAATAAGGAAAACAGAGAGGTGTTAAATATAATTATTAGTAGCATGCTTTCCTTGATAGACAGGGTCTAGTTATAAGTGGACGATTCAAGGCTGTGGTCAACTCGAATTAAGCAGGTGAGCCTGACTCCAACTTTATCCAGCTACTTAAGTTATTAGCTGCAAATAATCCTAAACTGGATGGAAAGGTCCCGAGACAAATTCACCAGCGCTCAGATATGGAACGAAATTCTTTACATTATGGCTCAATACATGCAACGAGCAATAGCTAATGAAGTCTCTGGTAAGTGGTTCACTATTATGAAAGCACAGATCTAAGCAGCACTGAACAAATATCTCTAATATGCCAGTGATAGCCTTGAAGTCCATGAGGAATTTATTGGGCTTGATTCAACATAAGCCGAGTCGATAGGTTCCACAATCAAAGATATTCTGAATTTGGGAATAGAAAATTGCTGCAGTCAGTATTACGACAGTGCCAGAAGCATGTTGGGGAAGAAGTCAGTGTTGCTAAAACAATAATGGATTCAGAACACGAGCACTTCACATCCACTATTTTCAAAAAAAATTGCTTCTCAGAGGTAGTTGTTGAATTGGGACAGTTGCAACAATAGTTGACAATCTCTCAAAGTCACTTGGAGCAGTAACTAAATCTGCTTGTGAAGGTCAGTCAGGTGATTGTGACAAAAACAGTCCAGTCTCCTCAATCTATTCAAAGTGATGATCTATTTTGGAAGGTGCACTGAAACTGATATTTCCATTCCTACACTTCCACACCATAAACAAGCTCCAAGATAATTATGTGAAGCTGATCCGGAATATCCTCACACAGTAAAAGATTATTACCGAAGAATTTATTTTGAAGTCATTGAAGGCTTCAAAGACTCAAAATGCTTCAGCAATTGGAAGAATTTAAAAAAATGAAGTTCGAGTTAAAGGCTCAGCTAATTGCATGCCATTTAGTCATATCCAGAAACAATGCAGTCCATAAAAATGAAGTTCAGTTTAAAGGCTCAGCTAATTGCATGACATTTAGTCATATCCAGAAACAATGCAGTCCATAAAAATGAAGTTCAGTTTAAAGGCTCAGCTAATTGCATGACATTTAGTTATATCCAGAAACAATGCAGTCCATATTTCTCAAAAGTCTTAATGAATTTGAAAGATTATACTATCCTGAAGTGATAAAGGTAGCTAAGGTCATTCTTGTATTGCCGGCAAATGCCATGAACGAAAGAAGCTTCAGTGTATTACGGAGAGTTAAAACCTGGCCCCACACTGCCACTGATCAAGCTCATCTCAACTCGTGTTTAACACCTCATGTCCACTAGACTAAAACTTTTATTTAGTTTAGATCGCAACTGAGTTTATTCAGTACAATAATAGCAGAATGCATATCTTTGGACAAACTAACTATATAGCTGTTTTAATAATAATATTGCCAATTCTTGCTAGTATTTAGTTGATAACCAAGACGGCATGCTGGGTTGCCTTAAAGTCACCTGCTTTCTGGCCTGCCTAACTTTTATGGAGGAAACGCAAACCGATTATCATGAAATTGAACACCTCACCTAATGTTTTGGTGTCAGTGCCAGAGGTACTTGTCGCTACATCGTCTGCTTCCTGTCGGTCCTTCTGCTTGAGTCTAGATGCCGGGTATGTACTTCCAACACCTCCTTAGTAGCTTCCTCCTTTGCGGTAGCTGCCTTGATAAGGAGAATGTTGAAAACTGGTCTGTCAGTTCCCACACCTCCTGGAGGCCCTTCCTTGCCTCAACCTTGCTCTGAAAGGTCTGTCTCTCCAGGCAGAGTGTTACTATGTTCATTGGGACTTGCAGCATCTGCCCACTTGCTACTCTGACAGCAAGGATCTCTCCTGTGTATGCATCACATCTCACAACCTCCGAGTTGAGCAGAGTGTGCTGTGCTCCAGACTCCAGCTTCAATCTTGCCCGGAACACGCCATCCAATTCCCCTGCAACACTTGCTCACTCGGGATCCCAGTATCACATCTGTAAACCGTTTTGTGATAGTTAGCTCCCATGTGCCCACACTCCCTATGATTGAAACAAGGGGGGACCCTGGCCTGGTCAAAATACTTATCCAACTTGCCTTTCCTTGCTGACTTATTTCCCTGGATACTGCTGTTGTCCATGGTGAAGGATATTTCTGAGGTTTCTCCAATTCATTCTCTGATGTCAGAGTTTGCTGTATCTTCCTTCCTCTCATAGTGCCCAGATGACCATCTGTCTGCCTTCCAACATTATGGTCCTGTAAGTAATGAGTGATCCAGGTTCCTATCCCTAATATAATTATCGTCTAGCTCCCCGATCTTCTTTGCAGTGGAAGGGCTGTGGCTTCTGACCCAATAAGCACTATGATTGTAGAGCATCTGGAGTAGATGTTCTCTGGAGAATACTTTATTGCATTCACTGCACTCAGACAGGAATTTTCGTCCAAACTCTGTCAACTTCCCTGCCATCTGTATGACTGTTTCTCCTGAACATCGCCTAGTGTTTATGGTAAGCATGGTTAGTTGTTCCGAGCCATGACATTTCTCCTGATAAGTATTGGTTAGTTGTTCCGAGCCATGACATTTCTCCTGATAAGTATTGGTTAGTTGTTCCGAGCCATGACATTTCTCCTGATAAGTAATGGTTAGTTGTTCCGAGCCATGACATTTCTCCTGATAAGTACTGGTTAGTTGTTCCGAGCCATGACATTTCTCCTGATAAGTAATGGTTAGTTGTTCCGAGCCATGACATTTCTCCTGATAAGTAATGGTTAGTTGTTCCGAGCCATGACATTTCTCCTGGTGAGAATTGTTAGTTGTTCCAAGCCATGACATTTCACCTGGTGAGAATGGTTAGTAGTTCTGAGCCATGACATTTCTCCTGATAAGTAATGGTTAGTTGTTCCGAGCCATGACATTTCTCCTGATAAGTAATGGTTAGTTGTTCCAAGCCATGATATTTCTCCTGATAAGTATTGGTTGTAGTTGTTCCGAGCCATAACATTTCTCCTGGTAAGCATGGTTAGTTGTTCCAAGCCATGACATCTCTCCTGGTAAGTAATTGTTAGTTGTTTCGAGCCACTACTACTTAATCGACTCAAAATTATCATCACCTACCTGGTGCAGGAGCGGTTGGAGGTTTGATTAAATAAATGCAAGTAGGAACCTCCAAATGCAGGCCACCTTGGATCCCTAGACTGCGTGTGGGTACTTATAAGAGGCATCACACTCACTGGGTAGAGGCAGGTGAAGTAGGTTGATAATTGGATGGACATTTGTACTGGGATAATGAGGTAGGTTGTATTAGGTGGGCAATATGGGACGTAGACTGGATAAACAATACATCTTCCCTTCCCCATTGTATATCAACAGGATGTGATGACAACAATTTTCCTTGATATGAGGGAACCAGGTAGGGACAATCCATAGGTGGGTATGTCATGTTCCGAGTATAGTAAGATGAGTGGCATGTTCAGAGTATAGTATAGATGGGTGTGGCAGGTTCAAATTAGAGCATAGATGGGTGTGGCAGGTTCAAATCAGAGCATAGATGGGTGTGGCAGGTCCAGATTAGAGCATAGATGGGTGTGGCAGGTTCAGATTAGATCATAGATGGGTGTGGCAGGTTCAAATTAGAGCATAGATGGGTGTGGCTAGTTCAGATCAGAGCATAGATGGGTGTCCCTAGTTCAGATCAGAGCATAGATGGGTGTGGCTAGTTCAGATTAGAGCACAGATGGGCGTTGCAGGTCCAGATTAGAGCATAGATGGGTGTGGCTAGTTCAGATTAGATCATAGATGGGTGTGGCATATTCAGAGCATAGATGGGTGTGGCAGGTTCAGATTAGAGCACAGATGGGTGTGGCAGGTTCAGATTAGAGCATAGATGGGTGTGGCAGGTTCAGATTAGAGCATAGATGGGTGTGGCAGGTTCAGGTTAGAGCACATATGGGCGTGGCATATTCAGAGCATAGATGGGTGTGGCAGGTTCATATTAGATCATAGATGGGTGTGATGTTCAGATTAGAGCATAGATGGGTGTGGCAGGTTCAGATCAGAGCATAGATGGGTGTGGCATGTTCAGATTAGAGCATAGGTGGGTGTGGCATGTTCAGATTAGAGCATAGATGGGTGTGGCAGGTTCAGATCAGAGCATAGATGGGTGTGGCATGTTCAGATTAGAGCATAGATGGGTGTGGCAGGTTCAGATCAGAGCATAGGGCTACAGTAGTAATAGACTGTAAAAATGTAAATGTGATCCACACACATAAGTTGGTGCGGGCGGTTAGGGCTAGGGCTAGGGCTAGGGGTTTGTCCCAGTACAATCTTTTCAGGTGTGACACAGACACTGTCATAATTGGTGGGAGCTGCATAGGTTGATAGCACACCTATGTAACTTAGTGCACTAACATATGTTAGCCCATCAGGGACTGCTGTTTTTTTAAAATAGCAGCAGCTGCAAAGAGCCTTTTAGGCTACTTTTTGGCTATCACATATGCTGGTATATACAGAGAAATAAGCTTGCCACAGGTGGCACTCCTCTCCCTCTTGATCCCACCCATCCGAGAACAAAGAAACACGAACAAAATGAAATTAACTTTTTTACTGTCCGGTTGCCCATTATCTGCTCTGTAATAACCTGTTCTTTAAGGCAGCAACTGATATCAACTGTAGCTAGAAGAAGGCTGAGCTAAATTGAAATGATTTTACCAAACCTATGGAGCTGCATTGAGAGGAGTGAACGACTTTTTCAGCTATTGTGATGGAAGCTAAATGCCGTAAAGATATCTCGGGCTTTGTTTTGTTCTTGCACTTGTGCACTGCCACATAAGTATGTTCATGAGAGAGCAAGCAAACTGTGGAGACCTTGTAATCTTCTTGTCGGACCAACATAGAGCTAAAGATACTAATAGACAACACTGTCAATTCATCCTCTTTATACCTGTGCAACTCTGGGCAATAATCAACAACATTATAACACTCACTGAAAACACCCAGCATGTTAACATTGCATAGACAAGCCATTGCTGGTATTAGCTACCATACACAAGCCATTGCTGGTATTACCTACCATACACAAGCCATTGCTGGTATTAGCTACCATACACAAGCCATTGCTGGTATTAGCTACCATACACAAGCCATTGCTGGTATTAGTTACCATACACAAGCCATAGCTGGTATTAGCTACCATACACAAGCCATTGCTGGTATTAGCTACCATACACAAGCCATTGCTGGTATTAGCTACCATACACAAGCCATAGCTGGTATTAGCTACCATACACAAGCCATTGCTGGTATTAGCTACCATAGAGAAGCCATTGCTGGTATTAGCTACCATACACAAGCCATTGCTGGTATTAGCTACCATACACAAGCCATAGCTGGTATTAGCTACCATACACAAGCCATTTCTACCATACACAAGCCATTGCTGTTATTAGCTACCATACACAAGTCATTGCTGGTATTAGCTACCATACACAAGCCATTGCTGGTATTAGCTACCATACACAAGCCATAGCTGGTATTAGCTACCATACACAAGCCATTGCTGGTATTAGCTACCATACACAAGCCATTGCTGGTATTAGCTACCATACACAAGCCATTGCTGGTATTAGCTACCATACACAAGCCATAGCTGGTATTAGCTACCATACACAAGCCATTGCTACCATACACAAGCCATTGCTGGTATTAGCTACCATACACAAGTCATTGCTGGTATTAGCTACCATACACAAGCCACTGCTGGTATTAGCTACCATAGAGAAGCCATTGCTGGTATTAGCTACCATACACAAGCCATTGCTGGTATTAGCTACCATACACAAGCCATTGCTGGTATTAGCTACCATACACAAGCCATAGCTGGTATTAGCTACCATACACAAGCCATTGCTGGTATTAGCTACCATACACAAGCCATTGCTGGTATTAGCTACCATACACAAGCCATTGCTGGTATTAGCTACCATACACAAGCCATAGCTGGTATTAGCTACCATACACAAGCCATTTCTACCATACACAAGCCATTGCTGTTATTAGCGACCATACACAAGTCATTGCTGGTATTAGCTACCATACACAAGCCATTGCTGGTATTAGCTACCATACACAAGCCATTGCTGGTATTAGCTACCATACACAAGCCATTGCTGGTATTAGCTACCATACACAAGCCATTGCTGGTATTAGCTACCATAGAGAAGCCATTGCTGGTATTAGCTACCATACACAAGCCATTGCTGGTATTAGCTACCATACACAAGCCATTGCTGGTATTAGCTACAATACACAAGCCATTGCTGGCATTAGCTACCATACACAAGCCATTGCTGGTATTAGCTACCATACACAAGCCATTGCTGGTATTAGCTACCATACACAAGCCATTGCTGGTATTAGCTACCATACACAAGCCATTGCTGGTATTAGCTACCATACACAAGCCATTGCTGGTATTAGCTACCATACACAAGCCATTGCTGGTATTAGCTACCATAGACAAGCCATTGCTGGTATTAGCTACCATACACAAGACATTGCTGGTATTAGCTACCATACACAAGCCATTGCTGGTATTAGCTACCATACACAAGCCATTGCTGGTATTAGCTACCATACACAAGCCATTGCTGGTATTAGCTACCATACACAAGCCATTGCTGGTATTAGCTACCATACACAAGCCATTGCTGGTATTAGCTACCATACACAAGCCATTGCTGGTATTAGCTACCATACACTAGCCATTGCTGGTATTAGCTACCCATTGCTGGCATTAGCTACCATACACAAGCCATTGCTGGCATTAGCTACCATAGACAAGCCATTGCTGGTATTAGCTACCATGTAATGGCACTGGCTTTTTATTCCTCCATGCACATGTTCAGCCTCTGTTATCATGTGATATCACCCATTATCATGTGATATCACCTGTTATTGTGTGATATCACCTGCCATTGTGTGTTATCACCTGTTATTGTGTGATATCACCTGATATCACCTGTTATCATTTGATATCACCTGTTATCGTGTGGTATCACCTGTTACCGTGTGATATCACCCGTTACCATGTGTGTTACCATGTGATATCACCTGTTACCATGTGATATCACCCGTTACCATGTGATATTACCCATTACCATGTGATATCACCCGTTACCATGTGATATCATCCGTTACCATGTGTGTTACCATGTGATATCACCTGTTACCATGTGATATCACCCGTTACCATGTGATATCACCCGTTACCATGTGATATCACCCATTATCATGTGATATCACCCATTAACATGTGCTATCACCTGTTATCATGTAATATCACCCGTTATCATGTGATATCACCCGTTACCACGTGATATCACCCGTTAGCATGTGGTATCACCCATTATCATGTGCTATCACCTGTTATCATGTAATATCACCCGTTATCATGTGATATCACCCGTTACCACGTGATATCACCCGTTAGCATGTGGTATCACCATTACCATGAGATATCACCCGTTACCATGTGATATCACCTGTTATCAAGTGATATCACCCGTTATCATGTGATATCACCCGTTATCATATGATATCACCCGTTACCATGTGATATCACCCATTATCATGTGATATCACCCATTATCATGTGATATCACCCATTATCATGTGATATCACCAATTATCATGTGATATCACCCGTTATCATGTGATATCACCCGTTATCATGTGATATCACCCGTTACCATGTGTGTTACCATGTGATATCACCCGTTACCATGTGATATTACCCGTTACCATGTGATATCACCCGTTATCATGTGATATCACCCATTACCATGTGATATCACCCGTTACCATGTGGTATCACCCATTACCATGTGATATCACCTGTTACCATGTGATATCACCCGTTACCATGTGATATCACTCGTTATCATGTGATATCACCCATTATCATGTGCTATCACCTGTTATCATGTAATATCACCCGTTATCATGTGATATCACCCGTTACCATGTGATATCACCCGTTAGCATGTGGTATCACCCATTACCATGTGATATCACCCGTTACCATGTGATATCACCTGTTATCAAGTGATATCACCCGTTATAATGTGATACGTTATCATGTGGTTCCACCCATTACCATGTGATATCACTCGTTACCATGTGATATCACCTGTTATCAAGTGATATCACCCGTTATCTTGTGATATCACCCGTTATCATATGATATCACCCGTTATCATGTGATATCACCCATTATCATGTGCTATCACCTGTTATCATGTAATATCACCCGTTATCATGTGATATCACCTGTTACCATGTGATATCACCCGTTATCATGTGATATCACCCATTACCATGTGATATCACCTGTTAGCATGTGGTATCACCCATTACCATGTGATATCACCCGTTACCATGTGATATCACCTGTTATCAAGTGATATCACCCGTTATCATGTGATATCACCCGTTATCATATGATATCACCCATTATCATGTGATATCACCCATTATCATGTGATATCACCTGTTACCATGTGATATCACCTGTTATCATGTGATATCACCCGTTATCATGTGATATCACCCATTATCATGTGATATCATCCATTATCATGTGATATCACCCGTTACCATGTGATATCACCCGTTACCATGTGATATCACCTGTTTACCATGTGATATCACCTGTTATCATGTAATATCACCCGTTACCATGTGGTATCATCCATTACCATGTGATATCACCCACTACCATGTGATATCACCCATTATCATGTGATATCACCCGTTATCATGTGATAGCACCCGTTATCATGTGATATCACCCATTATCATGTGATATCACCCATTACCATGTGATATCACCTGTTATCATGTGATATCACCTGTTATCATGTGATATCACACTTGCACAATGAATAGATAAACAACAAAAAAGCAAAATGAAAGCAACAGAGAGCACATGGAGGCACTGGGAGAAATTCATGGCCTGGATGTAGCAATGAAGATATTCTCTTCCCTGAATCCAGTGAACATGAGGAAACCACACAAGGGCTGCCACTCTACCATTGTTATTGTTATTGCACCCACATATTAAATGGCACATTATGTAAGCATGTGATCTACTGGCTAATACCATAAAATAGGAATACTCACACACTTATGGCAAGCCTTCACCCATGACTCAAGTGACACCTTACCATTCCCAGCTGATGCTAAAGGAAACATGCACGTGTGCTTATACAATAGAAGGCTGCATGCATGCTTATACAACAGAAGGCTGCACGCATGTTTATACAACACAAGATCCCTTGCACATGTGCTTATACAACACAAGGTCCCTTGCATGTGCTTATACAACACAAGATCCCTTGCTCATGTGCTTATACAACACAAGGTCCCTTGCACACATGCTTATACAACACAAGGTTGCTTATACAACACAAGTTCCCTTGCATGCATGCTTATACAACACAAGATTCCTTGCACGTGCTTATACAACACAAGGTCTCTTGCATGTGCTTATACAACACAAGGTCCCTTGCATGCATGCTTATACAACACAAGATCCCTTGCATGCATGCTTATACAACACAAGGTCCCTTGCATGTGCTTATACAACACAAGGTCCCTTGCACGTGCTTATACAACACAAGGTCCCTTGCACGTGTGCTTATACAACACAAGGTCCCTTGCACGTGCTTATACAACACAAGGTCCATTGCACGTGTGCTTATACAACACTAGGTCCCTTGCATGCATGCTTATACAACACATTGTCCCTTGCATGTGCTTATACAACACAAGGTCCCTTGCATGCATGCTTATACAACACAAGGTCCCTTGCACGTGCTTATACAACACAAAGTCCCTTGCAAGTGTGGTTATACAACACAAGGTCCATTGCATGCATGCTTATACAACACAAGGTCCCTTGCATGTGCTTATACAACACAAGGTCCCTTGCACGTGTGGTTATACAACACAAGGTCCCTTGCATGCATGCTTATACAACACAAGGTCCCTTGCATGTGCTTATACAACACAAGGTCCCTTGCATGCATGCTTATACAACACAAGGTCCCTTGCACGTGTGCCTATACAACACAAGGTCCCTTGCATGCGTGCTTATACAACACAAGGTCCCTTGCATGCATGCTTATACAACACAAGGTCCCTTGCATGTGCTTATACAACACAAGGTCCCTTGCATGCATGCTTATACAACACAAGGTCCCTTGCATGTGCTTATACAACACAAGGTCCCTTGCATGTGCTTATACAACACAAGGTCCCTTGCACGTGTGCTTATACAACACAAGGTCCCTTGCTCGTGTGCTTATACAACACAAGGTGCCTTGCATGCATGCTTATACAACACAAGTCCCTTGCACGTGCTTATACAACACAAGGCCCCTTGTAATATTCTACAATAATAACATCTTCGAATTGAATTAAGTACATAATTATATCTCTGACACAGAATAGCTGCTAAACCATTTGAACAGAATAAACACACAACAGATCCCACTAATGCTAACTCTCACTGACCAACTCTAAGTCGAGTAGCTCACCCCCTAGCATATCAAAGATTACAATGAAGTACATCACTCATGACCCGAACACACACAAACACACACACACACACACACACACACACACAACAAGACCTCTTGCATTCCAAACTTCACTATCAAATATCACTACTAGAGACACATGTAATTCAATACTGATTCTCATGAAGCTGGGCCTAGGCTCCCCCACACCATTGCTTGTCTCCCCCACACCATTGCTTGTCTCCAAGTCTTGCATTGATGTAGCACTATTCAGTAGGCATGCTTCACGACATGCATATTATAGCTTTTAGACGCCATTGTACTAGTATTGCCCATTCCAGAACATACCTCTAGGCTTTGAGTGGTAAATAATGCTATAGAGCATAGATATGTTGTGGTGGTGTGTGTATTAATCACAAAGTATGGTTGGACTAATCATGAATATTGCACAGGAGTCTACCTATGAAGTATCATGAATACTGCACAGGAGTCTCCCCACGAAGTAACATAAATATTGCACAGGAGTCTTCCTATGAAGTATCATGAATATTGCACAGGAGTCTCCCCATGAAGTATCATGAATATTGCACAGGAGTCTCCCCATGAAGTATCATGAATATTGCACAGGAGTCTTCCTATGAAGTATCATGAATATTGGACAAGAGTCTCCCCATGAAGTATCATGAATATTGCACAGGAGTCTTCCTATGAAGTATCATGAATATTGCACAGGAGTCTTCCTATGAAGTATCATGAATATTGCACAGGAGTCATCCTATGAAGTATCATGAATATTGCCAGGAGTCTCCCCATGAATTATCACGAATATTGCACAAGAGTCTCCCCATGAAGTATCATGAATATTGCACGGGAGTCTTCCTATGAAGTATGCATAGGTGTATCCTCATGAAGTATCATGATCCTTGGTTGGCCACCATGTTTTGTTTTGAACACAGTTTTCTTTGTCTAGATGATTGGGGCGGAAATATCATTGGCCATGTAGATTGTGCAAAAAATAATTAACTTTCTCATCGTAAGATTTTATTTGGCTTTGGGGCTGCCAGTGTGTACTGGGGGTATCTCTCAGTGTGCACACTAGTGGGTATCTGTGTTACGAAGTATACGAAGGCATAAACATATCAAAAGCACATCATATTTCATTTAGAGCTTGTACAGTTTGGCCATTTGTCCTGATAGGGACTGGTGCAGGAGCCATGTAAAGGGGTATTTACTTTTGGTGCGCGAGCAGTTTGAGGGTGCAGGTTATTTCACCAAAGACTGGAGCTAGGGAGCAGTCTATTCAAGGGGGTTTAAGGAAATACGATACTTGGACCCCCTCTTTGAATTTGGCTGGATCAGCACCTTGACTACCAGTGTGCACACTAGTGGTATCTGTGTGCACACTTCTGGGTATCTGTGTGCACACTAGTGGGTAGCAGTGTACACACTAGTGGGTATCTGTGTGCACACTAGTGGCATCTGAGCATGTACTTTGGGATAGGACAGACCAGCAGGACTACAAATTATATAAAACCATTTTGCTTTCTGCTAAAATGAGCACCCAACTTGACCCTCTATGATGGCCTGATCTGCTGCTTCTTAATGTGAGTGAAGCCCATGGGATTTATTTCAACAGCTCTGACGGCATTTATTCCAGCAGCTGCTACTGTTATCAACACTATCTCCCTGGACACTCAAACATGGCTTAGTTGGAACAATTCTCATATGGAATGATAAATGATTAGAAAGACTATGAAAGTAGTGTATACCTTCCTAGTTCACATGGCTATAATATCTGTAGCATCAAACTGTACATGTATCATGTTCAGAGCAGTGAAATTGGACTGAGAATGTGCCAAGTTGAACGTGATGATCACTGCAGGACAAACACCACCTGAAGAAAGGCACATCAACAAGTAGGAAAGGAAGAAAGGCAATACCAGGAATTTGGAAAGGTATTCCCAGGCAGTATATAGAAGAGGCACAACAGCATAAAGAGACAAAGCCACAAGACAAACACTTTCTGACAGCAATCAAATATCTCGTGTGTGTTAAAATAGTTTTTGAGAGAAACACTATGACATACTGGATTCATAAACCTTGTAGAGTGTTGATAGGCTCAGTTTCCAGGCAATGTAACCATGTAGAGTGTTGATAGTGCTCAGTCGTTGATAGGCTCAGTCTCCAGGCAATGTAACCATGTAGAGTGTTGATAGTGGCAGTACTCAGTCTCCAGGGCTTTTTCTCTTACACAAAAATGAGTCTGGACAAACTCAAAGAAGTCCTCTGTTGCATGCAACAGCCAGCAATGGCATGTGCATACCAAAGAAGGTTCCATTTCTTAAGTGATAAAGCGCAGCATCTCATGCATGTGTCTACAGTGGTCCATCAACAAACCACAAAATTGCATAACAATAATGTCAAGTTTGTTCAGGCGTGTGAGGGAGCTGTGTCCTGCTGACTACTGGGTGTGGATACTTCTCTGCTGTGCTGCGGGTGCTGCCTCCTCTCCCTCCTGCTCCTGCTCCAGTGGAGGCTAAATGCTCTGCCAAGGAATAGCCACAGTGCAATCAGCATAGGCACACATGACAACTACAGACATAAGTATTATGTGGCTACTCAGTTTATTATGCATGTACATCTAGCTAGCTGCTCAGATATGACATTCCTTTGACCCAGTAAATATGCCAGGGAAGCAGTTCTAAAGCTGACAATTCCATGAGGCTCACTATTGCTTGTGCTAAATTGTGCTAAATGGAAGGTGTGTTTGTGGAGACGTGACAGGTGATATGACAGATTAGCTGGGTCATGTGTGATGTGATTAATAACAACCAAGTTGTTAACGATCACCAAGGATCTACAGGGCTACATGTTGACTAACTCTCTCACAGATTCTTTAAAATATTAGTCGGATAGTTATTGCTCCTGAAAATGTCTGTCCTCAGTGTCCAGCTGGTGGCTATGGCAACTATCTTTTTCTCAACTGTGCACTGGGACTCTTCTCCGATCATATTGGTCCCAATGACATCAGCCACTACGCAGTTTAAAATGGAACTTGGTCAAATAATAATGAGATAATGATAACGATGATGGTTGTGATGCTGATTATTATTATTATTATAATGATGATGATGATGGTGATGGTGATGATGATGATGGTGATGATGATGATGATGATGGTGATGATGGTGACGATCAATGATGTTTAAGAGATCCTTCAACTCCAGATTTCTTTTGAACAGAAGTTAGTTTCTTTCCCTTGCGAGGCGAAGACCCTTTGAAGTGCCATGGTAACTGCCTTTGGCTCATGATGAAAGCAAGTGTGTTTCAATTAGAAGCTAGAACAATTGCTTGCAGCAGGGGTGATTTAACACCTTCTAAGTGTACAGTATGTCCTGTCTAAAAGTCCACTTATGGATGGCGGTTAGTTGAGGTGGACTATATTAGTACCACTAATGGCCATAAAATAGAAGTATCTAAAAAACTTGGTGTCAAATTTGGAGCTTCATAGACTGCATACTTTCACTTTATGAACTTTAAATAGAGCTCAAGAGATAGATCTACCTATGTGGTACTAAAATGTTGCATAGGTATATATAACTGTACTAAACTTACTGCAGCTAAAGTGGGGTACCTCAAAACCCGAGTGCCTAATATTGCAACCGTTAAGGTCCAGATTGGAAAGTGCTACATAGACAGCTGGAATTAGTTTTTGTGACAAGTGGAATCCCTCTATACAATGAGTGTTTTGATTAGGAACCGATATGTGAGTATTGGTCAAGAGTAGGAAAAGAATTGCGTCGTGACCAATCACCTTGGTGGTTGGTAAAGGGTCTGGCTAGGCAAGATGTCAATGAACACAATGGCACATGCTATATTAAAATTTAAACTGGCCACCTGACATATGGAGCACAACCATCGGAAGACCTAACCAATACTATACACACAGGCCTCAATTCCCAGTCTTTGAGGTGGAGGGCAAGAGCATGAGAAGGGATGACATTAGCCAATCATCTACATGGCAGGGTGGGGGGGGAGGGGGGGGGGGGGGGTTGGGGGGGGGGGGGGTTGGGGGGCTGAGGAGATAGATAGCTAGGGCCTTGAGGCGGATATCAGCTTCCCCAGAGACAAGCTTCGAATAGGAAGCCTCATCGAGGGAAAAGATGCCTCTGGCTGATAGGGACTCGACTTCTGAGATGTGGCACAAGTCATGCTTACATGCTTGAAAATGGAGGACACACAGAAGGGGACCAATGGGGAGCCCAGGAGGTCGAAACCACCTCCTGTGATGGGGATGTCGATTCGTGGGTTAAAGGGACTTGAGGAAGGATGAAGAACAATGACCTGGCCTCTCAGGAAGGCCAGTCCTCATCGATAGTCGGGGCGGAACAAAGGTCATCAGCAGAATCACACAAAGTTCCATCATCTAGGTACCAAGCACTGATAAAGAGATTGAGCACTTTTTCTTCAATCCTCGCTGGTGGGTAAGAGCAAATCCCAGTCGGCACAGAGGCCCCCCTGCTGTACTACACAACAACTAAGGATGGAGTGATTACCCAAGTGAAGAATGGGTTGAGAACCCATAGCAACTTTCCACCCATGCAGCCATGGAGGCAAGGCGATTCCTCACTTCCTGAAACTTACCACTGCGATCCACACTATTGAAGGAGAAATCTAACAGCAGAGTCCATCTTCAACCCAGCTGGATGTTAACATATTTTTGTAATGGCTACCAGGGACAAAGCATGCACTTTAGCCTCACATCCAGCCAGGACACCAAGCCCCACCTGTAAAGGAATCATGGTTCAGTGACTAGTATGTGGTGTACTTTCCAATCAGGAGCCACAACTGTTACAAAATCATTTTTGCAATAACTCGGGTATCATTTTACTTCCAAAAGAGAGCACAAGGAAAAGACCTATCTTTTGAGCTATATATCAAGTTCATAGAGTGGCGTGTGCTGAACCTCATGGAGCTGGAAAGCTGTCAGCACTTATTTTTTTAGTGTTTCCTATTTTGTAGTGTAGTCATCCTCCAAGTCCATATTGAAATGACGTCCTGAATGGAAAAATGTTCAATTTGAAATTACAAACTATAGAGAGAGAGAGAGTGGTCCCTCTTTTGAGGGACTACTCTAACATAAAGTTTCCTAATTGGAGCAGGAAACTGTACGGACAGACAGTTTGCTTAGACAGTTTGCTTTGAGTTCAGGTCCAATTTTCTCAGCTTTCAGCTCTAGGCATCTGTGGCATGATACACCTGTGTGCATGGAAATATTACACCTCTGTGTGCATGGAAATATTATACCTCCGTGTGCATGGCAATTAGGCATCTGTGGCATGTGGTAGTGTTGGCAGTGCAGAGTATAAGAAGGTGACAGATTTAGAGTAGAGCATAGTTGTGTGTGGGGGTTCAGAGTATATTATAGATGGATGCGGCAGATTCATACAGCATAGATTGGTATGGTGGGTTTAGAGTACAACAAAGATGAATGTGGACTGGCACCTTCACAGAAGAGCATATATGGGTGTGGCACCGTCACAGAAGAGCATATATGGGTGTGGCACCTTCACAGTAGAGCATATATGGGTGTGGCACCTTCACAGTAGAGCATATATGGGTGTGACACCTTCACAGTAGAGCATATATGGGTGTGGCACCTTCACAGTAGAGCATATTATTGGTGTGGCTGCTCTTGATTTGGAAAGTATAGCTACTCCGTCATTCCTCCTGTGGACGCCAGAAGTGGCCAAATGGAAAAGAATGGTTCCAGGAGTGGCCAAATATGGTTCCATGCCACAGCTTTCATTCTTGAGAGTCCACCAAACCTATCAACTGCCATATGGCCTAGTGCAAGATCACGAGAGGAGCGAGTTTTAGCTCTTCTGGTTGCTAGTTATCTAGTCACATGTGCCTTTTCATTGCCTCAATGAAGAACAATTATGGCATCTTTGCCTCAATGGAGAAGACAGTGATGGTACACAAGTCAAGACACGAGAAGAAACACTGAAAGACAACACCATATATGGTTCATCTGCCAGAAACACTGAAAGACAACACCATATATGGTTCATCTGCCAAAAACACTGAAAAACAACACCATATATGATTCATCTGCCAGAAACACTGAAAAACAACACCATATATGGTTCATCTGCCAGAAACACTGAAAGGCGACTTGATGACTAGGTTTTCACCAGGAACTGGAATTAATGAACCTCTCACTCCCCCTCTCATCAGATTTGAGTGGCCAATAGACACACCAGGATAGTGACATAGAAGTCGATGCTTCTTCCCCACCCTTCCCTGCAGATGCCCCCAAGTTCAGGCCTTCAGCCTGAGTGCCCACTAGAAATAAATGAAGTACCCAAAGTCCCTTTACTAAATAAATACATTAGCCAATCATCATCTGACATCACAAGCGTGCCGTAGATTTCTCTTTCAATTTCAATCATTTATTGCCAGCAGCGTTGCTGCGTAGATTTTTCTTTAGTAGGTTGGGAATAAGCATAACAAAAACACGTGATCAACTTTGGTTGCTTAATGTTAAAGACTCCAAGGGCTCACTTCCGCCCGGCCCACTTCCGCCCGTGTACCAGCTTGATTCCGCATAAGGTATCTGTAGTCACGCACAAGAACACTACTCAGTATTCCTCGGTCTCAGGGAAAAAGAACCACTGTGAATTATGCCAGGAACGAAGGTACGTCCACAATGTAGCTCTAGCCAAATACCTATAAGAATCAAGTATCTCGAGGGTGGCTAGGCTGGCTACTAAGTTACAATGGGAAGCAAAGTGTGGATAGCTAGCATTTTGTGGACAGCCAGTTATTGTTGGACTATCTATTGTTGGACTATCTACTGCTAGCTCAACATTAGTTCGTATATATTCTAGACGAGGTGAAGTTTGTTAATTGGTTAAATAATTACTAAGTTTTGGCATAATCACCCAATTTGCTAGGAGAAAAATTGATTTGAGGCCTTAATTTTTTTTTGTGCTCCCCATGAATCTTGTTGGGTTGTGTTGGTTGCACTGATCACTCGTGCTCCAGAGTAGGTGGGGTAGGGAAATATATTTGACCTCTTGTCTCTGAGCTTTTTCTTATGGAACCTAGCTACATTAGACCATATCAGACACATAGGCCTAGCCATAGGAGTGAACTCCACAAAATAGGGTGTCTTTTGGTTGAGAAACTTATGAGTGTGCTAGGTGTAGGATTAGCTACTTGCTAACTCATTACCCCCTATCCCATCTTTATCCCCCTCTCTATCCCCTCTTTATCCTCCTCTCTATCCTCCTCTCTATCCTCCTCTCTATCCTCTTCTCTATCGTCCTCTCTATCGTCCTCTCTATCGTCCTCTCTATCCTCCTCTCTATCCTCCTCTCTATCCTCCTCTCTATCCGCGTCCCTATCACTCTCTCTATCTCCCCCCCTCCCCCCATTTCCCCCTCTTTTACTGGTCAGTCAGTTTTGCGTCCATTACGCATATTTCTGAAAGTGCAAAATATCTGCCAACTTTGGGCAGGAACACGACTTGTGCCTGGCTAGGTAGAGTTAATGCACTATCAGTGAGTGAGTTCATATGGTTGGTCAGTAGCTAGACAGAGGCACATTTTGTATCGATTTGGCAAAAATCAACAATCTCAGATTCAGCACAAGCTTCAAGCTAGAAGTTGGAGTTTATAGAAAACAACGGAAGCTCTATTATATAGTTGCAAAGGTGGTTGGATGCAAATGAGAAGCAATAGCAACAAGGTCTTCAGCTAGAACTTTAAAGAAGCTGCTGGCCAAGTACAGAGGTAGCCTGGTACTTTTGTAAGTGCCCTCAGATGCAGGCAGAGAAGCTCAACTAACACTAAGAAGTTACTGCAAAATCAAGATTGGTCATGTGTACAGAAAATTATTAGCTAGTCATATTTATTTGTGGTGCGACTGCATACACCAGTTTGACCTAACCCCAAAGAATACAGTACTAGTTAAAAAGTATTTGTTGAATTTGCAGTTGGAGAATTTTGAGCCTGGAAGGGTGATCAACGTCAGAGGTGTGGCACCCGAGTCTGGCAGATTTCATTTTGACATCTGCAGTGGTGACAACCCAGACGATGTCGTCTTCCACTTCAATCCTCGCTTCAATGAAGACTGCGTAGTCCGCAACAGCAGGCTCGGTGGTTGCTGGGGAGATGAAGAAAGAGAGGGAGAAATGCCGTTCTCCAAGGGCAAGAAGTTCCTTATCACACTCATTTGTCAGTCCAACTGTTTCCTTGTGTTGGTGGATAACGAGCACTTCTGCAGATATGAGTATCGTGCTCCAATCTGTGATGTGATGCACATAGAGGTCATCTGTGGAATAGAGTACCACTGAACAGAAGCTTAAACTTTGACTGTGCAGTTATATAACTGATATAGAAAATAGAGTAGTGAATTATGTCAGTGTGATAGTTTATATAATATATTAATATATGTCGCTTAATTGCGCGCGGGGGGGGGGGGGTCATCACAGGCAAAAGTTTCAACTTCAGTCTACTTGACTACCAAAGGAATGGTGTATAGATGCATAGCTAGCTAGCTAACACAAGAGCTATATAATATTTATATACTGAAAGCCTCTGTATTTTCAATATTTAGTTTTCTAATCCAGTCATTTTCTGATGAGATTTTGTTGGTCACCTAACATAAAAAATGAAATTGGGATATTGGGAGCTGTCAATTCATAAGTTGTACTGTATCTGTAGGTACTATAATATCACCATAAATGACAAGTGTTGAAGACCTATGGTGGGGAGCAAAAGCGGGTATAATTTTTTTTTAATGACCTTTGTGGTTTCCCCCTTATTTCAGCCATCGTTTGTCACTGGAAAGCACACAGAATGGGCTGCCTTGTGAGACCAAAATTGTTAAAAAAATTATTAAAAAACACAAGAAATAGTTGACTGAACCCTTGAGCAGAAAAGTCGACTGACAAGGATGATAAAGAATTAAAGGGAGGACCAACCATGCTTGGTTGTCATTATTTCTACCTTCACTGATATACTTATTGTGTGTCAAGTTTCAGATTATTGTCGACCATTGTTGACCTTTTTATACGTCGAGAAGAAACATGAGCAACATAGTTTCCCATAGAGTGATAGCATAATATCTAATTATGTCAATTTCTTCCCTTAGTACATAATGTGAAAGCTTCTTTATCGTATGAACAATCAGTTTTTCAATTTAACCCTTTTCTCACCAGATAGAGTCCAGTCACACTTCACTTGCCAGAAATTAAATTGTGAAATAAAAGTTATCATTGATCTGTGGGTACACTGATAGCACCATAAATGGCAAGTATGAGTGTATAGTGGTTTGTTGTTGCTGTTTTTTAATGACCTCAGTGCTAATTCAAGTAATTAGATCATAATTGATTGCAACACCATTATACAAATAGTATTAGAAAGCAGGTTTTGAGATGATGGCTTCACTTGGCTCTGGCTTACCAACAGCACTTGGCTGACACTGAATGTGCTGGACCAGCCAGAACTTTGAACCAGATGGAATATGTGTCAACCACATCTAACATACAAATTGGATAATACCAATCTGACACACATTGTGGTCCACTATCACCATATGGGGTGTTTGGGGGAGTGTGTGTGTGGGGGGGGGGGGGGGGGGGGGGGGGGGAGGGGGGGGGGGGGGTTCTAGGCAAACATCTTCAGGTATCAGGCCCCAAGGAAAGCATGAGCAGTGCTGTGTGTATTAAGGGAGGCCTTCACCATATTTCACCACATTTATTTAAGAAGACAATGAACAACACATCATGCCCATTGTTCATGAAGGGAATAAACCATAACAAATTTATTATTATTATTTTTACTTGTATTTACGATTTTGGAGCCGCATAGATTATCCACACTTCACTGTTGTATGAACTTTATAGATAACGCAGAATTTAGACCTCTCTGTGTGCTCGGAAGATAGACCTCTCTCTGTGCTCTCTTTATGTATTAAAATGTTGAATAGGTATATAGCAGTGCCAAAGTTACCTGCAGCCAAAGTGCGGGTTACCTCCTAACCAGAGTGCCAGAATTTGTGGTTCTAATAATGGCAAGTGCTGTATAGACAGCAAAGATTAGTATCTGTGGCGACAAAGCCAGCCCTGGCATTAAAACATAATGTGATTATGTGGTCAGGCATGGTATAGGGTATAATAGTCATGTGTGAGCACCTAGTGACATATTGTCAAGTGTGGCTTCCTCATGCCACAATGTCTAGCACTATCAGGAGCAACTTTGTGCTGACTCGTTTAGGATTTGGTGCATCTGACTCAGGATGTACTCCTTTTGTCTCTGCATTTACTAATGATGAGGGACTTTTTCCTCCGCTTAAGGCAGCCTATCCACCTCCAAAGCTAGAGCATGTTGAGTAACTATGTCCTATCCTTTCATGTCAGACCATGCACCTGTCCTCACCTATCTGTGCAGCTATCTTCAACTATTGCTGTTTTCTTCACTTTGACGACCATTCTTGGTTTGCATAAGCCAGCTTTATTTTAAGGAAGGTGACAGGCGACGTAGATACACCAGGTGAGTGCGGCATTAAGAAGTTTTTTTGATAGTGTTGTAGACCATGAAGACAGTCGGCATATCTATGAAGTGATAATGGGATGATGCTGGGTACTCTAAAGGCAACAGTGTGAGGGGTGTGCCTGCATAAAGGCTAGGAGATCATGATTAAACTGCCTTCCTAGTTAGCTTGCTAACTGAATGCGAACATATCAAATACCATATCTATTCCTCTCGGGCCATTCTACCTCGTCCTTGACTTGTATTACCTGTACTACTTCACTATACAAACTATCTCTACATGCTCCAAATCATCCTAAACCAGTATTTGCCAATATCACACTAGCCCTAACTTAGCTTATATCATCTGTCACTCCACTGCAATTCAAATTAATGCACCCCAAGTCTCAGATGCACTTACTCAACAACTAGTATCTTCAGTGTCTGTACCATCACCCACTCTCACCTGCCAACCAGCTATTGTACCACCATCACCAACTCTCACTTGCCAACCAGTTACTGTTACGGTACCACAAAGGCCATTACCTGACCAACAGCTCCTCAATTTCAGCCGAGATGAGCACTTGGGCAAAACTATTTGAGGTGCTACTAATTCCACACATGATGAAGTGGTCCATTGGAAATCTAATCTTTTCCTAGCCCCCTTTGGCCCATTGGAACATTTTTTGTGAAGGAAGTTGCCTGCTTATTCCAGTCATTTACCGATAGCTTGAGCCTAGAACATGCAGTATGAATGCCATCACTCTGATTCAGATCCTTTTACTACAGAAACCAAGCAAAAGGTGCAAAACAAATGACATCTATAAGAACACCATGCACTGTGTACAGTGGCGATACCCAACAACTATTATATGGGTGGTGGTGTACACAAGCACGAATGTTATCTCGGATGGCTCCTGGCAAGGGAGATGTTGATGGTCACATTTTCCAATCGTTAGTGGCGGAAGGCAAGTTTCGGATTGCCCTTGGCTAAATTTCATGTGAACATACTGGTAGTGTTCTAGGTCTGGACGACATCATCCCGCAGTGACAAGGATTGACCAATGGTGATGTTCTCAGAGATAAGCATCCTCCTGGTAAACTAGTATGTCCTGAGTCCCTGCTGCCAGATAGCTCGAAACCTGTCAACCCAATCATACAGTTACCTTAATGCCGAGTGAATACTCCAATGCATCCTTCCAACTCAGGGTCCTATCGGCCTATCTGGTCTTGACGCACTATACTTGGAGGAGACTATGATCTTCATTCAACGGGGGTGGATCAAGGGGAGAGCCCTTTCTGGACCTCGTGTTAAGTGCAGAGCTGCATGCCAAGTGAGCAATGCAATGAGATGTCCCATAGATGCTAGCTACTTAGAAAACAAGTAGCTAGCTACGTAGCTTTGGAGTAGATCTAGCTGTGGTTTGTAGCTCTTTCTCACAGCACTCAAGCACTCTATTGAACACCACATTGTAGCTTGCCTAGCCTCTTAGGAGCTTGGCTAACCAGGTTAAATTTTAATTTATAGACTTCCTTCCTTTTATCAAGTCCTGGTGCAGTAACTATAGCTACAGTTAATGGTTGTGGCTACAACTTTCTCACAGACCTCAAGCACTCTATTGAACACCACAATAGCTATATATATTGCAAGTAAGTTGCGTAGCTGTGTGACCTTAGAAACTTAGTATATAGCCGATCAAATAAATTTCCATTTGTGGACTTTCTTTTTCGGAGCAAACCTAGACCCACGCAACAGCTATACGTAGCTACAGCTGTAATTATAGGAGCTTGCTCATGGTTCTAGAGTGCTGTTTTGAGTTTCTCAGTGCTGCTTTGAAAAATTTCTAAGTAAGTTGGTAGCTATAAGCTGTGTAGAAACTTAATAAGTAGCTTACCAGGGGGTGCTTCTCAGACATTTGTGATCACCCAGATCTTGGCTGGATAACCATTGCACAAAGCCAGAGAGTTAGCTGCCTATAACAAGCTATATTTGTAGGGAGAGTTGCCAGATTTCTGCTTGTGCTTTGAAGAGTAAAAAAATTAAATAAATAACAAAATAAAAGGGGGCAATTCTGTGGAGATTTTATAATATTTTTATTCGCATGTGCATAAGTAGTTATAGCTACACGTCAACATGCTCCAGATCTTGGTAAAAATAATAATGGGAACTCAAACATGCTTGCAAGTCAGTTTTACAGGTTTTGCCATTGCTCCATAAAATTGTTTTATAGATGTCAACCTCCGCCCCCCCCCCCTTCTCAAAATCCTAGATGCACCCCTGTTCAAGTGTAGGATGAAGAATTTGCTGCTCTAACATCTATCCTGATGATTACAGTGCCTTTCTTGCCTGTCAGTTGATTCCATTAAAAATGCTCTAGTGTGGACCCATCTGAGTTGGTGAAGTCACAAGATGAATTATTGCCATGGCAGTTCTGAGTCTCTTATGTTTGATATACAAAATGCTACCAATTCATTCCAAGTGTGTGCTGGGCAGCTCTCCATGCAATGTGCCAGTTTTCTCGTCAAGGGGCCTGAAGGTCGACCTTCAATGCTACAACAGGCAGCCGCCCTACACAACATCAAATTGATTGTCCCATTTACTCGCATGAACACATACCAGGCTCCAATAAGGTGCATCATCTCTGGTGACGGGGAGATTACCTCTTCCAAGGGTGCTACACAAGGTGACCATTAGCCACGGCCATGTATGTTTCAGCAATAAAGCCATCGATTGAGAGGGTGAAGTTGGATACTCCCAATGTGAAGCAGGTCTAGTATAACGCCATTGGTGCTGGAACCTGTGATGGACCTTCTATGCATTTTTTTGTAGCTGGCACATGCAGTAGAGTGGGATGGGGTTTGTTTGGTGTAGTAACCTAGAGCCCTTCTTGCCAGCACCCACACTCCCTATTCTCTTTACATGCCCTAGTGGAGTCTTATTTAAAGTTACTATCACTAGGAGTCAAACCAAGCCCTCTAGCTTGTTTTTATTGTGTAATGACAATGCCTAGGTGGGCCTGGGTGTTATGAAAATGTATGAAGGTCTAGGCCTAGGCAAATCTTGTTCCACAAGACCGTTTACCAAAATAGCTTTCCCGAGAGAGTTTGGTAAAGGTTGTGTAACGCTAGACTAAAAATTATGGCGAATCCTGGACATTTGGTTAAATCCCGGCTTACAGGAAATGCTCCCAATGAATAAAAGCTAGCAGCAGCCACACATGACCAGTGAAGGTAAGTTAACATCTGTATGTAGGTAGATACATACCTATAAGAGGCTGGCAGTTCCTTCAAAATTCAAAATTTTGACTTTTGGGCTATCTACTGCTAGCTAATGTGTTTCTATAATTATATTGCTAGCCTCCCAACTTCACTATTCCAGGGGGGTAATTTCTGGGGGGGCTGGGGGGGCCATGGCCCCCCCAACTTTTGGCCAAAACATGTTTTCTAAGGTAGTTTTCGCAAGCTGTTGAAGGTGTTGACTAACAAGTTATAGCACATTCATAATTGTAATTGGTGTGAAATATGCTAGATAGAACAACACCATAGAACAACACCAAATATTGGTAAAAAAACAACTTTGTTCCCTAATCGGTTCAACACATGTGACCAGTTAGTGTATGTCAGGAATAGCAGCCTGACAACTCGACCACAAACAAGCCTCAGACCATACCACCATGGAACTAACACTTTAGGTGTGAGGATCATTTTTGCTGTTAGGATCATTTTGACATTTATATAGTTCATGTATTTCATTGGTTCATTTTGATTTTGCCATGACAGCAGTGGAGTGCATATATAAGTAAGCTCTCCACTGCCTTATGTTGAGTTCTGCTATAAACCTAATGTGCTGTTAATCATTATTCGGAATACTGAGCAATATAAGAGTGAACCCTAACAGTGTAGCAGGCCATATAGTGAGAAATTAGCTAGTGCTGCTGCAGAGTGAATCATGCCTAAAAGACAAGCCTCCTTGCTAAGTTTTTGTCAAAGTCCAACTAAGAGGTCTGAGGAGAAGGCTGGTGATCAAGCCCAAGGATCTGATAGCCAAGATGTACAGGTTGAAGAAAACCCAGAAGAATCTGAACAAGTACATCTGTCATAATCCATCACATGATAACAACATTAAGCCTCTCAATTTTTATGTGGCATCTCAGCCTCTGATGTCAGTGAATCCTTATTAAACAATCATATATTGACAGACCCTGTTGTTGTTTTTGCAAAATTAGAGTTTGACTCAAGCTACAAGTACTTTTGATATCTCTCAGGAGCAGCAACAAGAAGCCAGTAGAATATCCCTGACTCTGGATACCCTTCCTCAAGTTCCCTACCAGCCAATCAACATCAAATACCCTATCGCAGTTTCAGTCAAGATGAAGGTGGTGGTGATACATTGCAAAATGTCGTTGATTTCCTCAAAAAGAACAAAAGCATCTGGCCCCTCATACCAGAGGTCATGTCTTTGGTCAAGGTTGTTCTGGTTATGCCGGCAACTAATGCAAGCTCTGAACGAGCCTTCAGTGCGCTGAGAAGGGTGAAGTCTTACCTTCATACAACAATGTCGAACAACCACCTCAATCATCTCATGACATGCACAGTGCATAAAGAGCTGGTGAAGGAACTGAGCCTCAAGCAAGTGACAAATGACTTTGTGGATAGAGTAGAGAGGCGCTCATCCATCTTCGGCCACTTTTCCATTTCTTAGTAGATGTGAATGATAGTTCTCTTTCTCTCTCTTAGATGTTAGTGCTAGTATACTGTTTGTCATCTGGTTATGTTATGTGTTCGGGTGATTACTAAATTGATCCACACTAATTTACCCCAAAGCCTATTTTTCAAAATATCCTGGATGAGTATCTAGAGACTCCCCTAGAGTAAGCAGCTTTAATAATGCTTATGGCTCCCCCAAATTTCATATGGAAATTACCCCCCTGTATTCTGGTTGGAAGTAGGAAAAGGAAGTTGACTGACAGCTATTTTCCACTTAACCCCAATGGATTTTTTGGGGTTGTGTTCATTAGATTGTTCCTTGTGCCTCTCGATATCCAGTAAGGGAGCCGTGAGACACTTAACAGGATATCACAACAGTTGAGTGTGAGGTAATATTTGATTTCTGACCCTGAACCTTGTTTTCAGCCCTAAATATGCAGTATTCTCTGAGTACAGGTGGTCACAAGTTTTGAGCACAAGATCTCCACCAACTTTGGGTCGGAGTGCGACCTATACTCAGAGGTGATAGTAATACTACACTATTATTTATCTTATAAGTGAGAGAAATTACATATTGGACAAGGTAGATCAGTAGGTAGATGGGGCACAGTTTTGTTTGTCCATGGATTTGGCATAAAAAGATCAGTTACAGTGCAGCCTTCAAGCTGAAGTTATACAGTGCACTTTTACAAGAAGTGCTGTCAGATTTAGATTGGGAGTGAAACCACTGCAGAATCAAGATTGCTCATGCAGACAAAATATATGACAAAAGATATAGTTGGACTTTACCATGGAAATCTGCAGGCTAGTCAGACTAGTTTGCGGTGCAACTATATATACGTCAGTTTGCAGGCTAGTAGTCAGACTAGTTTGCGGTGCAACTATATATACGTCAGTTTGCAGGCTAGTCAGACTAGTTTGTGGTGCAACTATATATATTATACGTCAGTTTGCAGACTAGTTTGCGGTGCAACTATATATACGTCAGTTTGCAGGCTAGTCAGACTAGTTTGTGGTGCAACTATATATACGTCAGTTTGCAGGCTAGTAGTCAGACTAGTTTGCGGTGCAACTATATATACGTCAGTTTGCAGGCTAGTCAGACTAGTTTGTGGTGCAACTATATATATTATACGTCAGTTTGCAGACTAGTTTGCGGTGCAACTATATATACGTCAGTTTGCAGGCTAGTCAGACTAGTTTGTGGTGCAACTATATATATATACGTCAGTTTGACCTGTGCTCCAGAGAATTCGGTAGTTTTTAAAAACAGATATTTGTTGATCTTCACTTTTGTAGTCGGAGG
>JAQNBH010000014.1:728230-818230 GCA_028752905.1 Cladorhizidae sp. MBARI D1340-BT2
CTGGATGCCTTCACCAGGACTAGACTAGATGCCTTCACCAGGACTAGGCTAGATGCCTTCACCAGGACTAGACTAGATGCCTTCACCAGGACTAGACTAGATGCCTTCACCAGGACTAGACTAGATGCCTTCACCAGGACTAGGCTAGATGCCTTCACCAGGACTAGACTAGATGCCTTCACCAGGACTAGACTAGATGCCTTCACCAGGACTAGACTAGATGCCTTCACCAGGACTAGACTAGATGCCTTCACCAGGACTAGACTAGATGCCTTCACCAGGACTAGACTAGATGCCTTCACCAGGACTAGACTAGATGCCTTCACCAGGACTAGGCTAGATGCCTTCACCAGGACTAGACTAGATGCCTTCACCAGGACTAGACTAGATGCCTTCACCAGGACTAGGCTAGATGCCTTCACCAGGACTAGGCTAGATGCCTTCACCAGGACTAGACTAGATGCCTTCACCAGGACTAGACTAGATGCCTTCACCAGGACTAGGCTAGATGCCTTCACCAGGACTAGGCTAGATGCCTTCACCAGGACTAGACTAGATGCCTTCACCAGGACTAGGCTAGATGCCTTCACCAGGACTAGACTAGATGCCTTCACCAGGACTAGACTAGATGCCTTCACCAGGACTAGGCTAGATGCCTTCACCAGGACTAGACTAGATGCCTTCACCAGGACTAGGCTAGATGCCTTCACCAGGACTAGGCTAGATGCCTTCACCAGGACTAGGCTAGATGCCTTCACCAGGACTAGACTAGATGCCTTCACCAGGACTAGGCTAGATGCCTTCACCAGGACTAGGCTAGATGCCTTCACCAGGACTAGACTAGATGCCTTCACCAGGACTAGGCTAGATGCCTTCACCAGGACTAGGCTAGATGCCTTCACCAGGACTAGACTAGATGCCTTCACCAGGACTAGGCTAGATGCCTTCACCAGGACTAGGCTAGATGCCTTCACCAGGACTAGACTAGATGCCTTCACCAGGACTAGACTAGATGCCTTCACCAGGACTAGGCTAGATGCCTTCACCAGGACTAGGCTAGATGCCTTCACCAGGACTAGACTAGATGCCTTCACCAGGACTAGGCTAGATGCCTTCACCAGGACTAGGCTAGATGCCTTCACCAGGACTAGGACTAGATGCCTTCACCAGGACTAGACTAGATGCCTTCACCAGGACTAGGCTAGATGCCTTCACCAGGACTAGGCTAGATGCCTTCACCAGGACTAGGCTAGATGCCTTCACCAGGACTAGGCTAGATGCCTTCACCAGGACTAGGCTAGATGCCTTCACCAGGACTAGGCTAGATGCCTTCACCAGGACTAGGCTAGATGCCTTCACCAGGACTAGACTAGATGCCTTCACCAGGACTAGACTAGATGCCTTCACCAGGACTAGACTAGATGCCTTCACCAGGACTAGGCTAGATGCCTTCACCAGGACTAGACTAGATGCCTTCACCAGGACTAGACTAGATGCCTTCACCAGGACTAGACTAGATGCCTTCACCAGGACTAGACTAGATGCCTTCACCAGGACTAGACTAGATGCCTTCACCAGGACTAGGCTAGATGCCTTCACCAGGACTAGGCTAGATGCCTTCACCAGGACTAGGCTAGATGCCTTCACCAGGACTAGGCTAGATGCCTTCACCAGGACTAGGCTAGATGCCTTCACCAGGACTAGGCTAGATGCCTTCACCAGGACTAGGCTAGATGCCTTCACCAGGACTAGGCTAGATGCCTTCACCAGGACTAGGCTAGATGCCTTCACCAGGACTAGACTAGATGCCTTCACCAGGACTAGACTAGATGCCTTCACCAGGACTAGGCTAGATGCCTTCACCAGGACTAGGCTAGATGCCTTCACCAGGACTAGGCTAGATGCCTTCACCAGGACTAGGCTAGATGCCTTCACCAGGACTAGGCTAGATGCCTTCACCAGGACTAGGCTAGATGCCTTCACCAGGACTAGGCTAGATGCCTTCACCAGGACTAGGCTAGATGCCTTCACCAGGACTAGGCTAGATGCCTTCACCAGGACTAGACTAGATGCCTTCACCAGGACTAGGACTAGATGCCTTCACCAGGACTAGGCTAGATGCCTTCACCAGGACTAGGCTAGATGCCTTCACCAGGACTAGACTAGATGCCTTCACCAGGACTAGACTAGATGCCTTCACCAGGACTAGGACTAGATGCCTTCACCAGGACTAGGCTAGATGCCTTCACCAGGACTAGGCTAGATGCCTTCACCAGGACTAGACTAGATGCCTTCACCAGGACTAGACTAGATGCCTTCACCAGGACTAGACTAGATGCCTTCACCAGGACTAGGACTAGATGCCTTCACCAGGACTAGACTAGATGCCTTCACCAGGACTAGACTAGATGCCTTCACCAGGACTAGACTAGATGCCTTCACCAGGACTAGACTAGATGCCTTCACCAGGACTAGACTAGATGCCTTCACCAGGACTAGACTAGATGCCTTCACCAGGACTAGACTAGATGCCTTCACCAGGACTAGACTAGATGCCTTCACCAGGACTAGACTAGATGCCTTCACCAGGACTAGGCTAGATGCCTTCACCAGGACTAGGCCTAGATGCCTTCACCAGGACTAGGCTAGATGCCTTCACCAGGACTAGGCTAGATGCCTTCACCAGGACTAGGCTGGATGCCTTCACCAGGACTAGACTAGATGCCTTCACCAGGACTAGACTAGATGCCTTCACCAGGACTAGCAGGCTAGATGCCTTCACCAGGACTAGACTAGATGCCTTCACCAGGACTAGGCTAGATGCCTTCACCAGGACTAGACTAGATGCCTTCACCAGGACTAGACTAGATGCCTTCACCAGGACTAGACTAGATGCCTTCACCAGGACTAGACTAGATGCCTTCACCAGGACTAGGCTAGATGCCTTCACCAGGACTAGACTAGATGCCTTCACCAGGACTAGGCTAGATGCCTTCACCAGGACTAGGCTAGATGCCTTCACCAGGACCAGGCTAGATGCCTTCACCAGGACCAGGCTGGATGCCTTCACCAGGACTAGGCTAGATGTCTTCACCAGGACTAGACTAGATGCCTTCACCAGGACTAGGCTAGATGCCTTCACCAGGATTAGACTAGATGCCTTCACCAGGACTAGACTAGATGCCTTCACCAGGACTAGACTAGATGCCTTCACCAGGACTAGACTAGATGCCTTCACCAGGACTAGACTAGATGCCTTCACCAGGACTAGGCTAGATGCCTTCACCAGGACTAGGCTAGATGCCTTCACCAGGACTAGACTAGATGCCTTCACCAGGACTAGACTAGATGCCTTCACCAGGACTAGGCTAGATGCCTTCACCAGGACTAGGCTAGATGCCTTCACCAGGACCAGGCTAGATGCCTTCACCAGGACTAGACTAGATGCCTTCACCAGGACTAGGCTAGATGCCTTCACCAGGACTAGACTAGATGCCTTCACCAGGACTAGACTAGATGCCTTCACCAGGACTAGACTAGATGCCTTCACCAGGACTAGGCTAGATGCCTTCACCAGGACTAGACTAGATGCCTTCACCAGGACTAGGCTAGATGCCTTCACCAGGACCAGGCTGGATGCCTTCACCAGGACTAGGCTAGATGCCTTCACCAGGACTAGGCTAGATGCCTTCACCAGGACTAGGCTAGATGCCTTCACCAGGACTAGGCTAGATGCCTTCACCAGGACTAGACTAGATGCCTTCACCAGGACTAGGCTAGATGCCTTCACCAGGACTAGACTAGATGCCTTCACCAGGACTAGACTAGATGCCTTCACCAGGACTAGGCTAGATGCCTTCACCAGGACTAGACTAGATGCCTTCACCAGGACTAGGCTAGATGCCTTCACCAGGACCAGGCTAGATGCCTTCACCAGGACTAGGCTAGATGCCTTCACCAGGACTAGACTAGATGCCTTCACCAGGACTAGGCTAGATGCCTTCACCAGGACTAGACTAGATGCCTTCACCAGGACTAGGCTAGATGCCTTCACCAGGACTAGGCTAGATGCCTTCACCAGGACTAGGCTAGATGCCTTCACCAGGACTAGGCTAGATGCCTTCACCAGGACTAGACTAGATGCCTTCACCAGGACTAGGCTAGATGCCTTCACCAGGACTAGGCTAGATGCCTTCACCAGGACTAGACTAGATGCCTTCACCAGGACTAGGCTAGATGCCTTCACCAGGACTAGGCTAGATGCCTTCACCAGGACTAGACTAGATGCCTTCACCAGGACTAGACTAGATGCCTTCACCAGGACTAGGCTAGATGCCTTCACCAGGACTAGACTAGATGCCTTCACCAGGACTAGACTAGATGCCTTCACCAGGACTAGACTAGATGCCTTCACCAGGACTAGGCTAGATGCCTTCACCAGGATTAGACTAGATGCCTTCACCAGGACTAGGCTAGATGCCTTCACCAGGACTAGACTAGATGCCTTCACCAGGACTAGGCTAGATGCCTTCACCAGGACTAGGCTAGATGCCTTCACCAGGACTAGACTAGATGCCTTCACCAGGACTAGACTAGATGCCTTCACCAGGACTAGACTAGATGCCTTCACCAGGACTAGACTAGATGCCTTCACCAGGACTAGGCTAGATGCCTTCACCAGGACTAGACTAGATGCCTTCACCAGGACTAGGCTAGATGCCTTCACCAGGACTAGGCTGGATGCCTTCACCAGGACTAGACTAGATGCCTTCACCAGGACTAGGCTAGATGCCTTCACCAGGACTAGACTAGATGCCTTCACCAGGACTAGACTACATGTAGATGCCTTCACCAGGACTAGACTAGATGCCTTCACCAGGACTAGGCTAGATGCCTTCACCAGGACTAGACTAGATGCCTTCACCAGGACTAGACTAGATGCCTTCACCAGGACTAGGCTGGATGCCTTCACCAGGACTAGGCTAGATGCCTTCACCAGGACTAGACTAGATGCCTTCACCAGGACTAGACTAGATGCCTTCACCAGGACTAGGCTAGATGCCTTCACCAGGACTAGGCTAGATGCCTTCACCAGGACTAGGCTGGATGCCTTCACCAGGACTAGACTAGATGCCTTCACCAGGACTAGGCTAGATGCCTTCACCAGGACTAGGCTAGATGCCTTCACCAGGACTAGGCTAGATGCCTTCACCAGGACTAGACTAGATGCCTTCACCAGGACTAGACTAGATGCCTTCACCAGGACTAGGCTAGATGCCTTCACCAGGACTAGGCTAGATGCCTTCACCAGGACTAGGCTGGATGCCTTCACCAGGACTAGACTAGATGCCTTCACCAGGACTAGGCTAGATGCCTTCACCAGGACTAGGCTAGATGCCTTCACCAGGACTAGGCTAGATGCCTTCACCAGGACTAGGCTAGATGCCTTCACCAGGACTAGGCTAGATGCCTTCACCAGGACTAGACTAGATGCCTTCACCAGGACTAGGCTAGATGCCTTCACCAGGACTAGACTAGATGCCTCCACCAGGACTAGGCTAGATGCCTTCACCAGGACTAGACTAGATGCCTTCACCAGGACTAGGCTAGATGCCTTCACCAGGACTAGGCTAGATGCCTTCACCAGGACTAGACTAGATGCCTTCACCAGGACTAGACTAGATGCCTTCACCAGGACTAGACTAGATGCCTTCACCAGGACTAGACTAGATGCCTTCACCAGGACCAGGCTAGATGCCTTCACCAGGACCAGACTAGATGCCTTCACCAGGACTAGACTAGATGCCTTCACCAGGACTAGGCTAGATGCCTTCACCAGGACTAGGCTAGATGCCTTCACCAGGACTAGGCTGGATGCCTTCACCAGGACTAGACTAGATGCCTTCACCAGGACTAGACTAGATGCCTTCACCAGGACTAGGCTAGATGCCTTCACCAGGACTAGGCTAGATGCCTTCACCAGGACTAGGCTAGATGCCTTCACCAGGACTAGGCTAGATGCCTTCACCAGGACTAGACTAGATGCCTTCACCAGGACTAGACTAGATGCCTTCACCAGGACTAGACTAGATGCCTTCACCAGGACTAGACTAGATGCCTTCACCAGGACTAGGCTAGATGCCTTCACCAGGACTAGACTAGATGCCTTCACCAGGACTAGGCTAGATGCCTTCACCAGGACTAGGCTAGATGCCTTCACCAGGACTAGGCTAGATGCCTTCACCAGGACTAGGCTAGATGCCTTCACCAGGACTAGGCTAGATGCCTTCACCAGGACTAGGCTAGATGCCTTCACCAGGACTAGACTAGATGCCTTCACCAGGACTAGGCTAGATGCCTTCACCAGGACTAGGCTAGATGCCTTCACCAGGACTAGGCTGGATGCCTTCACCAGGACTAGACTAGATGCCTTCACCAGGACTAGACTAGATGCCTTCACCAGGACTAGGCTAGATGCCTTCACCAGGACTAGGCTAGATGCCTTCACCAGGACTAGACTAGATGCCTTCACCAGGACTAGGCTAGATGCCTTCACCAGGACTAGGCTAGATGCCTTCACCAGGACTAGACTAGATGCCTTCACCAGGACTAGACTAGATGCCTTCACCAGGACTAGACTAGATGCCTTCACCAGGACTAGACTAGATGCCTTCACCAGGACTAGACTAGATGCCTTCACCAGGACTAGACTAGATGCCTTCACCAGGACTAGACTAGATGCCTTCACCAGGACTAGACTAGATGCCTTCACCAGGACTAGGCTAGATGCCTTCACCAGGACTAGGCTAGATGCCTTCACCAGGACTAGGCTAGATGCCTTCACCAGGACTAGGCTAGATGCCTTCACCAGGACTAGACTAGATGCCTTCACCAGGACTAGGCTGGATGCCTTCACCAGGACTAGACTAGATGCCTTCACCAGGACTAGGCTAGATGCCTTCACCAGGACTAGGCTAGATGCCTTCACCAGGACTAGACTAGATGCCTTCACCAGGACTAGGCTAGATGCCTTCACCAGGACTAGGCTAGATGCCTTCACCAGGACTAGGCTAGATGCCTTCACCAGGACTAGACTAGATGCCTTCACCATGACTAGACTAGATGCCTTCACCAGGACTAGACTAGATGCCTTCACCAGGACTAGACTAGATGCCTTCACCAGGACCAGGCTAGATGCCTTCACCAGGACCAGACTAGATGCCTTCACCAGGACTAGACTAGATGCCTTCACCAGGACTAGGCTAGATGCCTTCACCAGGACTAGGCTAGATGCCTTCACCAGGACTAGGCTGGATGCCTTCACCAGGACTAGACTAGATGCCTTCACCAGGACTAGACTAGATGCCTTCACCAGGACTAGGCTAGATGCCTTCACCAGGACTAGGCTAGATGCCTTCACCAGGACTAGGCTAGATGCCTTCACCAGGACTAGGCTAGATGCCTTCACCAGGACTAGACTAGATGCCTTCACCAGGACTAGACTAGATGCCTTCACCAGGACTAGACTAGATGCCTTCACCAGGACTAGGCTAGATGCCTTCACCAGGACTAGGCTAGATGCCTTCACCAGGACTAGACTAGATGCCTTCACCAGGACTAGACTAGATGCCTTCACCAGGACTAGACTAGATGCCTTCACCAGGACTAGGCTAGATGCCTTCACCAGGACTAGGCTAGATGCCTTCACCAGGACTAGGCTAGATGCCTTCACCAGGACTAGACTAGATGCCTTCACCAGGACCAGGCTAGATGCCTTCACCAGGACTAGACTAGATGCCTTCACCAGGACTAGGCTAGATGCCTTCACCAGGACTAGACTAGATGCCTTCACCAGGACTAGGCTAGATGCCTTCACCAGGACTAGGCTAGATGCCTTCACCAGGACTAGGCTAGATGCCTTCACCAGGACTAGACTAGATGCCTTCACCAGGACTAGACTAGATGCCTTCACCAGGACTAGACTAGATGCCTTCACCAGGACTAGACTAGATGCCTTCACCAGGACTAGGCTAGATGCCTTCACCAGGACTAGACTAGATGCCTTCACCAGGACTAGGCTAGATGCCTTCACCAGGACTAGACTAGATGCCTTCACCAGGACTAGGCTAGATGCCTTCACCAGGACTAGACTAGATGCCTTCACCAGGACTAGACTAGATGCCTTCACCAGGACTAGACTAGATGCCTTCACCAGGACTAGGCTAGATGCCTTCACCAGGACTAGGCTAGATGCCTTCACCAGGACTAGACTAGATGCCTTCACCAGGACTAGGCTGGATGCCTTCACCAGGACTAGGCTAGATGCCTTCACCAGGACTAGGCTAGATGCCTTCACCAGGACTAGACTAGATGCCTTCACCAGGACTAGACTAGATGCCTTCACCAGGACTAGGCTAGATGCCTTCACCAGGACTAGACTAGATGCCTTCACCAGGACTAGGCTAGATGCCTTCACCAGGACTAGACTAGATGCCTTCACCAGGACTAGACTAGATGCCTTCACCAGGACTAGGCTAGATGCCTTCACCAGGACTAGGCTAGATGCCTTCACCAGGACTAGACTAGATGCCTTCACCAGGACTAGACTAGATGCCTTCACCAGGACTAGACTAGATGCCTTCACCAGGACTAGGCTAGATGCCTTCACCAGGACTAGGCTAGATGCCTTCACCAGGACTAGACTAGATGCCTTCACCAGGACTAGACTAGATGCCTTCACCAGGACTAGGCTAGATGCCTTCACCAGGACTAGGCTAGATGCCTTCACCAGGACTAGGCTAGATGCCTTCACCAGGACTAGACTAGATGCCTTCACCAGGACTAGACTAGATGCCTTCACCAGGACTAGACTAGATGCCTTCACCAGGACTAGACTAGATGCCTTCACCAGGACTAGGCTAGATGCCTTCACCAGGACTAGGCTAGATGCCTTCACCAGGACTAGGCTAGATGCCTTCACCAGGACTAGGCTAGATGCCTTCACCAGGACTAGACTAGATGCCTTCACCAGGACTAGACTAGATGCCTTCACCAGGACTAGACTAGATGCCTTCACCAGGACTAGACTAGATGCCTTCACCAGGACTAGGCTAGATGCCTTCACCAGGACTAGGCTAGATGCCTTCACCAGGACTAGACTAGATGCCTTCACCAGGACTAGGCTAGATGCCTTCACCAGGACTAGACTAGATGCCTTCACCAGGACTAGACTAGATGCCTTCACCAGGACTAGGCTAGATGCCTTCACCAGGACTAGGCTAGATGCCTTCACCAGGACTAGACTAGATGCCTTCACCAGGACTAGGCTAGATGCCTTCACCAGGACTAGGCTAGATGCCTTCACCAGGACTAGGCTAGATGCCTTCACCAGGACTAGACTAGATACCTTCACCAGGACTAGACTAGATGCCTTCACCAGGACTAGACTAGATGCCTTCACCAGGACTAGGCTAGATGCCTTCACCAGGACTAGACTAGATGCCTTCACCAGGACTAGACTAGATGCCTGCTGTTGTTATTGTTTCCCTGCCCTGGCCTCATAAGTTGCTGCTACATGTGGTTCATGTGTGGGACATGTGTGCCAGTGTTTAGTCTGTATCATGCGGTGGATAGCTAGCAACCAGCCTCTATCAACCTCATGGGAGTCGATCGTTGTCCTACCGCGCAGGCAGTGGACAACCCTCAACCGCCTCAGAACTGGTGTCGGCCGCTTCGCTGCCAACATGAAAGAATGGGGACTGAGAGACTCGGCCGCGTGTGAATGTGGGCACCCGGAACAGACAGTAGATCACGTCATCGAGTCCTGCCCCCTACAACGTCCACCCAATGGCGAGCCCGGGATAGCCAGTCTGGACGATGAGACACGAGCGTGGCTGTCCTCGACAGAGTTGGTGATCTGACGTTGACGAGCAAACGAAAGAAGAAGAATCTCATTATACCTGATGAAAGCTAGAGCATCTAGCTGAAATGTCGAGAGAGTACACTCAAGTGCCTGTTGTAATAATAATAATAATAATAATAATAATAATAATAATAATAATAATAATAATAATAATAATAATAATAATAATAATAATAATAATAATAATAATAATAATAATAATAATAATAATAATAATAATAATAATAATAATAAATAATAATAATAACAGCAGTACTAAATAAATGCTGTACTAAATAAACAATAAAATGATAGTAACAACAATAACAAATAAAAAGAAGAAGAATGAGAGGGAAAAAAATAGAAAATAATAAATGACAAATCGAAAGACAAACACCTGGTTGCCACACCTCCTGGTGGTAGCCATTAGCCACACCTCCTACAACCATCAGCCAGGCACTTCCAGGCCTACACCTCCTGGCAGCCATCAGCCATGGAGTTCCAGGCCTACACCTTTATTATATGGTTCTTTGGTGTTAATGAACCAGCAGTGTCTTCCTTGACTGTGTGTGTATCAGTGTCTTCCTTGACTATGTGTGTAGCAGTGTCTTCCTTGACTGTGTGTGTATCAGTGTCTTCCTTGACTATGTGTGTATCAGTGTCTTCCTTGACTATGTGTGTATCAGTGTCTTCCTTGACTATGTGTGTATCAGTGTCTTCCTTGACTGCGTGTGTATCAGTGTCTTCCTTGACTGTGTGTATCAGTGTCTTCCTTGACTATGTGTGTGTCAGTGTCTTCCTTGACTATGTGTGTATCAGTGTCTTCCTTGACTGCGTGTGTATCAGTGTCTTCCTTGACTATGTGTGTATCAGTGTCTTCCTTGACTATGTGTGTGTCAGTGTCTTCCTTGACTATGTGTGTATCAGTGTCTTCCTTGACTATGTGTGTATCAGTGTCTTCCTTGACTGTGTGTGTATCAGTGTCTTCCTTGACTATGTGTGTATCAGTGTCTTCCTTGACTATGTGTGTATCAGTGTCTTCCTTGACTATGTGTGTAGCAGTGTCTTCCTTGACTGTGTGTGTATCAGTGTCTTCCTTGACTGTGTGTGTATCAGTATCTTCCTTGACTGTGTGTGTGTCAGTGTCTTCCTTGACTATGTGTGTATCAGTGTCTTCCTTGACTGTGTGTGTGTCAGTGTCTTCCTTGACTATGTGTGTAGCAGTGTCTTCCTTGACTGTGTGTGTATCAGTGTCTTCCTTGACTATGTGTGTATCAGTGTCTTCCTTGACTATGTGTGTAGCAGTGTCTTCCTTGACTATGTGTGTATCAGTGTCTTCCTTGACTATGTGTGTATCAGTGTCTTCCTTGACTGTGTGTGTATCAGTGTCTTCCTTGACTATGTGTGTAGCAGTGTCTTCCTTGACTATGTGTGTGTCAGTGTCTTCCTTGACTGTGTGTGTATCAGTGTCTTCCTTGACTATGTGTGTATCAGTGTCTTCCTTGACTGTGTCTGTATCAGTGTCTTCCTTGACTGTGTGTGTATCAGTGTCTTCCTTGACTGTGTGTGTATCAGTGTCTTCCTTGACTGTGTGTGTATCAGTGTCTTCCTTGACTGTGTGTGTGTCAGTGTCTTCCTTGACTGTGTGTGTGTCAGTGTCTTCCTTGACTGTGTGTGTGTCAGTGTCTTCCTTGACTGTGTGTGTATCAGTGTCTTCCTTGACTGTGTGTGTGTCAGTGTCTTCCTTGACTGTGTGTGTGTCAGTGTCTTCCTTGACTATGTGTGTAGCAGTGTCTTCCTTGACTGTGTGTGTGTCAGAGTCTTCCTTGACTATGTGTGTAGCAGTGTCTTCCTTGACTGTGTGTGTATCAGTGTCTTCCTTGACTATGCGTGTGTCAGTGTCTTCCTTGACTGTGTGTGTATCAGTGTCTTCCTTGACTGTGTGTGTATCAGTGTCTTCCTTGACTATGTGTGTAGCAGTGTCTTCCTTGACTGTGTGTGTATCAGTGTCTTCCTTGACTATGTGTGTGTCAGTGTCTTCCTTGACTGTGTGTGTATCAGTGTCTTCCTTGACTGTGTGTGTATCAGTGTCTTCCTTGACTGTGTGTGTATCAGTGTCTTCCTTGACTATGTGTGTATCAGTGTCTTCCTTGACTATGTGTGTAGCAGTGTCTTCCTTGACTATGTGTGTAGCAGTGTCTTCCTTGACTATGTGTGTAGCAGTGTCTTCCTTGACTATGTGTGTATCAGTGTCTTCCTTGACTATGTGTGTAGCAGTGTCTTCCTTGACTATGTGTGTAGCAGTGTCTTCCTTGACTATGTGTGTATCAGTGTCTTCCTTGACTGTGTGTGTATCAGTGTCTTCCTTGACTATGTGTGTATCAGTGTCTTCCTTGACTATGTGTGTATCAGTGTCTTCCTTGACTATGTGTGTAGCAGTGTCTTCCTTGACTGTGTGTGTATCAGTGTCTTCCTTGACTATGTGTGTATCAGTGTCTTCCTTGACTATGTGTGTGTCAGTGTCTTCCTTGACTGTGTGTGTATCAGTGTCTTCCTTGACTATGTGTGTATCAGTGTCTTCCTTGACTATGTATGTGTGTAGCAGTGTCTTCCTTGACTGTGTGTGTATCAGTGTCTTCCTTGACTGTGTGTGTATCAGTGTCTTCCTTGACTATGTGTGTATCAGTGTCTTCCTTGACTATGTGTGTATCAGTGTCTTCCTTGACTATGTGTGTATCAGTGTCTTCCTTGACTGTGTGTGTATCAGTGTCTTCCTTGACTATGTGTGTATCAGTGTCTTCCTTGACTGTGTGTGTGTCAGTGTCTTCCTTGACTATGTGTGTATCAGTGTCTTCCTTGACTGTGTGTGTATCAGTGTCTTCCTTGACTATGTGTGTATCAGTGTCTTCCTCGACTGTGTGTGTATCAGTGTCTTCCTTGACTGTGTGTGTATCAGTGTCTTCCTTGACTGTGTGTGTATCAGTGTCTTCCTTGACTATGTATGTATCAGTGTCTTCCTTGACTATGTGTGTATCAGTGTCTTCCTTGACTATGTGTGTATCAGTGTCTTCCTTGACTATGTGTGTATCAGTGTCTTCCTTGACTGTGTGTGTGTCAGTGTCTTCCTTGACTATGTGTGTATCAGTGTCTTCCTTGACTTTGTGTGTATCAGTGTCTTCCTTGACTATGTGTGTATCAGTGTCTTCCTTGACTGTGTGTGTATCAGTGTCTTCCTTGACTGTGTGTGTATCAGTGTCTTCCTTGACTATGTGTGTATCAGTGTCTTCCTTGACTATGTGTGTATCAGTGTCTTCCTTGACTGTGTGTGTATCAGTGTCTTCCTTGACTATGTGTGTATCAGTGTCTTCCTTGACTATGTGTGTAGCAGTGTCTTCCTTGACTGTGTGTGTATCAGTGTCTTCCTTGACTATGTGTGTAGCAGTGTCTTCCTTGACTGTGTGTGTATCAGTGTCTTCCTTGACTATGTATGTATCAGTGTCTTCCTTGACTATGTGTGTGTCAGTGTCTTCCTTGACTATGTGTGTATCAGTGTCTTCCTTGACTGTGTGTGTATCAGTGTCTTCCTTGACTATGTGTGTAGCAGTGTCTTCCTTGACTATGTGTGTATCAGTGTCTTCCTTGACTATGTGTGTATCAGTGTCTTCCTTGACTGTGTGTGTATCAGTGTCTTCCTTGACTATGTGTGTATCAGTGTCTTCCTTGACTATGTGTGTGTCAGTGTCTTCCTTGACTGTGTGTGTATCAGTGTCTTCCTTGACTATGTGTGTAGCAGTGTCTTACTTGACTGTGTGTGTATCAGTGTCTTCCTTGACTGTGTGTGTATCAGTGTCTTCCTTGACTATGTGTGTATCAGTGTCTTCCTTGACTATGTGTGTAGCAGTGTCTTCCTTGACTGTGTGTGTATCAGTGTCTTCCTTGACTGTGTGTGTATCAGTGTCTTCCTTGACTATGTGTGTAGCAGTGTCTTCCTTGACTGTGTGTGTATCAGTGTCTTCCTTGACTGTGTGTGTATCAGTGTCTTCCTTGACTGTGTGTGTCAGTGTCTTCCTTGACTGTGTATGATAACTGTCTCAATGAGGTGTGGTCTTCCATCTTTGTTGTGCTGTTCCTAACTTATCCAACTCCTGTTCTCACTGCCATCCTTATGCCATTAGTCCTCATCTCCAGTCACTGCTAGCCATGTGTGGCCATGTTCCTGAGGCTGTGAGAAGAAGCAGGATTAAGGAGCATACTGGCTGCTGCAGTGGCTCTGTTGGCAAGCCTGTACAGGACTAGCTACTGCAGTGTGTGTGGTGCTAGCAGGTCTGGCCTGCTGGGCTGAGTGACTAGACAACCATGCCAGTGTGTGTGGTGCTGGTCTGGCCTGCTGGGCTGAGTGACTAGACAACCATGCCAGTGTGTGTGGTGCTGGCCTGCTGGACTGAGTGAATAGACAACCATGCCAGTGTGTGTGGTGCTAGCGGGTCTGGCCTGCTGGGCTGAGTGACTAGGCAACCATGCCAGTGTGTGTGGTGCTAGCAGGTCTGGGCTGCTGGGCTGAGTGACTAGGCAACCATGCCAGTGTGTGTGGTGCTAGCAGGTCTGGCCTGCTGGGCTGAGTGACTAGGCAACCATGCCAGTGTGTGTGGTACTAGCAGGTCTGGCCTGCTGGGCTGAGTGACTAGACAAACCAAATGTCCATTTGTACATCTGCAGTTGGTTCTGTTCGCTGCTGGAGGTTCTTGGGTGGCCACGCACTTCTTCCTCCACCTCGCTGGAGCAGATGAACAAGTGTGACGGACATGAGGAGGAGTTCTCTCAGCTCTTCCTCAACCTGCTCCTCCTCGAGCACCACAGCTCGGACACGAGGACTTCTCCACATGCAACGAGCATCTCTATCCCCTCCTCCGCTCCCTCCCTCCCACCTCCTCACTCTGGCCCCCTGCCCCTCCCACTGGAGCTGGTTGTCACGCCTCTCAGGAAGAGGTTCAGATATCACTTTATGGGAAACAGGAAAACAAACAACATAGAGAAGGTGTGGTCACATGCATAGAGAAGGTGTGGTCACATGCACCGAGAAGGTGTGGTTAGTCGCATAGAGAAGGTGCAGTCAGTCACAGAGAAGGTGTGGTCAGCCACAGAGAAGGTGTGGTCAGTCACAGAGAAGGTGTGGTAGTTGCATAAAGAAGGTGTGGTAGTTGCATGTGCGATAGTTCCATAGGAAGGTGTGGTCAGCCACAGAGAAGGTGTGGTCAGTCACAGAGAAGGTGTTGTCAGCTGCATAGAGATGTGGTAGTTAGAGTTTCATTTAGAAAAATGTCCACTGGAGGGGGGACAACTGGAGGATTTTTAAGGGGGGGGGGGGGGGGGAATGAAGGCTAAAGATGTGACAAAGTTTCTAATGAATTTTAATAATACAATTTCCAAGGGGGGCAGCTGCCCCCCCCCCCCCCATCCCAAATGAAACCCTGTCAGTCACATAGAGAAGGTGTGGTAGTCACATGGAGAAGGTGTGGTAGTCACATAGAGAAGGTGTGGTAGTCACATGGAGAAGGTGTGGTAGTCACATGGAGAAGGTGTGGTAGTCACATGGAGAAGGTGTGGTAGTCACATGGAGAAGGTGTGGTAGTCACATGGAGAAGGTGTGGTAGTCACATGGAGAAGGTGTGGTAGTCACATGGAGAAGGTGTGGTAGTCACATGGAGAAGGTGTGGTAGTCACATGGAGAAGGTGTGGTAGTCACATGGAGAAGGTGTGGTAGTCACATGGAGAAGGTGTGGTAGTCACATGGAGAAGGTGTGGTAGTCACATGGAGAAGGTGTGGTATCACACGGAGAAGGTGTGGTAGTCACACGGAGAAGGTGTGGTAGTCACACGGAGAAGGTGTGGTAGTCACATGGAGAAGGTGTGGTAGTCACATGGAGAAGGTGTGGTAGTCACATGGAGAAGGTGTGGTAGTCACATGGAGAAGGTGTGGTAGTCACATGGAGAAGGTGTGGTAGTCACATGGAGAAGGTGTGGTAGTCACATGGAGAAGGTGTGGTAGTCACATGGAGAAGGTGTGGTAGTCACATGGAGAAGGTGTGGTAGTCACATGGAGAAGGTGTGGTAGTCACATGGAGAAGGTGTGGTAGTCACATGGAGAAGGTGTGGTAGTCACATGGAGAAGGTGTGGTAGTCACATGGAGAAGGTGTGGTAGTCACATGGAGAAGGTGTGGTAGTCACATGGAGAAGGTGTGGTATCACACGGAGAAGGTGTGGTAGTCACACGGAGAAGGTGTGGTAGTCACACGGAGAAGGTGTGGTAGTCACATGGAGAAGGTGTGGTAGTCACATGGAGAAGGTGTGGTAGTCACATGGAGAAGGTGTGGTAGTCACACGGAGAAGGTGTGGTAGTCACACGGAGAAGGTGTGGTAGTCACACGGAGAAGGTGTGGTAGTCACATGGAGAAGGTGTGGTAGTCACATGGAGAAGGTGTGGTAGTCACATGGAGAAGGTGTGGTAGTCACATGGAGAAGGTGTGGTAGTCACATGGAGAAGGTGTGGTAGTCACATGGAGAAGGTGTGGTAGTCACATGGAGAAGGTGTGGTAGTCACATGGAGAAGGTGTGGTAGTCACATGGAGAAGGTGTGGTAGTCACATGGAGAAGGTGTGGTAGTCACATGGAGAAGGTGTGGTAGTCACATGGAGAAGGTGTGGTAGTCACATGGAGAAGGTGTGGTAGTCACATGGAGAAGGTGTGGTAGTCACATGGAGAAGGTGTGGTAGTCACATGGAGAAGGTGTGGTAGTCACATGGAGAAGGTGTGGTAGTCACATGGAGAAGGTGTGGTAGTCACATGGAGAAGGTGTGGTAGTCACATGGAGAAGGTGTGGTAGTCACATGGAGAAGGTGTGGTAGTCACATGGAGAAGGTGTGGTAGTCACATAGAGAAGGTGTGATAGTCACATGGAGAAGGTGTGGTAGTCACATAGAGAAGGTGTGATAGTCACATAGAGAAGGTGTGGTAGTCACATAGAGAAGGGTGTGGTCAATCCCTCCATCAATAGAACTGTCTGTATGTTATCTTCTAAAGTATGTTCCTGTTCACTTGTTCACTTGTCCAGCGGAAGTCGAGCAGCGCGTGGCTTATGAATATTCATAATTATTATAGTTTTGTATTTCTGTACATATTTGCTGTTGCTGTTGGAGTAGGCGGTGTCAGCACGTGGCAAGTGTCTGATGTGGTTAACACAGTGTTTGATGTGGCTAATACAGTGCTTGGGGCGGTTAACACAGTATTTGCTGCGGTTAACACAGTGTTTGACGTGGTTAACACACTGATGCGGTTAACACAGTGTTTGATGTGGTGAGCATGTGGCAGTGTTTGATGTGGTGCGCATGTATACTATATATGGGCATGCAAGTGCTGTATATGGTATATACTATATATGGGCATGCAAGTGCTGTATATAATATATATACATACTATATATGGGCATGCAAGTGCTGTATATAATATATATATACTATATATGGGCATGCAAGTGCTGTATATAACATATATACTATATATGGGCATGCAAGTGCTGTATGTGGTATATACTATATATGGGCATGCAAGTGCTGTATATAATATATATACTATATATGGGCATGCAAGTGCTGTATATGGTATATACTATATATGGGTATGCAAGTGCTGTATATAATATATACTATATATGGGCATGCAAGTGCTGTATATAATATATACTATATATGGGCATGCAAGTGCTGTATATAATATATACTATATATGGGTATGCAAGTGCTGTATATAATATATATTATATATGGGCATGCAAGTGCTGTATATGGTATATACTATATATGGGTATGCAAGTGCTGTATATAATATATACTATATATGGGCAGCAAGTGCTGTATATAATATATACTATATATGGGCATGCAAGTGCTGTATATAATATATATTATATATGGGCATGCAAGTGCTGTATATAATATATACTATATATGGGCATGCAAGTGCTGTATATAATATATACTATATATGGGTATGCAAGTGCTGTATATAATATATATTATATATGGGCATGCAAGTGCTGTATATAATATATACTATATATGGGCATGCAAGTGCTGTATATAATATATACTATATATGGGTATGCAAGTGCTGTATATAATATATATTATATATGGGCATGCAAGTGCTGTATATAATATATACTATATATGGGCATGGAAGTACTGTATATAATATATATAGGTATACTAGCACTGTGTATACTGATATTGCATATAGGCCTGCACCAGGGGCGGATCTAGGTTATTATGGTAGGATGGGGTTGTTTATAAGCTCTCCCCACAAAATACACCCAAAACCACACCCTTTAATTAAATGTCTTATTAGCACATCATTTTTTTTACAATCACAGGTAAGTACAATTGTAAACATTTAATCAAACAAAGAAGCATTAAAGAGTCTTCTCGGATATGTCCTTACAAATTTTTGACAGATTTCTTCAGTTGTAACTCCTTCGCCATGGTGAATAGCAATCACTGACAAGTCGGATAAACGGTCGTCAGTCATTGTTGATCGTAAACAGGTTTTGAGCCTTCTCAATAAGGAAAATGACCTCTCCGCTTCAGCACTCGTAATTGGTAAGGTACATGCAATTATAAGAAGCTGGTGGATGTTGGGAAATGAGTCCTTGTCGCAAGCACCAAGAGCTAAAAGTAAATTGTCAGGAAGTGTACCACCTTGGATCTCTTTGTTTTGCCAAAGTCGTTTCCATCTTTCTAGCTCATTACAGAGAGATTTAGGGAAAGGAAGATCGTGTTCCCAATGTAACCAAAGGAATAGGAGTAATACTCCTAGCGATAGGCCTGAAGAGTTCTATAAGAGAACTATAGCTATTCCTCTCTTAGATTCTTTCCTTAGTCAGATGAGTGAAAGATTTACATCCGATAAAAGGTATATTCAAGGGCTTCTCTGCCTCATACCTTCTGTTAATAATGCTGATATGAACTTAGCAAGTTTGAAGACTAGTTTTCCTAGGAATACTAGCAGATGATCCCACACTGTCAGCAAGTTTAAGAATCTCTTCATACCATTTGCCGAAAATTGTACTGATGTTTGTTCTGGTGAATTTGATACTCTCAATGACAGTCCCTACCATTTTGTGAGCATCAAGAATATCTTGGTCTCTCTTTTGCAACTTAGAAGCTAAAACTTTGACTTCATCAAGGACATTTTTCGTTGCAATGAAAACAGCTATGGTCTGAAAAGAACAAAGGGAAGATTTCAACCGTTGTGCTTTTACTTTTGTTTCTTTATCCCACTTCCAGTTCTCATCATCTTCAAGCAGAGCTGGATGATCATCTGGTGACAGAATGGCATCCAATAGAGTAACAAGGCACTCATATAGCTCATGAAAAACGTCGAAACATATGTGGCGTTCTACCCAGCGTGTTTTGCATAATCCAGGAAGTTTAGAATGGGATGATTCTGGCATGTATGCTTTAACTGTACGCTCAAAAAAGCGTTGCCTCTTAGGACTTTTGTTCAGAAACAAGAATGATTCATTTATTACACCAATAAGATTTCTCACTTCTTGAAGTCTACAAGAAGCAGCAATAGAAAGGTTCAGACAATGAGAGAAGCAATGTGTATAAATAGCTGAAGGAGAATTTTTTTAAATCTGTGCTTGGACTCCAGCTTTCTCAGAAGCCATTACTGCAGCTCCATCGTAAGCCTGGCCACAGATTTTAGATGGGTCTAAATTCACTGAGGGATGTGAAAGAGATTCCAAGATTTTTTTAGCTATAGTGGGAGCATTTGCTCTTTCAAGACTAACAAAATTGATTAGGCACTCCTTTATTTTTGGTGTTTGTGGTGCAGACAAGTCTACATAACGAAGGCACACAGAAAGGATCTCTTGATTTGCATGTGGGTCGGTGACCTCATCTGCTATGATAGTGAATGGAAGATTATTCACTTTCAAAGGGTCACACAATTTCTCTCACACTTTGTTGGCATAGATGTGAATCAGCTGATTTTGAATGTTCTTGCTGGTGTATTTAGCATTTTTGCTAGCAAGATTAAGATGCTGTTGTAAAGTGCTATTTCCTTTAGCCAAGAGTTGCAACGTGGCTATAAAGTTTCCTCTGTTCATGGTTTCATCCGAAAAGTCAACTTTATCTTCTCCTCTGTGTCCTCTGAATGGTAAGCCTTGCTTAGCTAAAAACTGAACACAATTAACTGTGTGACGCAGAATCTCTCTGTTTTCTTCTGCTTGTTCTTGTTTCACTTTTGTGAGATGTGAGTCAACTCTGGCATCAGGAGTGAAGTAGTTTGTTTTGAAACAATCAGCTCTTTCTGTAGCATGCTGATGCATGACAGTCCGCTCATGATGCAAAAGAATGCCATCCTTACCCAGTGCTTTCGTATATGGCTTCTGATTGGAGGATAGCACCAACACTCCGGGTATTGTACCTGCACCGCCACCTCTTTGTCTGTTTGGAGGCTCTGGGAACAGAATACAATAAGAACAAATTCCTCCTTCAAGTTTCCTACTATAGCAAAGCCAAGGAAATTGGTTGAGCCAGTGCATCTGAAACGAAACTGTCCAGGTTTTACCCTGCTTGGTGACTGGATGAGACTGAAGGGCTTCAGATGCTGATGGTCTGAAATGTGATGACAGATACTGGAACCGCTTTGAGTCAGGAATGCTACTAGCCAAGTGCCGTAGGTTATCCAATGAACCCTGTGCCTCTTTCACAACTATTCCTAAGTCTAGTGTATAACCAGCTACCATGTTGTCATTACCTTCATCTTCTCTACACTTAACTATAGAGGTCTGATCAGGTTCAATGCATATCCTCTTGCTCACTGGTGATTCTTGAGTAAACTCGCCAGATCTGAAATTTGCCAGTTAATAATATTAAACCAAATAATCACATTATAATCTAGTTATTTACCTCTTTAACAGGTTTTTTAATGTCTTTTGCTTGGAGTCTTTCAATCCACTATACTTAGCCATAGCTAGATAGCTTGCCAGAGGCCAGAGTTCAGCTCATGTGACCCAGAGAGCAAGAGTTCAGCTCATGTGACCAAGAGAGTAAAAGGTAACACATATTTTGATTTATACACTTGTGGTTTTAGCTGCAACAAGGTTAATTAAGTGACAGATCTGGATTTGCCATTTTGGTGCCTCATTTACCTCATTAAAAGAAGCTATAATGAGGAAATCATACTCTTTAACTGAATTTCATTAGTGTCCATTATTATTGTAGTATTCAAATGGAATTTTATTACTATTATTATCCTCATCATTATTATCGTAATATTGTCCAAAAGGGGGGGGGGGGGTTGCAACCCCCTCAACCCCCCCCTAGATCCGCCCCTGGCCTGCACAGTAGAGTAGGAGGCTGCTTATAAGGATGCATTGGGACTGGATGGTGTTCAACTGAAGTGTTAGCAGAACTGAACTTCAGGTCTTTAGCTTGTCCTGGCCCATCATAAAATCGTGGCAGTCGACTTTCGACTAGCGTATTTCACCTCTACTCCAGCAAAGTTCAAATATCACAGACAAGAGCCTGCATTAAAGGACAACACTGGAACAGGTCTTGCCATGCTCCAGTGTTGCCATCCTCCAGTGTTGCCGTGCTCCAGTGTTGCCGTGCTCCAGTGTTGTGGCCATGCTCCAGTGTTGCCATGCTCCAGTGTTGCCGTGCTCCAGTGTTGCCATCCTCTAGTGTTGCCATGCTCCAGTGTTGCAGTGCTCCAGTGTTGCCGTGCTCCAGTGTTGCCGTGCTCCAGTGTTGCCGTGCTCCTGTGTTGCCGTGCTCCTGTGTTGCCGTGCTCCAGTGTTGCCGTGCTCCTGTGTTGCCGTGCTCCAGTGTTGCCGTGCTCCAGTGTTGCCAGCCCTCTGCTTTGACATGGAATGTAAAGCATCTGAAGCATCTTCTGGACGAGGGTTAACATGGCCAAAGGTTGTTGTGCGCATGTGCAAATGAGTTGTACCCACAAAGAGAAGAAGGACGAGCAGGACACCGAATGTACCCAGCATGTCCATGAGCATGGCTAGTAGTGATGAAGGAGGGGCTTCTTATAGTGTTCGGTTGTGCGGCGTGTTTGGATAAGTGGCCTCCGACTGCACACTATGTAATGTGTGGTGTGAAGCATGTGTGGTGTGAAGCATGTGTGGTGTCAAGCATGTTTGGTGTGAAGCATGTGTGGTGTGAAGCAGGTGTGGTGTCAAGCATGTGTGGTGTGAAGCATGTGTGGTGGAAAGCATGTGTGGTGTGAAGCATGTGTGGTGTGAAGCATGTGTGGTGTGAAGCATGTGTGGCGTGAAGCATGTGTGGCGTGAAGCATGTGTGGTGTCAAGCATGTGTGGCATGATCCACTGATACTAATCTTTGTTCCTTGTGTGTGCTAGCCTGAATGGTACCTGACGCAAGTCTCTAATTGGCTGAAGGACCACCTCCCTTTACTGGAGCAGATCGTGCAGCCAATCTTGGACCACTCCCCTTATTCTCATCACCTCAGTGCCACCGTGAGTGACAGTGTATGTGTGTGACTGACATGGTCTAGGGTGACTGGCGGTGGGTGTGGTGACTGACAGTGTCAAAGAACACTTTGATGTATGTGTGTGCGTATAGCTGTACCACTGACTTTAGACTTGTGTAAATTAATTTAACACTTAACCTTCACAACACATTAACTAAGTTGATGAGGTGTGGGGTATTAACTAAGGTGCAGGTGTTGATGAGGTGTGGGGTATTAACTAAGGTGCAGGTGTTGATGAGGTGTGGAGTATTAACTAAGGTGCAGGAGTTGATGAGGTGTGGGGTATTAACTAAGGTGCAGGTGTTGATGAGGTGTGGGGTATTAACTAAGGTGCAGGTGTTGATGAGGTGTGGGGTATTAACTAAGGTGCAGGTGTTGATGAGGTGTGGGGTATTAACTAAGGTGCAGGAGTTGATGAGGTGTGGGGTATTAACTAAGGTGCAGGTGTTGATGAGGTGTGGAGTATTAACTAAGGTGCAGGAGTTGATGAGGTGTGGGGTATTAACTAAGGTGCAGGTGTTGATGAGGTGTGGGGTATTAACTAAGGTGCAGGAGTTGATGAGGTGTGGGGTATTAACTAAGGTGCAGGTGTTGATGAGGTGTGGGGTATTAACTAAGGTGCAGGTGTTGAGGTGTGGGGTATTAACTAAGGTGCAGGTGTTGATGAGGTGTGGGGTATTAACTAAGGTGCAGGTGTTGATGAGGTGTGGGGTATTAACTAAGGTGCAGGTGTTGATGAGGTGTGGGGTATTAACTAAGGTGCAGGTGTTGATGAGGTGTGGGGTATTAACTAAGGTGCAGGAGTTGATGAGGTGTGGGGTATTAACTAAGGTGCAGGTGTTGATGAGGTGTGGGGTATTAACTAAGGTGCAGGTGTTGATGAGGTGTGGGGTATTAACTAAGGTGCAGGAGTTGATGAGGTGTGGGGTATTAACTAAGGTGCAGGTGTTGATGAGGTGTGGGGTATTAACTAAGGTGCAGGTGTTGATGAGGTGTGGGGTATTAACTAAGGTGCAGGTGTTGATGAGGTGTGGGGTATTAACTAAGGTGCAGGTGTTGATGAGGTGTGGGGTATTAACTAAGGTGCAGGTGTTGATGAGGTGTGGGGTATTAACTAAGGTGCAGGAGTTGATGAGGTGTGGGGTATTAACTAAGGTGCAGGTAGTTGATGAGGTGTGGGGTATTAACTAAGGTGCAGGTGTTGATGAGGTGTGGGTTATTAACTAAGGTGCAGGTGTTGATGAGGTGTGGGGTATTAACTAAGGTGCAGGTGTTGATGAGGTGCGGGGTATTAACCGATTGCACGCCGTATTCCTAGTACCCGCGGGCAAATTATTCATGAATTAACGAGGCATTTTACTTATTATTTTTATATCTTCCGTTCTGCAGGGACTCCACCCATGAAACTTGGGTCATATTCAGCCACATGATAGCTCTACTTCCTGTAAAAAAATCGAGCCTTCCTTACCAACTGGGCAGAACTAACCAGCATTATAAAACCTTGTCATCTTCTTGGGGGTGAATATTTTCATATTTTCACACTATTATACACACATTATAATGCCAACACAAGATGGAGCATCTATTTACAAACCCTCTACCAGCTGCAAAGCCAGTGGGTTGTTTTCCCCATCAAAATGCTAACACATAATAATACAAAAAACAAATTATAAGAGAGTGAAAATGCTAACACATACTAGAATAAAACCATAATATAGAACACAATTATGTAAGGGAGTGTCTTGGGTAGAGCTCCGGTCTTGCTGTCACGGGTAGAGTAGAACTTGCGCAGTCTTGGGTATAGCTTGCTTGGTCTCCGGCATGATATTTCACCATGTTTTTATTCTACACAAACATGAGATACCAGGATAAGAATAACACTTGAATACTGGAGAGACGAGAGAAGTAGACGAAGGGACAGGGAACGAGAGAAGTAGACGAAGGAGCAGGGAACAAGAGAGAAGTAGACGAAGGAGCAGGGAACAAGAGAGAAGCACAGAAAGGAGCAGGGGGTGCATAAACATTACTGGTAGTCCACCAAGGTATGGTATTACGAAAACAGTCACGGCCTGTTGATCCACCACACAAAGGAACCTTACAAAAACAACACTGGGACCTTGCCTCATGCCTGTAACCTTTACTAATGCAAACTACACAGCGCTTCTTTGCACAGCACTGTGGGAAATGACCTAGTTTTAAATTGAGGCGATCTAGCTGACTATTTGCCTGACTACAACGTTGACCTGCACGCTGCCGAGAAGAGAAAGAACCAATCAAAGATTTAGCTAGAACAATCCTAGCTTCTAGATAATTACCCTTCCTTACTGATATTGGAGCTCGGACAGAAGAAAACAAAATAAATGAATTCAATAAACAAGCTTCTATCAAATTTGTAACCAACAAACCATCAATAGAATTTACATGTACATAACGCATTAGCTCCAAAAACCGAGTCCTAGGCATTACTTTGCGAACCAAAGATCCAGACAAATCCGAGTGATTAGTGGACCAGTACAATTCTAAGTATGGAAGTGTGGAAACTCCCATTATTATCAACATTCCTACAAAAGCTTTCATTTCCTCTATATTAGTATCTACCCATGGCCTGGAGAGACTAGCCATCCTAGAAACGTAACTGTTCGTCTCTGCTACTAGGAGTTCCCACACTTCAAGAGTAAAAAAAAGGTAAAATGCATCTAAAAATGTACTTGATGCACCAAGCAATGAAGAAGTTGGACCAGCTGTTGCTGTATAGTCCAATTTCAAAGGAGTTGGCTCCTTTATTTCCCACTTACCTGTGACCTCAGTTAGCCTAGAACCAGTGCCAGATGCTTGGGCAGAACCAGTGCCAGATGCTCGGACAGAACCAGTGCCAGATGCTCGCACACGCCTATAACCTCTGGCCCGCCTACTACCAGTACCTTTTGGAGGACCACTAGCAACACTTACGACTCCACTACCACTTGAGCTGCTTCCCCCTTGGCCAGTACTCCCTCGCCCGCCTCTCCCTCGGCCAGTACTCCCTCGCCCGCCTCTCCCTCGCACAACTTCAGCACCAGTCGTGTTCTCACGCCCTGTAGAGACTTCAGGCAAGGCTTCCTCATCCTCCAATGTAACAAAAGGAGTCATAGATGCCTCATCTCCACTCTCATCATCTGATGCTGTAGGAAAAGTAGTGGGGAGGGTGGGAAAAACAAGATATATATATATATCAAGTTTGTGGTCAACATTTGAAAATTCAAATTCAAATGAAAATCAACATCAACAACTCCAACCTACACTCTTAGCTATAACTTTTTTCCTATAACTATCCTGTCTGAATTTGGAATACCAACAGAATAAGCTAGTATTTGGCAATAGTACACTCTCAGTTGACTATGGTAAACAAAGGCTATGAAGCGCTAAGGTTAGAAGAAACTTACAATCGAGAAGTCCATCCAAGCGCGCCTCTTCTCTTAGAGCAACTGGATCCAGAGTGTTTCCTCGGTATGCATAGATGTCTTCACCTTCTTCCCCAAATGAATCTGACCCAGAATCGCCAGAATCGTCGGCTAAAAGTTGAGAAATAACGTCCTCACAGGAGAGCATCTTTGAGGAGTTTAAAAAAAAAGCTCGACCAACAAAAATGGCGTTCAACCGCAGGATTTTTGTTGCACGATGCATCAACCGGAAATAATCATTTATGTGACGTTCTCTAGTCTACTAGGCATGTGCAGAACCCAACCGGGGCTGTTAGCTCGTAACGGTTCATTTTATATATTTTTGTGTGGCGAAGGATGTAAGGTCTCGCGCCATATGGCGCTTACGGCGTTTAATCGGTTAACTAAGGTGCAGGAGTTGATGAGGTGTGGGGTATTAACTAAGGTGCAGGTGTTGATGAGGTGTGGGGTATTAACTAAGGTGCAGGTGTTGATGAGGTGTGGGGTATTAACTAAGGTGCAGGTGTTGATGAGGTGTGGGGTATTAACTAAGGTGCAGGTGTTGATGAGGTGTGGGGTATTAACTAAGGTGCAGGTGTTGATGAGGTGTGGGGTATTAACTAAGGTGCAGGTGTTGATGAGGTGTGGGGTATTAACTAAGGTGCAGGTGTTGATGAGGTGTGGGGTATTAACTAAGGTGCAGGTGTTGATGAGGTGTGGGGTATTAACTAAGGTGCAGGTGTTGATGAGGTGTGGGGTATTGACTAAGGTGCAGGTGTTGATGAGGTGTGGGGTATTAACTAAGGTGCAGGTGTTGATGAGGTGTGGGGTATTAACTAAGGTGCAGGTGTTGATGAGGTGTGGGGTATTAACTAAGGTGCAGGTGTTGATGAGGTGTGGGGTATTAACTAAGGTGCAGGTGTTGATGAGGTGTGGGGTATTAACTAAGGTGCAGGTGTTGATGAGGTGTGGGGTATTAACTAAGGTGCAGGTGTTGATGAGGTGTGGGGTATTAACTAAGGTGCAGGTGTTGATGAGGTGTGGGGTATTAACTAAGGTGCAGGTGTTGATGAGGTGTGGGGTATTAACTAAGGTGCAGGTGTTGATGAGGTGTGGGGTATTAACTAAGGTGCAGGTGTTGATGAGGTGTGGGGTATTAACTAAGGTGCAGGTGTTGATGAGGTGTGGGGTATTAACTAAGGTGCAGGTGTTGATGAGGTGTGGGGTATTAACTAAGGTGCAGGTGTTGATGAGGTGTGGGGTATTAACTAAGGTGCAGGTGTTGATGAGGTGTGGGGTATTAACTAAGGTGCAGGTGTTGATGAGGTGTGGGGTATTAACTAAGGTGCAGGTGTTGATGAGGTGTGGGGTATTAACTAAGGTGCAGGTGTTGATGAGGTGTGGGGTATTAACTAAGGTGCAGGTGTTGATGAGGTGTGGGGCATTAACTAAGGTGCAGGTGTTGATGAGGTGTGGGGTATTAACTAAGGTGCAGGAGTTGATGAGGTGTGGGGTATTAACTAAGGTGCAGGTGTTGATGAGGTGTGGGGTATTAACTAAGGTGCAGGTGTTGATGAGGTGTGGGGTATTAACTAAGGTGCAGGTGTTGATGAGGTGTGGGGTATTAACTAAGGTGCAGGTGTTGATGAGGTGTGGGGTATTAACTAAGGTGCAGGTGTTGATGAGGTGTGGGGTATTAACTAAGGTGCAGGTGTTGATGAGGTGTGGGGTATTAACTATGGTGCAGGTGTTGATGAGGTGTGGGGTATTAACTAAGGTGCAGGTGTTGATGAGGTGTGGGGTATTAACTAAGGTGCAGGTGTTGATGAGGTGTGGGGTATTAACTAAGGTGCAGGAGTTGATGAGGTGTGGGGTATTAACTAAGGTGCAGGTAGTTGATGAGGTGTGGGGTATTAACTAAGGTGCAGGTGTTGATGAGGTGTGGGTTATTAACTAAGGTGCAGGTGTTGATGAGGTGTGGGGTATTAACTAAGGTGCAGGTGTTGATGAGGTGCGGGGTATTAACCGATTGCACGCCGTATTCCTAGTACCCGCGGGCAAATTATTCATGAATTAACGAGGCATTTTACTTATTATTTTTATATCTTCCGTTCTGCAGGGACTCCACCCATGAAACTTGGGTCATATTCAGCCACATGATAGCTCTACTTCCTGTAAAAAAATCGAGCCTTCCTTACCAACTGGGCAGAACTAACCAGCATTATAAAACCTTGTCATCTTCTTGGGGGTGAATATTTTCATATTTTCACACTATTATACACACATTATAATGCCAACACAAGATGGAGCATCTATTTACAAACCCTCTACCAGCTGCAAAGCCAGTGGGTTGTTTTCCCCATCAAAATGCTAACACATAATAATACAAAAAACAAATTATAAGAGAGTGAAAATGCTAACACATACTAGAATAAAACCATAATATAGAACACAATTATGTAAGGGAGTGTCTTGGGTAGAGCTCCGGTCTTGCTGTCACGGGTAGAGTAGAACTTGCGCAGTCTTGGGTATAGCTTGCTTGGTCTCCGGCATGATATTTCACCATGTTTTTACTCTACACAAACATGAGATACCAGGATAAGAATAACACTTGAATACTGGAGAGACGAGAGAAGTAGACGAAGGGACAGGGAACGAGAGAAGTAGACGAAGGAGCAGGGAACAAGAGAGAAGTAGACGAAGGAGCAGGGAACAAGAGAGAAGCACAGAAAGGAGCAGGGGGTGCATAAACATTACTGATAGTCCACCAAGGTATGGTATTACGAAAACAGTCACGGCCTGTTGATCCACCACACAAAGGAACCTTACAAAAACAACACTGGGACCTTGCCTCATGCCTGTAACCTTTACTAATGCAAACTACACAGCGCTTCTTTGCACAGCACTGTGGGAAATGACCTAGTTTTAAATTGAGGCGATCTAGCTGACTATTTGCCTGACTACAACGTTGACCTGCACGCTGCCGAGAAGAGAAAGAACCAATCAAAGATTTAGCTAGAACAATCCTAGCTTCTAGATAATTACCCTTCCTTACTGATATTGGAGCTCGGACAGAAGAAAACAAAATAAATGAATTCAATAAACAAGCTTCTATCAAATTTGTAACCAACAAACCATCAATAGAATTTACATGTACATAACGCATTAGCTCCAAAAACCGAGTCCTAGGCATTACTTTGCGAACCAAAGATCCAGACAAATCCGAGTGATTAGTGGACCAGTACAATTCTAAGTATGGAAGTGTGGAAACTCCCATTATTATCAACATTCCTACAAAAGCTTTCATTTCCTCTATATTAGTATCTACCCATGGCCTGGAGAGACTAGCCATCCTAGAAATGTAACTGTTCGTCTCTGCTACTAGGAGTTCCCACACTTCAAGAGTAAAAAAAAGGTAAAATGCATCTAAAAATGTACTTGATGCACCAAGCAATGAAGAAGTTGGACCAGCTGTTGCTGTATAGTCCAATTTCAAAGGAGTTGGCTCCTTTATTTCCCACTTACCTGTGACCTCAGTTAGCCTAGAACCAGTGCCAGATGCTTGGGCAGAACCAGTGCCAGATGCTCGGACAGAACCAGTGCCAGATGCTCGCACACGCCTATAACCTCTGGCCCGCCTACTACCAGTACCTTTTGGAGGACCACTAGCAACACTTACGACTCCACTACCACTTGAGCTGCTTCCCCCTTGGCCAGTACTCCCTCGCCCGCCTCTCCCTCGGCCAGTACTCCCTCGCCCGCCTCTCCCTCGCACAACTTCAGCACCAGTCGTGTTCTCACGCCCTGTAGAGACTTCAGGCAAGGCTTCCTCATCCTCCAATGTAACAAAAGGAGTCATAGATGCCTCATCTCCACTCTCATCATCTGATGCTGTAGGAAAAGTAGTGGGGAGGGTGGGAAAAACAAGATATATATATATATCAAGTTTGTGGTCAACATTTGAAAATTCAAATTCAAATGAAAATCAACATCAACAACTCCAACCTACACTCTTAGCTATAACTTTTTTCCTATAACTATCCTGTCTGAATTTGGAATACCAACAGAATAAGCTAGTATTTGGCAATAGTACACTCTCAGTTGACTATGGTAAACAAAGGCTATGAAGCGCTAAGGTTAGAAGAAACTTACAATCGAGAAGTCCATCCAAGCGCGCCTCTTCTCTTAGAGCAACTGGATCCAGAGTGTTTCCTCGGTATGCATAGATGTCTTCACCTTCTTCCCCAAATGAATCTGACCCAGAATCGCCAGAATCGTCGGCTAAAAGTTGAGAAATAACGTCCTCACAGGAGAGCATCTTTGAGGAGTTTAAAAAAAAAGCTCGACCAACAAAAATGGCGTTCAACCGCAGGATTTTTGTTGCACGATGCATCAACCGGAAATAATCATTTATGTGACGTTCTCTAGTCTACTAGGCATGTGCAGAACCCAACCGGGGCTGTTAGCTCGTAACGGTTCATTTTATATATTTTTGTGTGGCGAAGGATGTAAGGTCTCGCGCCATATGGCGCTTACGGCGTTTAATCGGTTAACTAAGGTGCAGGAGTTGATGAGGTGTGGGGTATTAACTAAGGTGCAGGTGTTGATGAGGTGTGGGGTATTAACTAAGGTGCAGGTGTTGATGAGGTGTGGGGTATTAACTAAGGTGCAGGTGTTGATGAGGTGTGGGGTATTAACTAAGGTGCAGGTGTTGATGAGGTGTGGGGTATTAACTAAGGTGCAGGTGTTGATGAGGTGTGGGGTATTAACTAAGGTGCAGGTGTTGATGAGGTGTGGGGTATTAACTAAGGTGCAGGTGTTGATGAGGTGTGGGGTATTAACTAAGGTGCAGGTGTTGATGAGGTGTGGGGTATTAACTAAGGTGCAGGTGTTGATGAGGTGTGGGGTATTGACTAAGGTGCAGGTGTTGATGAGGTGTGGGGTATTAACTAAGGTGCAGGTGTTGATGAGGTGTGGGGTATTAACTAAGGTGCAGGTGTTGATGAGGTGTGGGGTATTAACTAAGGTGCAGGTGTTGATGAGGTGTGGGGTATTAACTAAGGTGCAGGTGTTGATGAGGTGTGGGGTATTAACTAAGGTGCAGGTGTTGATGAGGTGTGGGGTATTAACTAAGGTGCAGGTGTTGATGAGGTGTGGGGTATTAACTAAGGTGCAGGTGTTGATGAGGTGTGGGGTATTAACTAAGGTGCAGGTGTTGATGAGGTGTGGGGTATTAACTAAGGTGCAGGTGTTGATGAGGTGTGGGGTATTAACTAAGGTGCAGGTGTTGATGAGGTGTGGGGTATTAACTAAGGTGCAGGTGTTGATGAGGTGTGGGGTATTAACTAAGGTGCAGGTGTTGATGAGGTGTGGGGTATTAACTAAGGTGCAGGTGTTGATGAGGTGTGGGGTATTAACTAAGGTGCAGGTGTTGATGAGGTGTGGGGTATTAACTAAGGTGCAGGTGTTGATGAGGTGTGGGGTATTAACTAAGGTGCAGGTGTTGATGAGGTGTGGGGTATTAACTAAGGTGCAGGTGTTGATGAGGTGTGGGGCATTAACTAAGGTGCAGGTGTTGATGAGGTGTGGGGTATTAACTAAGGTGCAGGAGTTGATGAGGTGTGGGGTATTAACTAAGGTGCAGGTGTTGATGAGGTGTGGGGTATTAACTAAGGTGCAGGTGTTGATGAGGTGTGGGGTATTAACTAAGGTGCAGGTGTTGATGAGGTGTGGGGTATTAACTAAGGTGCAGGTGTTGATGAGGTGTGGGGTATTAACTAAGGTGCAGGTGTTGATGAGGTGTGGGGTATTAACTAAGGTGCAGGTGTTGATGAGGTGTGGGGTATTAACTAAGGTGCAGGTGTTGATGAGGTGTGGGCTATTAACTAAGGTGCAGGTGTTGATGAGGTGTGGGGTATTAACTAAGGTGCAGGTGTTGATGAGGTGTGGGGTATTAACAAAGGTGCAGGAGTTGATGAGGTGTGGGGTATTAACTAAGGTGCAGGTGTTGATGAGGTGTGGGGTATTAACTAAGGTGCAGGTGTTGATGAGGTTTGGGGTATTAACTAAGGTGCAGGTGTTGATGAGGTGTGGGGTATTAACTAAGGTGCAGGTGTTGATGAGTTGTGGGGTATTAACTAAGGTGCAGGTGTTGATGAGGTGTGGGGTATTAACTAAGGTGCAGGTGTTGATGAGGTGTGGGGTATTAACTAAGGTGCAGGTGTTGATGAGGTGTGGGGTATTAACTAAGGTGCAGGTGTTGATGAGGTGTGGGGTATTAACTAAGGTGCAGGTGTTGATGAGGTGTGGGGTATTAACTAAGGTTGTACGAACAGGAAGGTTGCCCTCTTTGTTTTCCCCTATCAGGTTGTAAGTCTTATAGTTTGAGGTCTGAGAATTCAGCAAAGGCTCTCCCTGGCTCTAAGTCTTAGAGGCTTGAATGAAGGTGAGGTTAATTCATAATCGAATAGAGCAGAGACAATACTTGAACAAGTAAATCAAGACAGTTATCTGAGGTGGGATAGAACTCAAAGGGGTTTTATAGAAGTGAATGGAGGGATCTGATTGGTAAACTAAAAGGTGTGAGGAGAATGCAATGTCCATATTTGGAAGTGAGAAAAGATCATGTGAGTGGAGAGACATACATACATAAAGCATTGATAAGAGTGTTAATGGAAATGAATTAGTTCAAATGAGACATGGTTGAGATTACTTTCAGATTGCAGAAGTTTCTTGAGAGGGAAGGAGATCCGTGCCCGAACATACTCCCGGGGCTGCCGATGGAAGTGGCTGAGGAATCTTCTCTTCTCGGTGGATGAGGGAGATTTTGACGATTGATCGCTTGAGGGTGCTTGTAGCTGTCCGGACCTTGACGACACGAATGAGCCCGTCCCTTCCGGGATAGGTTTGGAGAATCCTTCCAAGTGGCCAGTGACATGAGAACGTTTGATTATCCTTGATAATTACAATGTCATCCACTTGGAAGTTAGATCGTGGAGACTGCCACTTGTTTCTCTTCTGGAGGGTTTGGAGATACTCCTTATGCCAGCGTCTCCAGAAGAGATGAACTATGCCCTGACAGAGATTCCAGGTTCGAAGTCGATCCAGATCTTCAGGTAGGTTGGTCTCTGGATAGGCAGTAAGAGCTCTGCCAATAATGAAGTGTCCTGGAGTGAGAACAGGGATGCCGTCAGGAGTTGGAGAGGTGATGGGCCAGAGTGGACGTGAATTTAGAATGGCTTCAATTTGAGCAGTGACTGTGGTCCACTGCTCAAAGGTGAGTGTTCGCTTTCCGATGATTCTGGCGAGATGTTTCTTTACAGATTTGACTGCTGCCTCCCAGAGGCCTCCAAAGTGTGGAGAACGCTCTGGGATCATCTTCCACTCGATTCGATATGAAAGAAGACACTGGGCGATGGAAGATTGAGTCTGTTCCTTCTGGAGGAATTGATAGAGAGCGTAGAGGTCTGCCTTGGCTCCTCGAAAATTGGAGCCATTGTCGGTCTGAATGAGAGTTGGGCAGCCTCTGCGTGAGATGAATCGTTTGAGGCAAGCCAGGAACGATTCGGTTGTCAGGTCGGACACCATGTCGACATGGACCGCCTTTGTGCAGAAGCACACAAAGATTGCCATGTAAGACTTATCGATGGTCGGATGTCTGGTGTGGCCTCGCTTGGAGTAGAATGGACCTGCATAATCTATGCCGACAACTGAAAACACTGGACTTGCTCTCACCCTCTCTGCTGGTAGGTCGGCCTGCATCTGTGGCTGAGTGGCTGCCTTGGCCCTGCGACAGATCCTGCACTGGCTGGTGACATCTCGGGAGAGTCGTCTGCCACCAATGACATGGTAACTGGAATCTGCGTATGACAGTAAGAGGGAAGGACCACAGTGTCCTAAACGAATATGAGAATGGTTATACATGAGACGGGGTAATATGTCCTTGCCACAGAGAATCAGAGGACGAGACTCGAAATAGGACAAGGAAGAATTGGCAAGACGGCCCTGAACTCTGAGGAGTTTCTCAGAGTCTAGCAGTGGAGTCAGGGACTTGAGTCTGCTGCTGGGAGGAATGGGACGTCCGTTGGAGAGCCTTTGCAGTTCTGAGTGGAATGCCCGGTTCTGAGACAGTCTGACTAGTTGTAGCTCTGCTCTCACGATCTCTCTGGAGCTGAGACGACTTGTCAGTTGAGGACGTCCTGGAGTGGCTCTTTTCCTTGCCTTGTCCACCAGCCTCATGCACCAAGCAGTGACCTTGATGAGGAGGTAGTAGTCGGAGAACTTGGTCTCCAACCAGTCGACTGGAGCAGGGACTACCAGATGGCAAGGGAGACGCACTTCAGGCAGGTTGGCTGTCTTCCTGGGAGGTTGAGGAGGACGATTAACAGGATCAGACTGGAGCCATGGTGGGCCATCCCACCACAGGCTATGATGCAGAAGTTCCTCTGGCATCATGCCTCTTGATGCACAGTCTGCTGGGTTTGACTTGGTTGGGACGTGCATCCAAGAGGCGGGAGGGATCAGCTCCAGTGTGGATGCCACCCGGTTAGAGACAAAGGTCTGAAACTCCCGGGGGTGGCCATCCAACCAGCAGAGAACAATGGAGCTGTCCGTCCAGGCATGAAGTCTGTCCTTCGAGATCTTCAGGACGCCTCCGACAGACGTGAGCAAGTTTGCCAGCATCAGAGCTCCACAGAGTTCAAGTCTAGGAATGGAGAGAGGCTTGAGCGGAGCGACTTTAGTCTTGGAGGTGATGAGGGCAATGAATGGAGGTTGGTCGGCATAGGTTGACCTTAGATAGAGAACTGCACCGTAGGCCTTCTCGGAGGCGTCCGAGAAGCCGTGCAGCTCCATGGAATTCAATTTGGCTCCATGTCTGAGATGGAACCTTGGCAGCTGACGCTGGGATAGGAGAGACAGTTCATTTCTCCAGGCTCGGTGTTGGTCTGCGAGGTCAGAGGGCACCTCATCATCCCAGTCTATCCTGATTTCCCAGAGGTGTTGGTAAACCAACTTCATGGAGAGTAGAGCTGGGGAAATCCATCCAAGTACATCGAATGTCTTCGAGACATCGGAGATGATGCCCCGTTTAGTCGAGAGGTAGCTTGGATCTACTTGGATGTGTGGGGTCATCACGTCTGAGAGAGAGTCCCAGTTCAGTCCGAGGGCTCGCGGATGGTTGATGGAGGTAGAGTCAATGACTTCCTTGACTGGCAACTTCTCTTTCAGGTCGTCTGCGATTTCATTCAAGACCGCAGGAGAGCTGCTCCGCCACTTGCAGAGGTTGAAACCCCCTTGAGATAGCAGCCTCCTCAGATCGTGGTGGAGCTGGAGGGCCTCTTCCTTTGTTTGGGCGCCTGCTAGTAAATCATCGACATAAAATGAGTTATGCACATGATAACTTGCAGTTGGGAGAGAAGCGCCATGGTCGAGTGCAGTTTGTTGCAAGGTTCTGACAGCCAGGTAGGGAGATGAACTTACACCAAAGGTGACCCTGGTCATCCTGTAGTCTGTCAGAGGTTGCTGAGGATTTGCTCTCCACACGAATCGGTGGAGATCTCTGTCAGGGATGTTTAGCTCGACCTCCCTGTACATCTTACTGATGTCTGCAGATATGGCGATGGGATACGACCGGAACTTGAGTAGAATCTGATAGAGTGAAGGGTGAAGAGTAGGTCCAGACAGCAGGCATTGGTTGAGGGACACCCCGGAGGATGTCACTGCACTGCCGTCGAAGACTACTCTGAGCTTGGTTGACGTACTGCTGTCCTTCATGACAGCATGCATGGGCAGATAGTAGCTTGGGTGGTTGTCCAGTTCAGAGGCAGGGACTTCCTCTGCATGGTTGAGGTCGAGATAGCTCTGAATGACTTGCTGGAATTGTGGCCACGTTTTCTTCCGGATGATCGACCGTTCATTGTTCATGAACCTGTTCACTGCCTGGGTTCGACTGCTTCCCAATGGTGGAAGATCATCTCTTTTAGGCAGAGCTACACGGTATCTGCATGAGGTAGGATCATATGAAGTAGTCTCAGAGTAGTTGGCTTGAACTATCTCCTCAACTGAGGATAGCTCAGCCTGCTGACAGTTGGTCTGATCCAGCTGCCAGAATCTGCTCATTTGTTCACTCAGTTGATCATCTGTAACATGAGTGATGGTGTGGAAGAGTGGAATAGATGGAGCAGAAGTAGAATCGGATGAGTCCGGTTGGAGTGCTCCAGCAACAGCCCATCCAAAGATGGTCTGCTGAGCTGCTGGAACCTTGCCATGGCCCTTAATGATGGTTTCACAGGGAGTGAGAACCTGGTAGAGCATGTCGGATCCGAGGAGTAGATCGATTCTTCCAGGGATGTGAAACTTGTCATCAGCCAATGGAAGTCCTTGTAGATGTTGGAGCTTTGGCAAGGAAGACATCTCTGTGAAGGGCAGGTCGTGGGTTACAGTGTCGACTACTGCGGCTTCACATTCTAGCTTCTTGGCCCTTTCATCCAGAGGAGAGATGGCCAACTGGGTCCGATGTTTGGACGTCTTGCAAATGGTGCCTTGAACAGCGATGAACGAGATGTTGGCTGGAAAGGTAGGCAGATTCAGCAGCTTGACCATGCGACTGGACAGCATGCTGAGTCCTGCTCCAGGGTCAATGAGTGCTCTTGCCTTGAGCATTTGACCGGAGGGGGAATGAATGAGCAGGTTAACGGTCATCAGAAGTGCCTTGGGAGGATGTTCTGACCAGGTGATGTTGAAGTAGGAGGGAGTGATTGTCTGCTCCTGGTGGATGGTGGAGTGGTGCTTCTGCCGGCAGACTCTGCAAGTATAGGAGCTCCGGCAGTCAGCAGCAATGTGTCCAATGGACAGACAATTGTGACACATGTTCCTTTCGTGTATATGAGTGAGCCGTTGTGGAACAGTGAGAGCTTCCCACTTCGGACAGGAATAGAGAGGATGTTTGTCCGGCGCACACAGAAAGCATTCATATCTGAACGAAGACACAACAGGTGAAGTAGCATGGTTAGGCACCTTAAAAGCCCTTTGTTTGACAGGCTTCTTGTCTGGATGGTTTGGAAGTTTGGCAAGAGGACATAGAGTAGAGTCCATAGCTTCGACATGATCTTGAACATAGTCAAAGAGCTTGTCGACCGGTGGCACTCCCTTGAGCTTCTTTGAATGTTGCTCCCAGATTGACATCACTGATTGAGGAATGAGGTCGGATATGAGTGAATAGGCAATGGAGTCACCATCATACTGTCCCGATCTCCTCAGACTGCAGATTATGGACTTGAGCTTGTCCAATCCGTCTTGCATCTCCTTCCGATAGTATAGAAGTTTGGGGTGCTGAGCGAGTCGGAGACAGTAGATCTTGTGGATCTCACGAGGTCTGTGGAAACGAACCTTGATGCGTTCCACTATTTCCGGGTAAAAGTCAGGATTGTCAGTGCCTGACTTGAGGAGCTCATCTACCTCGGCATCTGCCATGGCCTTGCGAAGGTATGACAGTTTGTCAGATTGGCTCAGGTTGGTCTTGCTATCGACATTGCTCTCAAACTCTCTCCAGAATGAGGCCCAGTTCATGATGTCTCCATCAAATTTGGGTAAGTCAAGTTTGGGTAGCTTGCATGAGCTGGTATCGGTTGAGCTGAGAGAAGTGTCTGCCGAGACTCGAGTGAGGGTTGCCGTGTGCCTGGTATTGATGTCTGTCCGAAGTCGACGGAACACCTTGGTGAGAGAATTGTTCTCTCTGGAGAGGTTGTGGCCAGGATCTAAGGCAAGGTGGGAGATGTCACTTGAAATGGAATCGAGAATCTTGCAAGCATTATCGACATCATCCGACTGGTTGAGTGAAGAATCTTCATCCAGAGTCTCTTGGAGTTGTTCTGTGAGTCCTCTGAGGTGAATGAGATTCTCGGCAAGGTGTTTGGAGACCTTCAGTTCGTCAATCAGATCGAACACTGCATTGCCTTCCTTCTTGAAGGTTCTGAAGGCTGTGTACTCATCGTCAGGCTCAAGAGTCAGAGCATTCTCATCTTCTTCTTGCCTGAGAGTGTTGACTCTGTCTACTGTCTCCTTGAAGTCCTTGAGGGCTTCTTGGACAGAATCCTTGGAACTGGTGAGGAGTCGGTTTGAATAGGACTGAGGTGGTTGGGACTTGAGTGGAGACAACTCGGCCCTGGTCATCTGCACCTCCTTGGTGAGGGTCCTGCGCATGCGTCGGAGCTCCCTCAAGTCGAGAGGAGTGGCTCCGCTGAAGGACATACTACAGGATAAGAGAGAACAAGTCAGTTAGAAAACTTAGCTTGTTGAGGATGGAGATGGACGGATGAAGAGAGTTGAGTAGAGTTGAATAGAGTTCCGAATAGCTGGAGAGTGAGGTGGCTGCTTCAGGAGATCCGGCTCGAAGGACCAGAAAAGATGTACGAACAGGAAGGTTGCCCTCTTTGTTTTCCCCTATCAGGTTGTAAGTCTTATAGTTTGAGGTCTGAGAATTCAGCAAAGGCTCTCCCTGGCTCTAAGTCTTAGAGGCTTGAATGAAGGTGAGGTTAATTCATAATCGAATAGAGCAGAGACAATACTTGAACAAGTAAATCAAGACAGTTATCTGAGGTGGGATAGAACTCAAAGGGGTTTTATAGAAGTGAATGGAGGGATCTGATTGGTAAACTAAAAGGTGTGAGGAGAATGCAATGTCCATATTTGGAAGTGAGAAAAGATCATGTGAGTGGAGAGACATACATACATAAAGCATTGATAAGAGTGTTAATGGAAATGAATTAGTTCAAATGAGACATGGTTGAGATTACTTTCAGATTGCAGAAGTTTCTTGAGAGGGAAGGAGATCCGTGCCCGAACAAAGGTGCAGGTGTTGATGAGGTGTGGGGTATTAACTAAGGTGCAGGTGTTGATGAGGTGTGGGGTATTAACTAAGGTGCAGGTGTTGATGAGGTGTGGGGTATTAACTAAGGTGCAGGAGTTGATGAGGTGTGGGGTATTAACTAAGGTGCAGGTGTTGATGAGGTGTGGGGTATTAACTAAGGTGCAGGTGTTGATGAGGTGTGGGGTATTAACTAAGGTGCAGGTGTTGATGAGGTGTGGGGTATTAACTAAGGTGCAGGTGTTGATGAGGTGTGGGGTATTAACTAAGGTGCAGGTGTTGATGAGGTGTGGGGTATTAACTAAGGTGCAGGTGTTGATGAGGTGTGGGGTATTAACTAAGGTGCAGGTGTTGATGAGGTGTGGGGTATTAACTAAGGTGCAGGTGTTGATGAGGTGTGGGGTATTAACTAAGGTGCAGGTGTTGATGAGGTGTGGGGTATTAACTAAGGTGCAGGTGTTGATGAGGTGTGGGGCATTAACTAAGGTGCAGGTGTTGATGAGGTGTGGGGTATTAACTAAGGTGCAGGAGTTGATGAGGTGTGGGGTATTAACTAAGGTGCAGGTGTTGATGAGGTGTGGGGTATTAACTAAGGTGCAGGTGTTGATGAGGTGTGGGGTATTAACTAAGGTGCAGGTGTTGATGAGGTGTGGGGTATTAACTAAGGTGCAGGTGTTGATGAGGTGTGGGGTATTAACTAAGGTGCAGGTGTTGATGAGGTGTGGGGTATTAACTAAGGTGCAGGTGTTGATGAGGTGTGGGGTATTAACTAAGGTGCAGGTGTTGATGAGGTGTGGGGTATTAACTAAGGTGCAGGTGTTGATGAGGTGTGGGGTATTAACTAAGGTGCAGGTGTTGATGAGGTGTGGGGTATTAACTAAGGTGCAGGTGTTGATGAGGTGTGGGGTATTAACTAAGGTGCAGGTGTTGATGAGGTGTGGGGTATTAACTAAGGTGCAGGTGTTGATGAGGTGTGGGGTATTAACTAAGGTGCAGGTGTTGATGAGGTGTGGGGTATTAACTAAGGTGCAGGTGTTGATGAGGTGTGGGGTATTAACTAAGGTGCAGGTGTTGATGAGGTGTGTGGTATTAACTAAGGTGCAGGTGTTGATGAGGTGTGGGGTATTAACTAAGGTGCAGGTGTTGATGAGGTGTGGGGTATTAACTAAGGTGCAGGTGTTGATGAGGTGTGGGGTATTAACTAAGGTGCAGGAGTTGATGAGGTGTGGGATATTAACTAAGGTGCAGGTGTTGATGAGGTGTGGGGTATTAACTAAGGTGCAGGTGTTGATGAGGTGTGGGGTATTAACTAAGGTGCAGGTGTTGATGAGGTGTGGGGTATTAACTAAGGTGCAGGTGTTGATGAGGTGTGGGGTATTAACTATGGTGCAGGTGTTGATGAGGTGTGGGGTATTAACTAAGGTGCAGGTGTTGATGAGGTGTGGGGTATTAACTAAGGTGCAGGTGTTGATGAGGTGTGGGGTATTAACTAAGGTGCAGGTGTTGATGAGGTGTTGGGTATTAACTAAGGTGCAGGTGTTGATGAGGTGTGGGGTATTAACTAAGGTGCAGGTGTTGATGAGGTGTGGGGTATTAACTAAGGTGCAGGTGTTGATGAGGTGTGGGGTATTAACTAAGGTGCAGGTGTTGATGAGGTGTGGGGTATTGACTAAGGTGCAGGTGTTGATGAGGTGTGGGGTATTGACTAAGGTGCAGGTGTTGATGAGGTGTTGGGTATTGACTAAGGTGCAGGTGTTGATGAGGTGTGGGGTATTAACTAAGGTGCAGGTGTTGATGAGGTGTGGGGTATTAACTAAGGTGCAGGTGTTGATGAGGTGTGGGGTATTAACTAAGGTGCAGGTGTTGATGAGGTGTGGGGTATTAACTAAGGTGCAGGAGTTGATGAGGTGTGGGGTATTAACTAAGGTGCAGGTGTTGATGAGGTGTGGGGTATTAACTAAGGTGCAGGTGTTGATGAGGTGTGGGGTATTAACTAAGGTGCAGGAGTTGATGAGGTGTGGGGTATTATCTAAGGTGCAGGTGTTGATGAGGTGTGGGGTATTAACTAAGGTGCAGGTGTTGATGAGGTGTGGGGTATTAACTAAGGTGCAGGTGTTGATGAGGTGTGGGGTATTAACTAAGGTGCAGGAGTTGATGAGGTGTGGGGTATTGACTAAGGTGCAGGTGTTGATGAGGTGTGGGGTATTGACTAAGGTGCAGGTGTTGATGAGGTGTGGGGTATTGACTAAGGTGCAGGTGTTGATGAGGTGTGGGGTATTAACTAAGGTGCAGGAGTTGATGAGGTGTGGGGTATTAACTAAGGTGCAGGAGTTGATGAGGTGTGGGGTATTAACTAAGGTGCAGGAGTTGATGAGGTGTGGGGTATTAACTAAGGTGCAGGTGTTGATGAGGTGTGGGGTATTAACTTAGGTGCAGGTGTTGATGAGGTGTGGGGTATTAACTAAGGTGCAGGTGTTGATGAGGTGTGGGGTATTAACTAAGGTGCAGGAGTTGATGAGGTGTGGGGTGTTGATGAGGTGTGGGGTATTAACTAAGGTGCAGGAGTTGATGAGGTGTGGAGTATTAACGAAGGTGCAGGTGTTGATGAGGTGTGGTGTATTAACTAAGGTGCAGGTGTTGATGAGGTGTGGGGTATTAACTAAGGTGCAGGTGTTGATGAGGTGTGGGGTATTAACTAAGGTGCAGGTGTTGATGAGGTGTGGGGTATTAACTAAGGTGCAGGTGTTGATGAGGTGTGGGGTATTAACTAAGGTGCAGGTGTTGATGAGGTGTGGGGTATTAACTAAGGTGCAGGTGTTGATGAGGTGTGGGGTATTAACTAAGGTGCAGGTGTTGATGAGGTGTGGGGTATTAACTAAGGTGCAGGAGTTGATGAGGTGTGGGGTATTAACTAAGGTGCAGGTGTTGATGAGGTGTGGGGTATTAACTAAGGTGCAGGTGTTGATGAGGTGTGGGGTATTAACTAAGGTTCAGGTGTTGATGAGGTGTGGGGTATTAACTAAGGTGCAGGTGTTGATGAGGTGTGGGGTATTAACTAAGGTGCAGGTGTTGATGAGGTGTGGGGTATTAACTAAGGTGCAGGTGTTGATGAGGTGTGGGGTATTAACTAAGGTGCTGGTGTTGATGAGGTGTGGGGTATTAACTAAGGTGCAGGAGTTGATGAGGTGTGGGGTATTAACTAAGGTGCAGGTGTTGATGAGGTGTGGGGTATTAACTAAGGTGCAGGTGTTGATGAGGTGTGGGGTATTAACTAAGGTGCAGGTGTTGATGAGGTGTGGGGTATTAACTAAGGTGCAGGTGTTGATGAGGTGTGGGGTATTAACTAAGGTGCAGGTGTTGATGAGGTGTGGAGTATTAACTAAGGTGCAGGTGTTGATGAGGTGTGGGGTATTAACTAAGGTGCAGGTGTTGATGAGGTGTGGGGTATTAACTAAGGTGCAGGTGTTGATGAGGTGTGGGGTATTAACTAAGGTGCAGGTGTTGATGAGGTGTGGGGTATTAACTAAGGTGCATGTGTTGATGAGGTATGGGGTATTAACTAAGGTGCAGGAGTTGATGAGGTGTGGGGTATTAACTAAGGTGCAGGTGTTGATGAGGTGTGGGGTATTAACTAAGGTGCAGGTGTTGATGAGGTGTGGGGTATTAACTAAGGTGCAGGTGTTGATGAGGTGTGGGGTATTAACTAAGGTGCAGGTGTTGATGAGGTGTGGGGTATTAACTAAGGTGCAGGTGTTGATGAGGTGTGGGGTATTAACTAAGGTGCAGGTGTTGATGAGGTGTGGGGTATTAACTAAGGTGCAGGTGTTGATGAGGTGTGGGGTATTAACTAAGGTGCAGGTGTTGATGAGGTGTGGGGTATTAACTAAGGTGCAGGTGTTGATGAGGTGTGGGGTATTAACTAAGGTGCAGGAGTTGATGAGGTGTGGGGTATTAACTAAGGTGCAGGTGTTGATGAGGTGTGGGGTATTAACTAAGGTGCAGGTGTTGATGAGGTGTGGGGTATTAACTAAGGTGCAGGTGTTGATGAGGTGTGGGGTATTAACTAAGGTGCAGGTGTTGATGAGGTGTGGGGTATTAACTAAGGTGCAGGTGTTGATGAGGTGTGGGGTATTAAGGCCTGTATGGCCCATTTTTCCTCAATATTTGATCTTTTTTTTTTTGTGTGCTTATATAATTTCTAAACATCTGTACAATTTGTCTTTCAAATTTGGAAAGATTAGGAAGCACAAGTCTCAAGTTATGGTGGATTTTATCCAGGCCTACACTTCATTCAACTGAAAAATTGAAGGAGGGCATTTTTTAATTTTAATTAAATTTGTACTTGTGGTTACACCTTTAGAGCTCCGTAGATTCTGCAAACTTCATGGTGTGGACTTGATATATAGCTCAGAAGAGAGGTCTCTCTGTGTGCTCTCTTTTGATACTAAAATATGCTTCATAGGTATAACTATAGGCAAGTTACTAGACCCTAAAGTGGAGGGACCTCAAAAACCTGCATCCCAAAGTCCCCATCCAGAATAACTCCAGATTGATAAGTACAATTGGTACGAGTGGCTAGAGGAAGCCCTAGAGCATGCAATGACCTTTTTCATTAGGCGTTAAAAATTTATGCTTGACCAGGTAATAAATTTTTAACGCCTAATGAAAAAGGTCATTGCATGCTCTAGGGCTTCCTCTAGCCACTCGTACCAATTTCAATTTTTTTGGCACTTAGCAATCTGGAGTTATTCTGGATGGGGACTTTGAGATGCAGGTTTTTGAGGTCCCTCCACTTTAGGGTCTAGTAACTTGCCTATAGTTATACCTATGAAACATATTTTAGTATCAAAAGAGAGCACTCAGAGAGACCTATCTTTTGAGCTATATATCAAGTCTATACCATGAAGTTTACAGAATCTACGGAGCTCTAAAGTTGTAATCACAAGTTAAAAAAAAAATATATAAAATACCATCGTCTCCCCTTGAAAGTATATAGTCCAACTTCAACAGCGATTTCCCACATTTCCAAAAAAAGAGACCTTTTTGGAAAATTGAGGGCGTTGATTGCAACACCCTCAATTTTCTACCCGCCGCTTGACCAGGTAATAAATTTTTAACGCCTAATGAAAAAGGTCATTGCATGCTCTAGGGCTTCCTCTAGCCACTCGTACCAATTTCAATTTTTTTTGCACTTAGCAATCTGGAGTTATTCTGGATGGGGACTTTGAGATGCAGGTTTTTGAGGTCCATCCACTTTAGGGTCTAGTAACTTGCCTATAGTTATACCTATGAAACATATTTTAGTATCAAAAGAGAGCACACAGAGAGACCTATCTTTTGAGCTATATATCAAGTCTATACCATGAAGGTTGCAGAATCTACGGAGCTCTAAAGTTGTAATCACAAGTTTTAAAAAATATATAAAAAATACCATTGTCTCCCCTTGAAAGTATATAGTCCAACTTCAGGGGGACCGTCTGTGCATTTTAATTTTAATTTTTTTAACCTGTGGTTACAACTTTAGAGCTCAGTAGATTCTGCAAACTTCATGGTATGGACTTGATATATAGCTCAAAAGATAGGTCTCTCTGTGTGCTCTCTTTTGATACTAAAATATGTTTCATAGGTATAACTATAGGCAAGTTACTAGACCCTAAAGCGGAGGGACTTCAAAAACCTGCACCCCAAAACCGCCGTTGGAAACCATTCTGAGATGCGAAGTGCCAAAAAATTAAAAATGGTACGAGTGGCTAGAGGAAGCTCTAGAGCATACAAGGAGTATATTGAGTAGGCGTGAAAAATTGATTACCTGGTCAAGCGCGCGGTTGGAAAATTGAAGGCGTTGATTTGGCGACGCCTTGTCAACGCCTTCAATTTTCCAACCGCGCGCTTGACCAGGTAATAAATTTTTCACGCCTACTCAATATACTCCTTGTATGCTCTAGAGCTTCCTCTAGCCACTCGTACCATTTTTAATTTTTTGGCACTTCGCATCTCAGAATGGTTTCCAACGGCGGTTTTGGGGTGCAGGTTTTTGAAGTCCCTCCGCTTTAGGGTGTAGTAACTTGCCTATAGTTATACCTATGAAACATATTTTAGTATCAAAAGAGAGCACACAGAGAGACCTATCTTTTGAGCTATATATCAAGTCCATACCATGAAGTTTGCAGAATCTACTGAGCTCTAAAGTTGTAACCACAGGTTTAAAAAATTAAAATTAAAAAGTGCAGATGTCCCCCCTTAAACAGCGATTTCCCACATTTCCAAAAAAAGAGACCTTTTGAATTTCAAAAAAGGATATCTCTAAGAAAAATTAGTGTGTACCTACTTAATTATATATCATTTTATAGCTCTGTCTTTGATCTATGATTTAATAGAGTTAGTTCAGTAGTAGCTATAAGAACTTCCAAGTTATAAGTTTATTCACAACTGTACTTAGTGGCAATTAAAAGCGCTGGCACGCAGCCAATTGTACAGCTGGTAGTGCACTTACAAGCACTATTTAACTCTATTAAATCACTCATTAGTATCTAAGCAATATTACCAAGAGTTTTGGAAGCCATAGCTGTTTTATTTTTTGAGCTAGGCTTTGTAGGGTTTTAAGGTTGATTTTTCTCACTTTTCCCAGCTTTTCTGCATGTCACACACTGTATACAGACCCTATCCTCAATTTTTAATGTTGTTTTGAAGCACTAAGAGATATCTATCTTTTGAGCATAAAATCACTGGCATAGGGGGTGTAGTTCAGGAGTTATGGACCTTGAAAGAGGTGAGAGTTTTTTGAAGAAAAAAATGGGCCATACTGGCCTTAACTAAGGTGCAGGTGTTGATGAGGTGTGGGGTATTAACTAAGGTGCAGGTGTTGATGAGGTGTGGGGTATTAACTAAGGTGCAGGTGTTGATGAGGTGTGGGGTATTAACTAAGGTGCAGGTGTTGATGAGGTGTGGGGTATTAACTAAGGTGCAGGTGTTGATGAGGTGTGGGGTATTAACTAAGGTGCAGGTGTTGATGAGGTGTGGGGTATTAACTAAGGTGCAGGAGTTGATGAGGTGTGGGGTATTAACTAAGGTGCAGGAGTTGATGAGGTGTGGGGTATTAACTAAGGTGCAGGAGTTGATGAGGTGTGGGGTATTAACTAAGGTGCAGGTGTTGATGAGGTGTGGGGTATTAACTAAGGTGCAGGTGTTGATGAGGTGTGGGGTATTAACTAAGGTGCAGGTGTTGATGAGGTGTGGGGTATTAACTAAGGTGCAGGTGTTGATGAGGTGTGGGGTATTAACTAAGGTGCAGGTGTTGATGAGGTGTGGGGTATTAACTAAGGTGCAGGAGTTGATGAGGTGTGGGGTATTAACTAAGGTGCAGGTGTTGATGAGGTGTGGGGTATTAACTAAGGTGCAGGAGTTGATGAGGTGTGGGGTATTAACTAAGGTGCAGGTGTTGATGAGGTATGGGGTATTAACTAAGGTGCAGGTGTTGATGAGGTGTGGGGTATTAACTAAGGTGCAGGAGTTGATGAGGCGTGGGGTATTAACTAAGGTGCAGGTGTTGATGAGGTGTGGGGTATTAACTAAGGTGCAGGTGTTGATGAGGTGTGGGGTATTAACTAAGGTGCAGGTGTTGATGAGGTGTGGGGTATTAACTAAGGTGCAGGTGTTGATGAGGTGTGGGGTATTAACTAAGGTGCAGGTGTTGATGAGGTGTGGGGCATTAACTAAGGTGCAGGTGTTGATGAGGTGTGGGGTATTAACTAAGGTGCAGGTGTTGATGAGGTGTGGGGTATTAACTAAGGTGCAGGTGTTGATGAGGTGTGGGGTATTAACTAAGGTGCAGGTGTTGATGAGGTGTGGGGTATTAACTAAGGTGCAGGTGTTGATGAGGTGTGGGGTATTAACTAAGGTGCAGGTGTTGATGAGGTGTGGGGTATTAACTAAGGTGCAGGAGTTGATGAGGTGTGGGGTATTAACTAAGGTGCAGGTGTTGATGAGGTGTGGGGTATTAACTAAGGTGCAGGTGTTGATGAGGTGTGGGGTATTAACTAAGGTGCAGGTGTTGATGAGGTGTGGGGTATTAACTAAGGTGCAGGTGTTGATGAGGTGTGGGGTATTAACTAAGGTGCAGGTGTTGATGAGGTGTGGGGTATTAACTAAGGTGCAGGTGTTGATGAGGTGTGGGGTATTAACTAAGGTGCAGGTGTTGATGAGGTGTGGGGTATTAAGGCCTGTATGGCCCATTTTTCCTCAATATTTGATCTTTTTTTTTTGTGTGCTTATATAATTTCTAAACATCTGTACAATTTGTCTTTCAAATTTGGAAAGATTAGGAAGCACAAGTCTCAAGTTATGGTGGATTTTATCCAGGCCTACACTTCATTCAACTGAAAAATTGAAGGAGGGCATTTTTTAATTTTAATTAAATTTGTACTTGTGGTTACACCTTTAGAGCTCCGTAGATTCTGCAAACTTCATGGTGTGGACTTGATATATAGCTCAGAAGAGAGGTCTCTCTGTGTGCTCTCTTTTGATACTAAAATATGCTTCATAGGTATAACTATAGGCAAGTTACTAGACCCTAAAGTGGAGGGACCTCAAAAACCTGCATCCCAAAGTCCCCATCCAGAATAACTCCAGATTGATAAGTACAATTGGTACGAGTGGCTAGAGGAAGCCCTAGAGCATGCAATGACCTTTTTCATTAGGCGTTAAAAATTTATGCTTGACCAGGTAATAAATTTTTAACGCCTAATGAAAAAGGTCATTGCATGCTCTAGGGCTTCCTCTAGCCACTCGTACCAATTTCAATTTTTTTGGCACTTAGCAATCTGGAGTTATTCTGGATGGGGACTTTGAGATGCAGGTTTTTGAGGTCCCTCCACTTTAGGGTCTAGTAACTTGCCTATAGTTATACCTATGAAACATATTTTAGTATCAAAAGAGAGCACTCAGAGAGACCTATCTTTTGAGCTATATATCAAGTCTATACCATGAAGTTTACAGAATCTACGGAGCTCTAAAGTTGTAATCACAAGTTTTAAAAAAAATATAAAAAATACCATCGTCTCCCCTTGAAAGTATATAGTCCAACTTCAACAGCGATTTCCCACATTTCCAAAAAAAGAGACCTTTTTGGAAAATTGAGGGCGTTGATTGCAACACCCTCAATTTTCTACCCGCCGCTTGACCAGGTAATAAATTTTTAACGCCTAATGAAAAAGGTCATTGCATGCTCTAGGGCTTCCTCTAGCCACTCGTACCAATTTCAATTTTTTTTGCACTTAGCAATCTGGAGTTATTCTGGATGGGGACTTTGAGATGCAGGTTTTTGAGGTCCATCCACTTTAGGGTCTAGTAACTTGCCTATAGTTATACCTATGAAACATATTTTAGTATCAAAAGAGAGCACACAGAGAGACCTATCTTTTGAGCTATATATCAAGTCTATACCATGAAGGTTGCAGAATCTACGGAGCTCTAAAGTTGTAATCACAAGTTTTAAAAAATATATAAAAAATACCATTGTCTCCCCTTGAAAGTATATAGTCCAACTTCAGGGGGACCGTCTGTGCATTTTAATTTTAATTTTTTTAACCTGTGGTTACAACTTTAGAGCTCAGTAGATTCTGCAAACTTCATGGTATGGACTTGATATATAGCTCAAAAGATAGGTCTCTCTGTGTGCTCTCTTTTGATACTAAAATATGTTTCATAGGTATAACTATAGGCAAGTTACTAGACCCTAAAGCGGAGGGACTTCAAAAACCTGCACCCCAAAACCGCCGTTGGAAACCATTCTGAGATGCGAAGTGCCAAAAAATTAAAAATGGTACGAGTGGCTAGAGGAAGCTCTAGAGCATACAAGGAGTATATTGAGTAGGCGTGAAAAATTGATTACCTGGTCAAGCGCGCGGTTGGAAAATTGAAGGCGTTGATTTGGCGACGCCTTGTCAACGCCTTCAATTTTCCAACCGCGCGCTTGACCAGGTAATAAATTTTTCACGCCTACTCAATATACTCCTTGTATGCTCTAGAGCTTCCTCTAGCCACTCGTACCATTTTTAATTTTTTGGCACTTCGCATCTCAGAATGGTTTCCAACGGCGGTTTTGGGGTGCAGGTTTTTGAAGTCCCTCCGCTTTAGGGTGTAGTAACTTGCCTATAGTTATACCTATGAAACATATTTTAGTATCAAAAGAGAGCACACAGAGAGACCTATCTTTTGAGCTATATATCAAGTCCATACCATGAAGTTTGCAGAATCTACTGAGCTCTAAAGTTGTAACCACAGGTTTAAAAAATTAAAATTAAAAAGTGCAGATGTCCCCCCTTAAACAGCGATTTCCCACATTTCCAAAAAAAGAGACCTTTTGAATTTCAAAAAAGGATATCTCTAAGAAAAATTAGTGTGTACCTACTTAATTATATATCATTTTATAGCTCTGTCTTTGCTCTATGATTTAATAGAGTTAGTTCAGTAGTAGCTATAAGAACTTCCAAGTTATAAGTTTATTCACAACTGTACTTAGTGGCAATTAAAAGCGCTGGCACGCAGCCAATTGTACAGCTGGTAGTGCACTTACAAGCACTATTTAACTCTATTAAATCACTCATTAGTATCTAAGCAATATTACCAAGAGTTTTGGAAGCCATAGCTGTTTTATTTTTTGAGCTAGGCTTTGTAGGGTTTTAAGGTTGATTTTTCTCACTTTTCCCAGCTTTTCTGCATGTCACACACTGTATACAGACCCTATCCTCAATTTTTAATGTTGTTTTGAAGCACTAAGAGATATCTATCTTTTGAGCATAAAATCACTGGCATAGGGGGTGTAGTTCAGGAGTTATGGACCTTGAAAGAGGTGAGAGTTTTTTGAAGAAAAAAATGGGCCATACTGGCCTTAACTAAGGTGCAGGTGTTGATGAGGTGTGGGGTATTAACTAAGGTGCAGGTGTTGATGAGGTGTGGGGTATTAACTAAGGTGCAGGTGTTGATGAGGTGTGGGGTATTAACTAAGGTGCAGGTGTTGATGAGGTGTGGGGTATTAACTAAGGTGCAGGTGTTGATGAGGTGTGGGGTATTAACTAAGGTGCAGGTGTTGATGAGGTGTGGGGTATTAACTAAGGTGCAGGTGTTGATGAGGTGTGGGGTATTAACTAAGGTGCAGGTGTTGATGAGGTGTGGGGTATTAACTAAGGTGCAGGAGTTGATGAGGTGTGGGGTATTAACTAAGGTGCAGGAGTTGATGAGGTGTGGGGTATTAACTAAGGTGCAGGAGTTGATGAGGTGTGGGGTATTAACTAAGGTGCAGGTGTTGATGAGGTGTGGGGTATTAACTAAGGTGCAGGTGTTGATGAGGTGTGGGGTATTAACTAAGGTGCAGGTGTTGATGAGGTGTGGGGTATTAACTAAGGTGCAGGTGTTGATGAGGTGTGGGGTATTAACTAAGGTGCAGGTGTTGATGAGGTGTGGGGTATTAACTAAGGTGCAGGAGTTGATGAGGTGTGGGGTATTAACTAAGGTGCAGGTGTTGATGAGGTGTGGGGTATTAACTAAGGTGCAGGAGTTGATGAGGTGTGGGGTATTAACTAAGGTGCAGGTGTTGATGAGGTGTGGGGTATTAACTAAGGTGCAGGTGTTGATGAGGTGTGGGGTATTAACTAAGGTGCAGGTGTTGATGAGGTGTGGGGCATTAACTAAGGTGCAGGTGTTGATGAGGTGTGGGGTATTAACTAAGGTGCAGGTGTTGATGAGGTGTGGGGTATTAACTAAGGTGCAGGTGTTGATGAGGTGTGGGGCATTAACTAAGGTGCAGGTGTTGATGAGGTGTGGGGTATTAACTAAGGTGCAGGTGTTGATGAGGTGTGGGGTATTAACTAAGGTGCAGGTGTTGATGAGGTGTGGGGTATTAACTAAGGTGCAGGAGTTGATGAGGTGTGGGGTATTAACTAAGGTGCAGGTGTTGATGAGGTGTGGGGTATTAACTAAGGTGCAGGTGTTGATGAGGTGTGGGGTATTAACTAAGGTGCAGGTGTTGATGAGGTGTGGGGTATTAACTAAGGTGCAGGTGTTGATGAGGTGTGGGGTATTAACTAAGGTGCAGGTGTTGATGAGGTGTGGGGTATTAACTAAGGTGCAGGTGTTGATGAGGTGTGGGGTATTAACTATGGTGCAGGTGTTGATGAGGTGTGGGGTATTAACTAAGGTGCAGGTGTTGATGAGGTGTGGGGTATTAACTAAGGTGCAGGTGTTGATGAGGTGTGGGGTATTAACTAAGGTGCAGGAGTTGATGAGGTGTGGGGTATTAACTAAGGTGCAGGTGTTGATGAGGTGTGGGGTATTAACTAAGGTGCAGGTGTTGATGAGGTGTGGGGTATTAACTAAGGTGCAGGTGTTGATGAGGTGTGGGGTATTAACTAAGGTGCAGGTGTTGATGAGGTGTGGGGTATTAACTAAGGTGCAGGTGTTGATGAGGTGTGGGGTATTAACTAAGGTGCAGGTGTTGATGAGGTGTGGGGTATTAACTAAGGTGCAGGTGTTGATGAGGTGTGGGGTATTAACTAAGGTGCAGGTGTTGATGAGGTGTGGGGTATTAACTAAGGTGCAGGTGTTGATGAGGTGTGGGGTATTAACTAAGGTGCAGGTGTTGATGAGGTGTGGGGTATTAACTAAGGTGCAGGAGTTGATGAGGTGTGGGGTATTAACTAAGGTGCAGGTGTTGATGAGGTGTGGGGTATTAACTAAGGTGCAGGTGTTGATGAGGTGTGGGGTATTAACTAAGGTGCAGGTGTTGATGAGGTGTGGGGTATTAACTAAGGTGCAGGTGTTGATGAGGTGTGGGGTATTAACTAAGGTGCAGGTGTTGATGAGGTGTGGGGTATTAACTAAGGTGCAGGTGTTGATGAGGTGTGGGGTATTAACTAAGGTGCAGGTGTTGATGAGGTGTGGGGTATTAACTAAGGTGCAGGTGTTGATGAGGTGTGGGGTATTAACTAAGGTGCAGGTGTTGATGAGGTGTGGGGTATTAACTAAGGTGCAGGTGTTGATGAGGTGTGGGGTATTAACTAAGGTGCAGGTGTTGATGAGGTGTGGGGTATTAACTAAGGTGCAGGTGTTGATGAGGTGTGGGGTATTAACTAAGGTGCAGGTGTTGATGAGGTGTGGGGTATTAACTAAGGTGCAGGTGTTGATGAGGTGTGGGGTATTAACTAAGGTGCAGGTGTTGATGAGGTGTGGGGTATTAACTAAGGTGCAGGTGTTGATGAGGTGTGGGGTATTAACTAAGGTGCAGGTGTTGATGAGGTGTGGGGTATTAACTAAGGTGCAGGAGTTGATGAGGTGTGGGGTATTAACTAAGGTGCAGGTGTTGATGAGGTGTGGGGTATTAACTAAGGTGCAGGTGTTGATGAGGTGTGGGGTATTAACTAAGGTGCAGGTGTTGATGAGGTGTGGGGTATTGACTAAGGTGCAGGTGTTGATGAGGTGTGGGGTATTAACTAAGGTGCAGGTGTTGATGAGGTGTGGGGTATTAACTAAGGTGCAGGTGTTGATGAGGTGTGGGGTATTTAACTAAGGTGCAGGTGTTGATGAGGTGTGGGGTATTAACTAAGGTGCAGGTGTTGATGAGGTGTGGGGTATTAACTAAGGTGCAGGTGTTGATGAGGTGTGGGGTATTAACTAAGGTGCAGGTGTTGATGAGGTGTGGGGTATTGACTAAGGTGCAGGTGTTGATGAGGTGTGGGGTATTAACTAAGGTGCAGGAGTTGATGAGGTGTGGGGTATTAACTAAGGTGCAGGAGTTGATGAGGTGTGGGGTATTAACTAAGGTGCAGGTGTTGATGAGGTGTGGGGTATTAACTAAGGTGCAGGTGTTGATGAGGTGTGGGGTATTAACTAAGGTGCAGGTGTTGATGAGGTGTGGGGTATTAACTAAGGTGCAGGAGTTGATGAGGTGTGGGGTATTAACTAAGGTGCAGGTGTTGATGAGGTGTGGGGTATTAACTAAGGTGCAGGTGTTGATGAGGTGTGGGGTATTAACTAAGGTGCAGGAGTTGATGAGGTGTGGGGTATTATCTAAGGTGCAGGTGTTGATGAGGTGTGGGGTATTAACTAAGGTGCAGGTGTTGATGAGGTGTGGGGTATTAACTAAGGTGCAGGTGTTGATGAGGTGTGGGGTGTTAACTAAGGTGCAGGAGTTGATGAGGTGTGGGGTATTGACTAAGGTGCAGGTGTTGATGAGGTGTGGGGTATTGACTAAGGTGCAGGAGTTGATGAGGTGTGGGGTATTAACTAAGGTACAGGTGTTGATGAGGTGTGGGGTATTAACTAAGGTGCAGGAGTTGATGAGGTGTGGGGTATTAACTAAGGTGCAGGAGTTGATGAGGTGTGGTGTATTAACTAAGGTGCAGGTGTTGATGAGGTGTGGGGTATTAACTAAGGTGCAGGTGTTGATGAGGTGTGGGGTATTAACTAAGGTGCAGGAGTTGATGAGGTGTGGGGTATTAACTAAGGTACAGGTGTTGATGAGGTGTGGGGTATTAACTAAGGTGCAGGAGTTGATGAGGTGTGGGGTATTAACTAAGGTGCAGGAGTTGATGAGGTGTGGTGTATTAACTAAGGTGCAGGTGTTGATGAGGTGTGGGGTATTAACTAAGGTGCAGGTGTTGATGAGGTGTGGGGTATTAACTAAGGTGCAGGTGTTGATGAGGTGTGGGGTATTAACTAAGGTGCAGGTGTTGATGAGGTGTGGGGTATTAACTAAGGTGCAGGTGTTGATGAGGTGTGGGGTATTAACTAAGGTGCAGGTGTTGATGAGGTGTGGGGTATTAACTAAGGTGCAGGTGTTGATGAGGTGTGGGGTATTAACTAAGGTGCAGGTGTTGATGAGGTGTGGGGTATTAACTAAGGTGCAGGTGTTGATGAGGTGTGGGGTATTAACTAAGGTGCAGGTGTTGATGAGGTGTGGGGTATTAACTAAGGTGCAGGTGTTGATGAGGTGTGGGGTATTAACTAAGGTGCAGGTGTTGATGAGGTGTGGGGTATTAACTAAGGTGCAGGTGTTGATGAGGTGTGGGGTATTAACTAAGGTGCAGGTGTTGATGAGGTGTGGGGCATTAACTAAGGTGCAGGAGTTGATGAGGTGTGGGGTATTAACTAAGGTGTAGGTGTTGATGAGGTGTGGGGTATTAACTAAGGTGCAGGAGTTGATGAGGTGTGGGGTATTAACTAAGGTGCAGGTGTTGATGAGGTGTGGGGTATTAACTAAGGTGCAGGCGTTGATGAGGTGTGGGGTATTAACTAAGGTGCAGGCGTTGATGAGGTGTGGGGTATTAACTAAGGTGCAGGCGTTGATGAGGTGTGGGGTATTAACTAAGGTGCAGGCGTTGATGAGGTGTGGGGTATTAACTAAGGTGCAGGCGTTGATGAGGTGTGGGGTATTAACTAAGGTGCAGGTGTTGATGAGGTGTGGGGTATTAACTAAGGTGCAGGCGTTGATGAGGTGTGGGGTATTAACTAAGGTGCAGGTGTTGATGAGGTGTGGGGTATTAACTAAGGTGCAGGTGTTGATGAGGTGTGGGGTATTAACTAAGGTGCAGGTGTTGATGAGGTGTGGGGTATTAACTAAGGTGCAGGTGTTGATGAGGTGTGGGGTATTAACTAAGGTGCAGGTGTTGATGAGGCGTGGGGTATTAACTAAGGTGCAGGTGTTGATGAGGTGTGGGGTATTAACTAAGGTGCAGGTGTTGATGAGGTGTGGGGTATTAACTAAGGTGCAGGTGTTGATGAGGTGTGGGGTATTAACTAAGGTGCAGGTGTTGATGAGGTGTGGGGTATTAACTAAGGTGCAGGTGTTGATGAGGTGTGGGGTATTAACTAAGGTGCAGGTGTTGATGAGGTGTGGGGTATTAACTAAGGTGCAGGTGTTGATGAGGCGTGGGGTATTAACTAAGGTGCAGGTGTTGATGAGGTGTGGGGTATTAACTAAGGTGCAGGTGTTGATGAGGCGTGGGGTATTAACTAAGGTGCAGGTGTTGATGAGGTGTGGGGTATTAACTAAGGTGCAGGTGTTGATGAGGTGTGGGGTATTAACTAAGGTGCAGGTGTTGATGAGGTGTGGGGTATTAACTAAGGTGCAGGTGTTGATGAGGTGTGGGGTATTAACTAAGGTGCAGGTGTTGATGAGGTGTGGGGTATTAACTAAGGTGCAGGTGTTGATGAGGTGTGGGGTATTAACTAAGGTGCAGGTGTTGATGAGGTGTGGGGTATTAACTAAGGTGCAGGTGTTGATGAGGTGTGGGGTATTAACTAAGGTGCAGGTGTTGATGAGGTGTGGGGTATTAACTAAGGTGCAGGAGTTGATGAGGTGGGGCATTAACTAAGGTGCAGGAGTTGATGAGGTGTGGGGTATTAACTAAGGTGCAGGTGTTGATGAGGTGTGGGGTATTAACTAAGGTGCAGGAGTTGATGAGGTGTGGGGTATTAACTAAGGTGCAGGTGTTGATGAGGTGTGGGGTATTAACTAAGGTGCAGGCGTTGATGAGGTGTGGGGTATTAACTAAGGTGCAGGCGTTGATGAGGTGTGGGGTATTAACTAAGGTGCAGGCGTTGATGAGGTGTGGGGTATTAACTAAGGTGCAGGCGTTGATGAGGTGTGGGGTATTAACTAAGGTGCAGGCGTTGATGAGGTGTGGGGTATTAACTAAGGTGCAGGTGTTGATGAGGTGTGGGGTATTAACTAAGGTGCAGGCGTTGATGAGGTGTGGGGTATTAACTAAGGTGCAGGCGTTGATGAGGTGTGGGGTATTAACTAAGGTGCAGGTGTTGATGAGGTGTGGGGTATTAACTAAGGTGCAGGTGTTGATGAGGTGTGGGGTATTAACTAAGGTGCAGGAGTTGATGAGGTGTGGGGTATTAACTAAGGTGCAGGAGTTGATGAGGTGTGGGGTATTAACTAAGGTGCAGGAGTTGATGAGGTGTGGGGTATTAACTAAGGTGCAGGTGTTGATGAGGTGTGGGGTATTAACTAAGGTGCAGGAGTTGATGAGGTGTGGGGTATTAACTAAGGTGCAGGTGTTGATGAGGTGTGGGGTATTAACTAAGGTGCAGGCGTTGATGAGGTGTGGGGTATTAACTAAGGTGCAGGCGTTGATGAGGTGTGGGGTATTAACTAAGGTGCAGGCGTTGATGAGGTGTGGGGTATTAACTAAGGTGCAGGCGTTGATGAGGTGTGGGGTATTAACTAAGGTGCAGGCGTTGATGAGGTGTGGGGTATTAACTAAGGTGCAGGTGTTGATGAGGTGTGGGGTATTAACTAAGGTGCAGGCGTTGATGAGGTGTGGGGTATTAACTAAGGTGCAGGCGTTGATGAGGTGTGGGGTATTAACTAAGGTGCAGGTGTTGATGAGGTGTGGGGTATTAACTAAGGTGCAGGTGTTGATGAGGTGTGGGGTATTAACTAAGGTGCAGGTGTTGATGAGGTGTGGGGTATTAACTAAGGTGCAGGTGTTGATGAGGCGTGGGGTATTAACTATGGTGCAGGTGTTGATGAGGTGTGGGGTATTAACTAAGGTGCAGGTGTTGATGAGGTGTGGGGTATTAACTAAGGTGCAGGTGTTGATGAGGTGTGGGGTATTAACTAAGGTGCAGGTGTTGATGAGGTGTGGGGTATTAACTAAGGTGCAGGTGTTGATGAGGTGTGGGGTATTAACTAAGGTGCAGGTGTTGATGAGGCGTGGGGTATTAACTAAGGTGCAGGTGTTGATGAGGTGTGGGGTATTAACTAAGGTGCAGGTGTTGATGAGGCGTGGGGTATTAACTAAGGTGCAGGTGTTGATGAGGCGTGGGGTATTAACTAAGGTGCAGGTGTTGATGAGGTGTGGGGTATTAACTAAGGTGCAGGTGTTGATGAGGTGTGGGGTATTAACTAAGGTGCAGGTGTTGATGAGGTGTGGGGTATTAACTAAGGTGCAGGTGTTGATGAGGTGTGGGGTATTAACTAAGGTGCAGGTGTTGATGAGGTGTGGGGTATTAACTAAGGTGCAGGAGTTGATGAGGTGTGGGGTATTAACTAAGGTGCAGGTGTTGATGAGGTGTGGGGTATTAACTAAGGTGCAGGAGTTGATGAGGTGTGGGGTATTAACTAAGGTGCAGGTGTTGATGAGGTGTGGGGTATTAACTAAGGTGCAGGCGTTGATGAGGTGTGGGGTATTAACTAAGGTGCAGGCGTTGATGAGGTGTGGGGTATTAACTAAGGTGCAGGCGTTGATGAGGTGTGGGGTATTAACTAAGGTGCAGGCGTTGATGAGGTGTGGGGTATTAACTAAGGTGCAGGAGTTGATGAGGTTTGGGGTATTAACTAAGGTGCAGGCGTTGATGAGGTGTGGGGTATTAACTAAGGTGCAGGCGTTGATGAGGTGTGGGGTATTAACTAAGGTGCAGGTGTTGATGAGGTGTGGGGTATTAACTAAGGTGCAGGTGTTGATGAGGTGTGGGGTATTAACTAAGGTGCAGGTGTTGATGAGGTGTGGGGTATTAACTAAGGTGCAGGTGTTGATGAGGTGTGGGGTATTAACTAAGGTGCAGGCGTTGATGAGGTGTGGGGTATTAACTAAGATGCAGGAGTTGATGATGTGTGGGGTATTAACTAAGGTGCAGGTGTTGATGAGGTGTGGGGTATTAACTAAGGTGCAGGAATTGATGAGGTGTGGGGTATTAACTAAGGTGCAGGTGTTGATGAGGTGTGGGGTATTAACTAAGGTGCAGGAGTAACATGTACCACTCCACACTCCCTCACCAACACTTGTGCACTTCCACGCTCCACACTCCCTCACCAACACTTGTGCACTTCCACACTCCACACTCCCTCACCAACACTTGTGCACTTCCACACTCCACACTTCCCGACCGTCTACTCGAATGAACACAAAAGTTAATGCTGTGCATTCATGACCTGTGCCTGGAATGTAATGAACGGGAACACTTGATTGTCCTACAACTTAGCTGCAGGACACAAGTCACGCACGCTAGAGACACCACACCCAGGAACACTTGATTGTCCTACAACTTAGTTACAGGTCACAAGTCATACACCCGCTAGAGACACCACACCCAGTAGCACTTGATTGTCCTACAACTTAGTTGCAGGACACAGTCATACACACGCTAGATACACCACACCCAGGAACACTTGATTGTCCTACAACTTAGTTGCAGGAAACAAGTCATACACGCTAGAGACACCACACCCAGGAACACTTGATTGTCCTACAACTGTAGCTGCAGGACACAAGTCACGCACGCTAGAGACACCACACCCAGGAACACTTGATTGTCCTACAGCTTAGCTGCAGGACACAAGTCACGCACGCTAGAGACACCACACCCAGGAACACTTGATTGTCCTACAACTTAGTTGCAGGACACAAGTCATACTGCTAGAGCACGCCCATTTCTTCCCCTGTCCCAAAGACAATGAGTCGGCCATGCCGATCTAGTTGATCAGCTGGTTGCTCTGATCAAACAACTACAACAGTTCATATTTATAATAATTCTCTGGGTCTCTGTTTGTCCAGGTGGAGTTTGCCCGTGCTCTTGTGCAGGAAGTGCTAGCCAAGTTGGAGGTGGATCTGAAGGCCGTGGTGCCAGAGGACACACTCATGGCTCACCTCATCGATGAGCTGCTTCTCTTTGATCATGAGCTACGCCTCTTCCTTGCTGCCCCGCCCCCCTCTGCTCGTGGTTAGTGGCCATCCATATTGAACCATGAACCCTGTTTATTCTCTACATGTATGCTACCTAATTTTGCAGTTATTATTAATTTAGATACTTTCTATTAGAAGAGTAGTTTCTAATAGAAGAGTGGTTTCTATTAGAAGAGTAGTTTCTAATAGAAGAGTGGTTTCTATTAGAAGAGTGTTTCTAATAGAAGAGTGGTTTCTATTAGAAGAGTGGTTTCTATTAGAATAGTGGTTTCTATTAGAATAGTGGTTTGTATTAGAATAGTGGTTTCTATTCGAAGAGTGGTTTCTATTAGAATAGTGGTTTCTATTCGAAGAGTGGTTTCTATTAGAATAGTGGTTTCTATTCGAAGAGTGGTAGAAGAGTGGTTTCTATTAGAAGGTAGTGGATATTTGAAAAGTGGTTGCTATTGGAAGGTACTGTTACCTAAGAACGTGGTTCGCTGTACGATTAGTTGTATTTGAGAAAACAATGACCACTGATGGCCACTGCTAACTCTCTAGATCATGTAGTGAGCAATTGGCATTGATAACAGGGGCAATAGACTGGCCACGGTAGTTGTCATGGAGACCAAGAATGTTAAGATTTTGTATGTGACTTTAAAGGAAGGGAGGGGGAGGGGGAGGGGGAGTGGGGGAGTCAGAGAGGGAGGAGTGGGAGGGATAAAAGAAAAGTCTCCCACAGAATGTCGGCCCTTCTCAACTTTTATTAGTTAATTGTAGCACAAGATGTTGCTGGCTTCAAGAGCTTACCATTGGTGTGCTATACACCCTCGCATATCCAAGAGCCTACCATTGGTGTCCTATACACCCTCGCATATCCAAGAGCTTACCATTGGTGTGCTATACACCCAAGCATATCCAAGAGCTTACCATTGGTGTGCTATACACCCAAGCATATCCATTGGTGTGCTGTATACCCTCGCATATCCAAGAGCCTACCATTGGTGTGCTGTACACCCTCGCATATCCATTGGTGTGCTGTACACCCTCACTTCCATTGGTGTGCTGTACACCCTCGCATATCCAAACCTCAATTATCTGAACTCGGGGGGGGAGGGGATAAAATATGGTAATGATCAACACCAGGAAAATAGTTGGGTGTGGCAGGCTAGAGATTAGCTAATCAGTTTGCTAGGGCCAGCAAGAGGAGGAGCTAGTTTCGTGTGTTGAGTTCTTCTCTGCAAGATATCCCAAGGAGCCACTCTAGCTGGGCCTGCAGGAGAGGATGGCAGTGGAAAGGCAAGGCTGACAGAATGCAGCCTATGGAGAGTTTGTAAGCACCCTTGGGAAGAGTGCCAGTCATAATGGCGTGTGTCTTGCTAATGGCGGCCAGCTTGGAAAACTCTATATCTCTCGGGGCAAGGCACTGCACTCAGTCGACCACTACTAAGGGAGAAGGCAATCCATGGAAAGTGACATGAAGAAAGCTAGAGGTGCCACATTCACTAGCAGTGCAGGCTGGCTACTAGTGATGCGATAGACCAGCGGGTGTTGCAGGCAGTGTGTTCTGAATCCTCTGAGACATCACTGATGGCCCTTAGAAGAGAGACCTCTGGCACGCATGGGGGACGTGATAACCTGACGCAAACAATCTTGGATCTTATTTTAGTAAACACTACAGAACCTTTAGTAGTGGTTAACACTTGCTTATACACAATACATGCAACACTACTGTATGTGCAGAACCTTAGTTGTGATCAACACTTGCTTATACACAATACATGCAACACTACTGTATGTGCAGAACCTTAGTTATGATCAACACTTGCTTATACACAATACATGCAACACTACTGTATGTGCAGAACCTTAGTTGTGATCAACACTTGCTTATACACAATACATGCAACACTACTGTGTGCAGAACCTTAGTTTTGATCAACACTTGCTTATACACAATACATGCAACACTACTGTATGTGCAGAACCTTAGTTGTGATCAACACTTGCTTATACACAATACATGCAACACTACTGTATGTGCAGAACCTTAGTTGTGATCAACACTTGCTTATACACAATACATGCAACACTACTGTATGTGCAGAACCTTAGTTGTGATCAACACTTGCTTATACACAATACATGCAACACTACTGTATGTGCAGAACCTTAGTTGTGATCAACACTTGCTTATACACAATACATGCAACACTACTGTATGTACAGAACCTTAGTTGTGATCAACACTTGCTTACACACAATACATGCAACACTACTGTATGTGCAGAACCTTAGTTGTGATCAACACTTGCTTACACACAATACATGCAACACTACTGTATGTGCAGAACATTAGTTGTGATCAACACTTGCTTATACACAATACATGCAACACTACTGTATGTGCAGGACCTTAGTTGCGATCAACACTTGCTTATACACAATACATACATCACTACTGTATGTGCAGGACCTTAGTTGTGATCAACACTTGCTTATACACAATACATGCAACACTACTGTGTGTGCAGAACCTTAGTTGTGATCAACACTTGCTTATACACAATACATGCAACACTACTGTATGTGCAGAACCTTAGTTGTGATCAACACTTGCTTATACACAATACATGCAACACTACTGTTTGTGCAGGACCTTAGTTGTGATCAACACTTGCTTATACACAATACATGCAACACTACTGTATGTGCAGAACCTTAGTTGTGGTCAACACTTGCTTATACACAATACATGCAACACTACTGTATGTGCAGAACCTTAGTTGTGATCAACACTTGCTTATACACAATACATGCTACACTACTGTATGTGCAGAATCTTAGTTGTGATCAACACTTGCTTATACACAATACATGCAACACTACTGTATGTGCAGAACCTTAGTTGTGGTCAACACTTGCTTATACACAATACATGCAACACTACTGTGTGTGCAGAACCTTAGTTGAGATCAACACTTGCTTATACACAATACATGCAACACTACTGTGTGTGCAGAACCTAGTTGTGATCAACACTTGCTTATACACAATACATGCAACACTACTGTATGTGCAGAACCTTAGTTGTGATCAACACTTGCTTATACACAATACATGCAACACTACTGTATGTGCAGAACCTTAGTTGTGGTCAACACTTGCTTATACACAATACATGCAACACTACTGTATGTGCAGAACCTTAGTTGTGATCAACACTTGCTTATACACAATACATGCAACACTACTGTATGTGCAGAACCTTAGTTGTGGTCAACACTTGCTTATACACAATACATGCAACACTACTGTATGTGCAGAACCTTAGTTGTGATCAACACTTGCTTATACACAATACATGCAACACTACTGTATGTGCAGAACCTTAGTTGTGATCAACACTTGCTTATACACAATACATGCAACACTACTGTATGTGCAGAACCTTAGTTGTGATCAACACTTGCTTATACACAATACATGCAACACTACTGTATGTGCAGAACCTTAGTTGTGATCAACACTTGCTTATACACAATACATGCAACACTACTGTGTATGGGTGTGTTTAAGACAATGGCAGCTATTCAGGACACTCTGCTTCTCTTCCTGGGCCCAGCAAGTAAGCAACTAGGACAAGTCTATATTCATGAGCTTTTTTTGCTTGTAAATGTCCACATGTGTTTGGCTACAGTATGTAAGGTCTAATGTACTTTGTGAAGGCAAGTAAGCGTTACAGGAATGCTCTCTTAAAATGTGGACACCCTTTAATATCCTAAACCATCACCAGGTGCCTGTAAGCTCTTCCTTTCCCAGTGAGTCCCACAGACCACACAGTCAGCTGTTATGAGGAGGAAGTCTTTTGTAGACTTACGTGTGTTTCCTTCTACACTTCTGTGGTGTTCTGAGGAAACCTTGCCGCCATGCCTTGCCGTGAGGTTCTGTCACACCACAACTCACTTACATGCTCTTAGTTGGGGTAGTTGGGGGTAGAATGAGGGCTCATTAACTATGCCAGAGTCAAGCAGAATAGAAACTCACTTAAATACTCTTAGTTGAGGGTAGAATGAGGGCTTATTAACTATGCCAGAGTCAAGCAGAATAGAAACTCACTTGTACTCTTAGTTGAGTGTAGAATGAGGGCTTATTAACTAGTCTGGAGCCTGGCAGAATAGAAACTCACTTATACTCTTAGTTGAGGGTAGAATGAGGGCTTATTAACTACATGCCAGAGTCAAGCAGAATAGAAACTCACTTGTACTCTTAGTTGAGGGTAGAATGAGGGCTTATTAACTAGTCTGGAGCCTGGCAGAATAGAAACTCACTTATACTCTTAGTTGAGGGTAGAATGAGGGCTTATTAACTATGCCAGAGTCAAGCAGAATAGAAACTCACTTATACTCTTAGTTGAGTGTAGAATGAGGGCTTATTAACTAGTCTGGAGCTTGGCAGAATAGAAACTCACTTATACTCTTAGTTGAGTGTAGAATGAGGGCTTATTAACTAGTCTGGAGCTTGGCAGAATAGAAACTCACTTATACTCTTATTTGAGGGTAGAATGAGGGCTTATTAACTATGCCAGAGTCAAGCAGAATAGAAACTCACTTGTACTCTTAGTTGAGGGTAGAATGAGGGCTTATTAACTACATATGCCAGAGTCAAGCAGAATAGAAACTCACTTGTACTCTTAGTTGAGGGTAGAATGAGGGCTTATTAACTAGGCCATAGTCAGGCAGAATAGAAACTCGCTTATACTCTTAGTTGAGTGTAGAATGAGGGCTTATTAACTAGTCTGGAGCTAGGCAGAATAGAAACTCACTTATACTCTTATTTGAGGGTAGAATGAGGGCTTATTAACTATGCCAGAGTCAGGCAGAATAGAAACTCACTTATACTCTTAGTTGAGGGTAGAATGAGGGCTTATTAACTAGGCCAGAGTCAAGCAGAATAGAAACTCACTTATACTCTTAGTTGAGGGTAGAATGAGGGCTTATTAACTATGCCAGAGTCAGGCAGAATAGAAACTCACTTCTACCCCGGGTGGACCAGTCGGATCGCGATCGGATCGTACCCGGAAAAATGTGATTTCAGTGCGGACAGGATTTATATCGATCGGATGTAGATCGTTGGTATAGTGCGGACAGGCCTTTATACTCTTAGTTGGGGGTAGAATGAGGGCTTATTAACTAGGCCAGTCAGGCAGAATAGAAACTCACTTAGTCTCATAGTGTCCCGGTCTGAACTTATACTCTTAGTTGGGGCTTCAGGGAGTCGCTGACACTTGCTCGGGAGTGAGAGAGTTGTTTGCTACCTTAGCTAAGAGTTCTAGGCAGTCTTGGAGTCTTTGTGGAACAAATATCAGCCAAACCCACTAGTGCAGCTATGAAGCTGCTGATGTGAGTCTTAGCTGAAGTCCGTGTGGGTTATGTTTGGGAGTGGATTTGCATCGCATAATTGAGTCAAAGTAATTCAGTGTATGCTAGCGTACTCCCTGACTGTACTCTGACCTGCACCAGCATGAGCCCCACCCCCTGATGGGTCTGTACTCTGACCTGCCCCTGCATCAGGGTTGGGGTGAAGTACTTGCACTTGTACTTGAACTAAAGTGCTTGGTAAATATCAAGTCCTTTAAGGTGGAGCAAGATGTTGATTGATTTCCTGGATGATGTCCAGTATATACATAAGACGCAGGTCTGGTTTGTGAGTGCATCAGTACAGTGTACAGCAGTCATTGCTGCTGCGGACAGTCTGTCTGTCACCTGCTGTGATGCTGACATTGGGATTTTTCTGGTGTGTGGGAATGTTAGTTAGTGCAAGAAACATCTCACTCAGAGCTTGCAAGATCTTGCTTGCTGCACAGGCTTGCATTCTTTGTGATGGACTGTGCAAGAACTTTGCTGTGTCTATAAAAAGACTGTTGAATGTGTTCATGACAGTTTTTGGTCTGCTATTGCTATAATAATTTAACTACACTACTTGACCTTCATTTGTGCTACCTTGAAACCTCACTGGGACTGCTGTGTTTTACTGGCTGTAACTTAGTAAAGATGGGATCTACTGTTTGGAAACATTTCATTCCCGTGATAGTAGCAATTTTAAGGCCAAGTGCAGTCATGAATATTCATGTTCTAAAGCTGCTACACTGAAGCTCATCAAGCACTTGAAGGAGGTCATTTATATTGCTAGTCTAAGCTATCATTGATTATTCAAATAATTGTGTAATTATGTTGGGGGGTCAGAGGGAACACCCTTCAGTTCACCAAGACATGATCTCTACCCATGCTACATCTGGAGATCAGTGTAATCTGCTAGGCTTCATCACTGATGCCAAGAAATACAGTGCAACTGATTTGCGACAGAAGACTACCACCAACCCCCTTGTCTCACACATCGCATGCGATCTCGTGCCGTTCTCCAGACTGGATAGTCAGTACTTCAGGGGTTTGTGCACACCCTAGATCAATGCTATCAGGTGCCCAGTGGCAAACACCAGTTGGCTCACTTCTCCCAGAGAAGGCTGCCAGCGTGCAATCCGAGATCTCCCAGCAACTGAACTGTGCACAGAGTGTGTGCATCACAATGGACATCTGGTCCAGTCCACAGATGGGAATGACTGGCTACTTCATCGTGGACTGGAGCATAAAGTTTGTGGTACTCACATGCAAGCGGTTCAGGGGTGGACACACTGCTGCCACCATAGTGCAGCAGTATGAGGTGGTTCAGAGGTGGACACACTGCTGCCACCATAGTGCAGCAATGTGAGGTGGTTCAGGGGTGGACACACTCACTGCCACCATAGTGCAGCAATGTGAGGTGGTTCAGGGGCGGACACGCTGCTGCCACCATAGTACAGCAGTGTGAGGTGGTTCAGGGGTGGACACACTGCTGCCACCATAGTGCAGCAATGTGAGGTGGTTCAGGGGTGGACACACTGCTGCCACCATAGTGCAGCAGTGTGAGGTGGTTCAGGGGTGGACACACTGCTGCCACCATAGTGCAGCAGTATGAGGTGGTTCAGGGGTGGACACACTGCTGCCACCATAGTGCAGCAGTGTGAGGTGGTTCAGGGGTGGACACACTGCTGCCACCATAGTGCAGCAGTATGAGGTGGTTCAGGGGTGGACACACTCACTGCCACCATAGTGCAGCAGTATGAGGTGGTTCAGGGGTGGACACACTGCTGCCACCATAGTGCAGCAGTATGAGGTGGTTCAGGGGTGGACACACTGCTGCCACCATAGTGCAGCAATGTGAGGTGGTTCAGGGGTGGACACACTGCTGCCACCATAGTGCAGCAGTATGAGGTGGTTCAGGGGTGGACACACTGCTGCCACCATAGTGCAGCAGTGTGAGGTGGTTCAGGGGTGGACACACTGCTGCCACCATAGTGCAGCAATGTGAGGTGGTTCAGGGGTGGACACACTGCTGCCACCATAGTGCAGCAGTGTGAGGTGGTTCAGGGGTGGACACACTGCTGCCACCATAGTGCAGCAGTGTGAGGAAGCACTCCTGTTGTGCAACATTGCATCAAAGATTTCAACTATTGTGACCGACAATACTTCAAACATGTAGAAGGCCTTCTCACTGCCTGATTTCCAGACCATCACTGAAGACTCAGCAGTTGGTAACTCTGATGAGGAAGATGACCTTGATTCCACCATCACTGTCGCACCAGACGAGTATGAGCAGATCACTACAGACCACAGCCCATGCTTCTGCCATACCACCCAGCTGGTCGTAAGTGAAGTGGTTCAAGGCGGCAGGTCAGCTAAACCGTGTTCTCGGAAATGTCTGCAAAGTCGTTAACCACGTGCACAAGTCAACAACCGCCACTGATCTACTTGAGGGGAAACGAGACTGCAGACAGCAAATGCAACAAAGTGGAATTCCCAAGTGAAAATGATTCACTCCATGCTCGCTGTACCTGCAGCTAAGCTGGACCAGCTTGATGCACCCTCCATCACTGCATACGATCGTAACGTCCTCAACGACATGCTTGAGATCCTGGAGCCATTCCCGGAAGCTACAGACACTGGACAGCATGAGAAAACACACCCTGCCAGTTTTGTCATCCCAACCACCATTGGCCTTCAGATTATGAAATCCTGCTTCAAGAACAGCTTCATCACAGCCCTGAGTACCTCGCTTGATAGGCGTATGGCAGTGTGTATGAGGACAATCAGGTTTTCAGGCTTGCTGCTTGTCTCGATCCTCCAAGCTGCAATGGTGCCAGGATGCCAACCAACGGGAAGCTGTTACAACAGAGCTATCTACATGTATGATGGCTGTGGAACATGCTCATCCTCCGGAGGCCTCTGCAGTGAGTGTAAGCAGCCCAGCCAAGAAATGGAGCAAGCTGTTCAGCTTTATGACTGCACCAGCTGCTACAGCTCAACCAGCATCAGTCATGGCTGAAGTGAATCAGTATCTTGGTGAACCATCCATGGCTGAAGAGAGTGACCCTCTTGCATACTGGAAAGGACATTCACACATGTACTCGGCCATATCCAAGCTTGCTTGTCAAGTACCTGACAGTCGTGGCTTCATCAGCATCAGTAGAGAGGACCTTTAGCATTGCTGGGAAGGTGTTCCGGCCCGATAGGTGTCTACTCACTGACAACAACTTTGAGATGATCATGATGATCAAGTGCAATCTATTTATAATTGACATATGAACTGAACACTGGAAGTGGTGGGAATGTTACCTGGTGTTAAGACATGACATATACAATGATGCATGATGTATCAATGATATATATGGTTGCAATTATAAAAAAACAAGATAAAATGTGCGTGGTTATATTTGTGTACTTGTACTTGCTGTATCAGCACTTAATGTGCTTGAGTACTTGCTACACTAACCAGGCATTATACTTGCACTTGATAGGTCAGAACTTGGTGTGCGTGAGTACTTGATCAACTGTACTTGACCCCAAACCTGCCCTGCATGAGCCACACACCCTGATGGGTCTGTACTCTGACCTGTCCCAGCATGCACATGTCTTCCTACAGCCTCTGGCGCTGCTGATTCTGGAGGTGTGTCTGGAGGTGTGGCTGGAGCTGGGCTTGGCCGAGGTCACCTCTCTGTGCTCCAAGTGTTGCTACAAGAAGTTCCATTTGATAAGTGGAGGAACCTCGAGAAGTGTTGTGAGTGGGTGGAGAACAAGGGGTCAGGGTGTGGAGGTCAAGGGGACAGGGTGTGGAGGACAAAGGGTCAGGGTGTGGAGGTCAAGGGGACAGGGTGTGGAGGTCAAGGGGTCAGGGTGTGGAGGACAAAGGGTCAGGGTGTGGAGGTCAAGGGGACAGGGTGTGGAGGACAAGGGGTCAGGGTGTGGAGGTCAAGGGGACAGGGCATGGAGGTCAAGGGGTCAGGGTGTGGAGGACAAAGGGTCAGAGTGTGGAGGTCAAGGGGACAGGGTGTGGCGGTCAAGGGGTCAGGGTGTGGAGGTCAAGGGGACAGTGTGTGGAGGTCAAGGGGACAGGGTGTGGAGGTCAAGGGGACAGGGTGTGGAGGACAAATGGTCAGGGTGTGGAGGTCAAGGGGACAGGGTGTGGAGGACAAGGGGACAGGGTGTGGAGGTCAAGGGGACAGGGTGTGGAGGTCAAGGGGACAGGGTGTGGAGGACAAATGGTCAGGGTGTGGAGGTCAAGGGGACAGGGTGTGGAGGTCTAGGGGACAGGGTGTGGAGGTCAAGGGGCCAGGGTGTGGGGGACAAGGGGTCAGGGTGTGGAGGACAAGGGGTCAGGGTGTGGAGGTCAAGGGGTCATTTACACACATGCACACACATACACATACACACATGTACAAACATGCACACACATGCACACAATATGCACACGTGCACACACATATATACACATGCACACATACATGCACACACATATACACACACATGCACACATGCGCACACACATGCACACATACACACATGCACACACACAATACACACATGCACACACATAAGTACACATGCACACACACATGCACACAAATGTAGTAGATGTCATAAAAAGTTCTGGTTCCATACCCGTTCCAATGCTAATGTTGTGATGTCCAGGAATGCTGAATCATCAGATAAAAAACCCAGATGAATGGCGCGAACAAATGCCGTTAAGTTCCCGCTTCCAATTTTGTAATATTTAAAAAATTTAATGTACTACAAATGTGTGCACATGCATTCACACACGTGCACACATGGGTTCACACGCGCACACATGGGTTCACATGCGCACACATGGGTTCACACGCGCACACATGGGTTCACACGTGCACATGGGTTCACACACGTGCACACATGGGTTCACACATGGGTTCACACGTGCACACATGGGTTCACACGCGCACACATGGGTTCACATGCGCACACATGGGTTCACACGCGCACACATGGGTTCACACGTGCACATGGGTTCACACACGTGCACACATGGGTTCACACATGGGTTCACACGTGCACACATGGGTTCACACGCGCACACATGGGTTCACACGCGCACACATGGGTTCACACGCGCACACATGGGTTCACACACGTGCACACATGGGTTCACACATGGGTTCACACGTGCACACATGGGTTCACACATGCACACATGGGTTCACACACGCACACATGGGTTCACACGTGCACACATGGGTTCACACATGCACACATGGGTTCACACATGCACACATGGGTTCACACGTGCACACATGGGTTCACACGTGCACACATGGGTTCACACATGCACACATGGGTTCACACATGCACACATGGGTTCACACGTGCACACATGGGTTCACACATGCACACATGGGTTCACACGTGCACACATGGGTTCACACGCACACACATGGGTTCACACACGTGCACACATGGGTTCACACGCATGCACATGGGTTCACACGCGCACACATGGGTTCACACGCACACACATGGGTTCACACGCGCACACATGGGTTCACACGCGCACACATGGGTTCTCACGCGCACACATGGGTTCACACGTGCACACATGGGTTCACACATGCACACATGGGTTCTCACGCGCACACATGGGTTCACACACGTGCGCACATGGGTTCACACGTGCACACATGGGTTCACACATGCACACATGGGTTCACACGTGCACACATGGGTTCACACATGCACACATGGGTTCACACATGCACACATGGGTTCACACGTGCACACATGGGTTCACACATGCACACATGGGTTCACACGTGCACACATGGGTTCACACGCGCACACATGGGTTCACACGCGCACACATGGGTTCTCACGCGCACACATGGGTTCACACGTGCACACATGGGTTCACACATGCACACATGGGTTCTCACGCGCACACATGGGTTCACACACGTGCACACATGGGTTCACACGTGCACACATGGGTTCACACATGCACACATGGGTTCACATGTGCACACATGGGTTCACACGTGCACACATGGGTTCACACGCGCACACATGGGTTCACACGCGCACACATGGGTTCACACATGCACACATGGGTTCACACGTGCACACATGGGTTCACACACGTGCGCACATGGGTTCACACGCACACACATGGGTTCACACGCGCACACATGGGTTCACACGCGCACACATGGGTTCTCACGCGCACACATGGGTTCACACACGTGCACACATGGGTTCACACGTGCACACATGGGTTCACACATGCACACATGGGTTCACATGTGCACACATGGGTTCACACGTGCACACATGGGTTCACACGCGCACACATGGGTTCACACGCGCACACATGGGTTCACACATGCACACATGGGTTCACACGTGCACACATGGGTTCACACACGTGCGCACATGGGTTCACACGCACACACATGGGTTCACACGCGCACACATGGGTTCACACGCGCACACATGGGTTCTCACGCGCACACATGGGTTCACACGTGCACACATGGGTTCACACATGCACACATGGGTTCTCACGCGCACACATGGGTTCTCACGCGCACACATGGGTTCACACACGTGCGCACATGGGTTCACACGCGCACACATGGGTTCACACATGCACACATGGGTTCACACGTGCACACATGGGTTCACACATGGGTTCACACGCGCACATATGGGTTCACACGTTCACACATGGGTTCTCACGCGCACACATGGGGTGGGAGCCCCTGTGGTTTACTACTGGAAGCTAAATCTAGCGAGTGTTTTTTGGCTCCACTTTGTTTTCTTCTTCCCAAATGTCATTTTGGCCCTCAAGAAGTTTATTGCTGACAGAAGAAGTATTAGTTATTTCTCTTCCTAGCCTACTATTTGGCTTATATGGCCTGTGTCCACTAGTGTCTGTACTTCAGCTCTAGCTCTCCACTTAGTAGCTTTGCCTTAGCTAACCTGCATTAGACAAAGCTTGCTATATAGTTTTGTAGAGGTTAGGTGTGCTAAGCATAGTGTTAGACTAAGGCTTGTAAAACAAGACCCTTATTAAAGCCCTCGCAGAACCTTTAGTAGTTAGCAGGACTTGCCTTACAAAACTAACCTCTAGCTTAGCTTTTGTATGTAACAAGCCATGTCTAATAATACAGAATATTAGGCCTCACCTCAGCATGTATAGACCAAGAGATGATGCATTGTACAGATATGCATTGATTGATATTTTGGTGGCGCCCTTAAGCATGGTGGCGGATGGGTCCTGTGTTTGGTGACAGGTGTACTGTAAGAGTGGAAAATTTCTGTTAGGAGTGTAAAATGTCTGCCATGCATTCCTCTATTGCATGGTGGATGTCTTTATTATGTTTTGTTGTGCATGCAACAGGACCTCAGACTTCTATGGCGGAGTTTAGGATAAGTTTGTCCTTGATGGCCCATAGACCTACATATACTGGTCTACTTCTCCCCTACATTCGCTGGTTCCAACCACCTACCACCCTATTGAAATGGAGCCTGCATGGGAGAAGCATTTGGAGTGGATCCAGCGAGCATACAAGTGTTTATGCTTGCAAGGACATGGACAATTATGTTTATAGTGTTAGCTTTGAACCATGACCTCCATCTTTTACTACGTGAAGATGTCTTTTAATAAACCACTGCAAGGCAAGTTCATCTGCTCCACACAAGGAATGTGCATGTCAGAGAATTGGTGTACACACACTTAGACACACAAATACTTGGTTGTGGCTTAGCTTTAAAATAAGAGACCACGCTTCACACCAAAAATGTGTCGTGCCAATTGAGTAGTCTTGTTTGTGACAGCCAACCATAGCACAGCCTTACATGATACGGTGTTAATTGTCATGAAAGTTCACTGTTGATAGTTATGCATTGCAAATTGCTCAATTATCTTACTACCAGTGAATTAGCAATCTTGAGAACTAGCAGTGAATGAGTACAACAACATTCAATAGCCAGTTGCTGTTCAACAATCCTAAGAATTGAGTGCAGTCTATGCATCTTGAGTTGCACTGCATTCATCAGTCCATATTACGTCCTCTAGGCCACAAGGCACCTCCCCAAGAACGTGCCATGTTCTCCAGTCTTTTCAAAGGCAGAGAAGGGAGGAGATATTATTGTAATATTAAGATTTGGAAATCAAATGTTTCTCTGGCGCAAGCTAAGTTTGCTGAGAGTAAGCTAAGCAGCCATATATAAGACTTAAATGTCTTAGCCTCTGTTGAGCTGGTCCTTCAGCTCCCCAAGCTAAACTCCAAGCCAGAGGCAAAGCTATGCTCTTAAAAGCTTACCCTTCAAGTATAGAATAAGCTAAGCCAAACTTGCTTATAAACTATAAGCTTAAACTAGGTTGTCAATTTAAATTAGCACAACTATTAGCAAGCTTTAGAAATGACAGCTTACCTTGTTCTGTGAGTATAACAAGCTGACAGTAGAGCTACCTCAAAAGGTCTATCCTAGAGCAGTCCGCAGAATGATACACAGTGAAATGTTGTAGCCCTAGTTTACAGTTGTTTCATCGGTCAGCTTCATCTGCTCCTCTATTCCTTCCAGGCTGCCATTGATATCGAGAGGGCTTCGCATTGAAGAGGGACATCGTGAAAAGTACAAGAAGCGAGAGACTGTCAAATGTCAAATAAACTAGAAGAAGTGTAAGCATGGCCGATTGAACTTGAAGCACCTGCTGATGAATGACTGCACAAACGAGGCGCACAACGAGGGCAAGCAATTGAACCGCGAACAAGTTTGAAATGCGATTTGCCATTGGAACAGAATTTTTCCATTTTTCTGTTCAGTTCTTAAACAGCTCGCAAATACACGTTGCTCAGAAATGCCAACGGATTATTAATGGAACAAACCAGAACATTTTTATGTGCCTATTGTAGCACACACACACATGCACATGTACACACCACACACATGCAGATGTACACACCACACACATGCAGATGTACACACCCACACACATGCAGATGTACACACCACACACATGCAGATGTACACACCACACACATGCAGATGAACACACCACTCACATGCAGATGTACACACCACACACACATGCAGATGTACACACCACACACATGCAGATGTACACACCACACACATGCAGATGTACACACCACACACATGCAGATGTACACACCACACACATGCAGATGTACACACCACACACATGCAGATGTACACACCACACACATGCAGATGTACACACCACACACATGCAGATGTACACACCACACACATGCAGATGTACACACCACACACATGCAGATGTACACACCACACACATGCAGATGAACACACCACTCACATGCAGATCTACACACCACATACATGCAGATGTACACACCACACACATGCAGATGTACACACCACACACATGCAGATGTACACACCACACACATGCAGATGTACACACCACACACATGCAGATGTACACACCACACACATGCAGATGTACACACCACACACATGCAGATGTACACACCACACACATGCAGATGTACACACCACACACATGCAGATGTACACACCACACACATGCAGATGTACACACCACACACATGCAGATGAACACACCACTCACATGCAGATCTACACACCACATACATGCAGATGTACACACCACACACATGCAGATGTACACACCACACACATGCAGATGTACACACCACACACATGCAGATGTACACACCACACACATGCAGATGTACACACCACACACATGCAGATGTACACACCGCACACATGCAGATGTACACACCCACACACATGCAGATGTACACACCACACACATGCAGATGTACACACCACACACATGCAGATGTACACACCACACACATGCAGATGTGCACACCCACACACATGCAGATGTACACACCACACACATGCAGATGTTCACACCACACACATGCAGATGTACACACCACACACATGCAGATGTACACACCACACACATGCAGATGTACACACCACACACATGCACATGTACACATCACACACATGCAGATGTACACACCACACACATGCAGATGTACACACCCACACACATGCAGATGTACACACCCACACACATGCAGATGTACACATCACACACATGCAGATGTACACATCACACACATGCAGATGTACACACCACACACATGCAGATGTACACACCCACACACATGCAGATGTACACACCACACACATGCAGATGTACACACCACACACATGCAGATGTACACACCACACACATGCAGATGTACACACCACACACATGCAGATGTACACACCACACACATGCAGATGTGCACACCCACACACATGCAGATGTACACACCACACACATGCAGATGTTCACACCACACACATGCAGATGTACACACCACACACATGCAGATGTACACACCACACACATGCAGATGTACACACCACACACATGCAGATGTTCACACCACACACATGCAGATGTACACACCACACACATGCAGATGTACACACCACACACATGCAGATGTACACATCACACACATGCAGATGTACACACCACACACATGCAGATGTACACACCACACACATGCAGATGTACACACCACACACATGCAGATGTACACACCACACACATGCAGATGTACACACCACACACATGCAGATGTACACACCACACACATGCAGATGTACACACCACACACATGCTGATGTACACACCACACACATGCAGATGTACACACCACACACATGAAGATGTACACACCACACACATGCAGATGTACACACCACACACATGCAGATGTACACACCACACACATGCAGATGCACACACCACACACATGCAGATGTACACACCACACACATGCAGATGTACACGCAACACACATGCAGATGTACACACCACACACATGCAGATATACACACCACACACATGCAGATGTACACACCACACACACATGCAGATGTACACACCACACACATGCAGATGTACACACCACATACATGCAGATGTATACACCACAACTGCATACACACACATGCACACACATGCTCATATACATACACAAACACACATGCATGCACATACATGCACACATACATATATATATATATATAATTTGTATATTAATTTAAATGACTTGTAGTGTCAAGAGGGCAAAAGATGATACCATGTAGACCAGCTATTTGGTGACCCTTTACCATGTGTACCACAAAGTTATTTGATTGCAACGTGCCTGGTAACTAGGGGAGACATGTGTAGGTATTATTCTCCACCTAGTAACCAGGGAGAGACATAGGTATGGTTCTTACACCTGGTAACTAGGGGAGACACATGTAGGTATTATTCTCACACCTGGTAACTAGGGGAGACACATGTAGGTATTATTCTCACACCTGGTAACTAGGGGAGACACATGTAGGTATTATTCTCACACCTGGTAACTAGGGGAGACACATGTAGGTATTATTCTCACACCTGGTAGCTAGCGGAGACACATGTAGGTATTATTCTCACACCTGGTAACTAGGGGGACACATGTAGGTATTATTCTCACACCTGGTAACTAGGGGAGACACATGTAGTTATTCTCACACCTGGTAACTAGGGGAGACACATGTATGTATTATTCTCACAGTATTTGTTAGCCATTCTTAATGTATTGCATTTAGCACGATGGAAATAGGCTGGTCATCTGCCCTACAGCTATGTGTGTATTATATGTCAGTGCATGAATCTCTCTAGATGCTGTTGAGAGATTGCGTGAGTTCACATCATCAGAAACAGCTTGGAGCCCCGCCTACCAGGGTATATTGGACTCTGACCTGACCAGAGTCCCGCACTGTACAGAGGAGCTCATGACTCTCATCAGAGAGATCACTGGTACAACTAATTGTGCCCTTCACACCTGACTAGGCCATTGTTACCTGAGGTGGGGTGGAGTTCTCACTCACCTCAAGTGTGTGATTGATGAGCCTGTACATGTCTGGTCCTCCAACTGGTGGCACACAGCAGCTAGCTGGGCAGGTCCACACTGCAGGTGGCACACACAGTAGCTAGCTGGGCAGGTCCACACTGCAGGTGGCACACACAGTAGCTAGCTGGGCAGGTCCACACTGCAGGTGGCTCACACAGCAGCTAGCTGGGCAGGTCCACACTGCAGGTGGCACACACAGCAGCTAGCTGGGCTGGTCCACACTAATAATGCTGGCCCTCGTCCTAGCTCTATCTTAACCTGCTAGCCCTAGCTCTATGTCAACCCTAATACTAGCCCTAGCTCTATGTCAACCCTAATACTAGCCCTAGCTCTATGTCAACCCTAATACTAGCCCTAGCTCTATGTCAACCCTAATACTAGCCCTAGCCCTATGTCAACCCTAATACTAGCCCTAGCCCTATGTCAACCCTAATACTAGCCCTAGCTCTATGTCAACCCTATTACTAGCCCTAGCTCTATGTCAACCCTAATACTAGCCCTAGCTCTATGTCAACCTAATGCTAGCCCTAGCCCTATGTCAACCCTAATACTAGCCCTAGCCCTATGTCAACCCTAATACTAGCCCTAGCCCTATGTCAACCCTAATACTAGCCCTAGCTCTATGTCAACCCTAATACTAGCCCTAGCTCTATGTCAACCCTAATACTAGCCCTAGCTCTATGTCAACCCTAATACTAGCCCTAGCCCTATGTCAACCCTAATACTAGCCCTAGCTCTATGTCAACCCTAATACTAGCCCTAGCTCTATGTCAACCCTAATACTAGCCCTAGCTCTATGTCAACCCTAATACTAGCCCTAGCCCTATCTCAACCCTAATACTAGCCCTAGCTGTATGTCAACCCTAATACTAGCCCTAGCTCTATGTCAACCCTAATACTAGCCCTAGCTCTATGTCAACCCTAATACTAGCCCTAGCTCTATGTCAACCCTATTACTAGCCCTAGCTCTATGTCAACCCTAATACTAGCCCTAGCTCTATGTCAACCTAATGCTAGCCCTAGCCCTATGTCAACCCTAATACTAGCCCTAGCCCTATGTCAACCCTAATACTAGCCCTAGCCCTATGTCAACCCTAATACTAGCCCTAGCCCTATGTCAACCCTAATACTAGCCCTAGCCCTATGTCAACCCTAATACTAGCCCTAGCTCTATGTCAACCCTAATACTAGCCCTAGCTCTATGTCAACCCTAATACTAGCCCTAGCTCTATGTCAACCCTAATACTAGCCCTAGCTCTATGTCAACCCTAATACTAGCCCTAGCTCTATGTCAACCCTAATACTAGCCCTAGCTCTATGTCAACCCTAATACTAGCCCTAGCTCTATGTCAACCCTAATACTAGCCCTAGCTCTATGTCAACCCTAATACTAGCCCTAGCTCTATCTCAACCCTAATACTAGCCCTAGCTGTATGTCAACCCTAATACTAGCCCTAGCCCTATGTCAACCCTAATACTAGCCCTAGCTCTATGTCAACCCTAATACTAGCCCTAGCCCTATGTCAACCCTAATACTAGCCCTAGCTCTATGTCAACCCTAATACTAGCCCTAGCTCTATGTCAACCCTAATACTAGCCCTAGCTCTATGTCAACCCTAATACTAGCCCTAGCCCTATGTCAACCCTAATACTAGCCCTAGCCCTATGTCAACCCTAATACTAGCCCTAGCTCTATGTCAACCCTAATACTAGCCCTAGCTCTATGTCAACCCTAATACTAGCCCTAGCTCTATGTCAACCCTAATACTAGCCCTAGCCCTATGTCAACCCTAATACTAGCCCTAGCCCTATGTCAACCCTAATACTAGCCCTAGCTCTATGTCAACCCTAATACTAGCCCTAGCTCTATGTCAACCCTAATACTAGCCCTAGCTCTATGTCAACCCTAATACTAGCCCTAGCTCTATGTCAACCCTAATACTAGCCCTAGCTCTATGTCAACCCTAATACTAGCCCTAGCTCTATGTCAACCCTAATACTAGACCTAGCTCTATGTCAACCCTAATACTAGCCCTAGCTCTATGTCAACCCTAATACTAGCCCTAGCTCTATGTCAACCCTAATACTAGCCCTAGCCCTATGTCAACCCTAATACTAGCCCTAGCTCTATGTCAACCCTAATACTAGCCCTAGCTCTATGTCAACCCTAATACTAGCCCTAGCTCTATGTCAACCCTAATACTAGCCCTAGCCCTATGTCAACCCTAATACTAGCCCTAGCCCTATGTCAACCCTAATACTAGCCCTAGCTCTATGTCAACCCTAATACTAGCCCTAGCTCTATGTCAACCCTAATACTAGCCCTAGCTCTATGTCAACCCTAATACTAGCCCTAGCCCTATGTCAACCCTAATACTAGCCCTAGCCCTATGTCAACCCTAATACTAGCCCTAGCCCTATGTCAACCCTAATACTAGCCCTAGCTCTATGTCAACCCTAATACTAGCCCTAGCTCTATGTCAACCCTAATACTAGCCCTAGCTCTATGTCAACCCTAATACTAGCCCTAGCTCTATGTCAACCCTAATACTAGCCCTAGCTCTATGTCAACCCTAATACTAGCCCTAGCTCTATGTCAACCCTAATACTAGCCCTAGCTCTATGTCAACCCTAATACTAGCCCTAGCCCTATCTCAACCCTAATACTAGCCCTAGCTCTATGTCAACCCTAATACTAGCCCTAGCCCTATCTCAACCCTAATACTAGCCCTAGCCCTATGTCAACCCTAATACTAGCCCTAGCTCTATGTCAACCCTAATACTAGCCCTAGCTCTATGTCAACCCTAATACTAGCCCTAGCTCTATGTCAACCCTAATACTAGCCCTAGCTCTATGTCAACCCTAATACTAGCCCTAGCCCTATGTCAACCCTAATACTAGCCCTAGCTCTATGTCAACCCTAATACTAGCCCTAGCTCTATGTCAACCCTAATACTAGCCCTAGCTCTATGTCAACCCTAATACTAGCCCTAGCTCTATGTCAACCCTAATACTAGCCCTAGCTCTATGTCAACCCTAATACTAGCCCTAGCTCTATGTCAACCCTAATACTAGCCCTAGCCCTATGTCAACCCTAATACTAGCCCTAGCCCTATGTCAACCCTAATACTAGCCCTAGCCCTATGTCAACCCTAATACTAGCCCTAGCTCTATGTCAACCCTAATACTAGCCCTAGCTCTATGTCAACCCTAATACTAGCCCTAGCTCTATGTCAACCCTAATACTAGCCCTAGCTCTATGTCAACTCTAATACTAGCCCTAGCTCTATGTCAACCCTAATACTAGCCCTAGCTCTATGTCAACCCTAATGCTAGTTCTCCTTCAAGCTTTGCCTCTCAGTGCTCATCACAGACAGAAATCTTCCCACCTTTCTTTCTGATGATCTCTCATGCGCACAGTTTTTATAACACTTTATATGGTGTCATATTCAAAATCCTCTCAAATGCTCTTCGAGGAATTTTATTTGTGAACAAGCGTTTTGAGTTTTTTCTTATAATTTGATGGAGTCCACCTCCCGCAAACTTAACACAGCGCAATACATTTGCATGATGCAGTTAGACCCTGACACAAGTCAATGATTAGCTAACAGCGCAATACATTTGCATGATGCAGTTAGACTCTGACACAAGTCAATGATTAGCTAACAGCACATTACATTTGCATGATGCAGTTAGACTCTGACACAAGTCAATGATTAGCTAACAGCGCAATACATTTGCATGATGCACTTAGACTCTGACACAAGTCAATGATTAGCTAACAGCGCAATACATTTGCATGATGCAGTTAGACTCTGCCACAAGTCAATGATTAGCTAACAGCACATTACATTTGCATGATGCAGTTAGACTCTGACACAAGTCAATGATTAGCTAACAGCGCAATACATTTGCATGATGCAGTTAGACTCTGCCACAAGTCAATGATTAGCTAACAGCACATTACATTTGCATGATGCAGTTAGACTCTGACACAAGTCAATGATTAGCTAACAGCACATTACATTTGCATGATGCAGTTAGACTCTGACACAAATCAATGATTAGTTAACAGTGCAATACATTTGCATGATGCAGTTAGACTCTGACACAAGTCAATGATTAGCTAACAGCGCAGTACATTTGCATGATGCAGTTAGACTCTGACACAAGTCAATGATTAGCTAACAGCACATTACATTTGCATGATGCAGTTAGACTCTGACACAAGTCAATGATTAGCTAACAGCACATTACATTTGCATGATGCAGTTAGACTCTGACACAAATCAATGATTAGTTAACAGTGCAATACATTTGCATGATGCAGTTAGACTCTGACACAAGTCAATGATTAGCTAACAGCGCAGTACATTTGCATGATGCAGTTAGACTCTGACACAAGTCAATGATTAGTAACAGCACATTACATTTGCATGATGCAGTTAGACTCTGACACAAGTCAATAATTAGCTAACAGCACATTACATTTGCATGATGCAGTTAGACTGACACAAGTCAATGATTAGCTAACAGCACAGTACATTAGCATGATGCAGTTAGACTCTGACACAAGTCAATGATTAGCTGGTAAAAAATGTCATCTGTAGTTTGAGTTTTTGCCTCTGAACTAGTGAAATATATTTCCTTCATTGAATCAGCACATGCCCTCTTCTTGCCTCTTGACAACTTTTTCCTTGTCAGTCTCCACACAACCTGTTCCTGGTGAGGGCACACAGGGCTAGGGTTAGGACCTGGTGAGGGCACACAAGGCTAGGGCTAGGACCTGGTGAGGGCTTGCATTACTTCCACATGGAGTTCCTGGTGAGGGCATACATTACTTCCACATGGAGTTCCTGGTGAGGGCATGCATTACTTCCACATGGAGTTCCTGGTGAGGGCATACATTACTTCCACATGGAGTTCCTGGTGAGGGCATGCATTACTTCCACATGGAGTTCCTGGTGAGGGCATGCATTACTTCCACATGGAGTTCCTGGTGAGGGCATGCATTACTTCCACATGGAGTTCCTGGTGAGGGCATCATACATTACTTACATGGAGTTCCTGGTGAAGGCATGCATTACTTCCACATGGAGTTCCTGGTGAAGGCATGCATTACTTTCACATGGAGTTCCTGGTGAGGGCATACATTACTTCCACATGGAGTTCCTGGTGAGGGCATGCATTACTTCCACATGGAGTTCCTGGTGAGGGCATTCATTACTTCCACATGGAGTTCCTGGTGAGGGCATGCATTACTTCCACATGGAGTTCCTGGTGAGGGCATGCATTACTTCCACATGGAGTTCCTGGTGAGGGCATGCATTACTTCCACATGGAGTTCCTGGTGAGGGCATCATACATTACTTACATGGAGTTCCTGGTGAGGGCATGCATTACTTCCACATGGAGTTCCTGGTGAGGGCATGCATTACTTCCACATGGAGTTCCTGGTGAGGGCATGCATTACTTCCACATGGAGTTCCTGGTGAGGGCATGCATTAGTTCCACATGGAGTTCCTGGTGAGGGCATACATTACTTCCACATGGAGTTCCTGGTGGGGGCATACATTACTTCAACATGGAGTTCCTGGTGAGGGCATACATTACTTCCACATGGAGTTCCTGGTGAGGGCATACATTACTTCCACATGGAGTTCCTGGTGAGGGCATGCATTACTTCCACATGGAGTTCCTGGTGAGGCCATGCATTACTTCCACATGGAGTTCCTGGTGAGGGCATGCATTACTTCCACATGGAGTTCCTGGTGAGGGCATACATTACTTCAACATGGAGTTCCTGGTGAGGGCATGCATTACTTCAACATGGAGTTCCTGGTGAGGGCATGCATTACTTCCACATGGAGTTCCTGGTGAGGGCATGCATTACTTCCACATGGAGTTCCTGGTGAGGGCATGCATTACTTCCACATGGAGTTCCTGGTGAGGGCATGCATTACTTCCACATGGAGTTCCTGGTGAGGGCTTGCATTACTTCCACATGGAGTTCCTGGTGAGGGCATACATTACTTCCACATGGAGTTCCTGGTGAGGGCTTGCATTACTTCCACATGGAGTTCCTGGTGAGGGCATGCATTACTTCCACATGGAGTTCCTGGTGAGGGCATACATTACTTCCACATGGAGTTCCTGGTGAGGGCATGCATTACTTCCACATGGAGTTCCTGGTGAGGGCATGCATTACTTCCACATGGAGTTCCTGGTGAGGGTATACATTACTTCCACATGGAGTTCCTGGTGAGGGCATGCATTACTTCCACATGGAGTTCCTGGTGAGGGCATGCATTACTTCCACATGGAGTTCCTGGTGAGGGCATACATTACTTCCACATGGAGTTCCTGGTGAGGGCATGCATTACTTCCACATGGAGTTCCTGGTGAGGGCATGCATTAGTTCCACATGGAGTTCCTGGTGAGGGCATGCATTACTTCCACATGGAGTTCCTGGTGAGGGCATTCATTACTTCCACATGGAGTTCCTGGTGAGGGCATCATACATTACTTACATGGAGTTCCTGGTGAGGGCATGCATTACTTCCACATGGAGTTCCTGGTGAGGGCATGCATTACTTCCACATGGAGTTCCTGGTGAGGGCATGCATTACTTCAACATGGAGTTCCTGGTGAGGGCATACATTACTTCCACATGGAGTTCCTGGTGAGGGCATGCATTACTTCCACATGGAGTTCCTGGTGAGGGCTTGCGTTACTTCCACAAGGAGTTCCTGGTGAGGGCATACATTACTTCCACATGGAGTTCCTGGTGAGGGCATACATTACTTCAACATGGAGTTCCTGGTGAGGGCATACATTACTTCCACATGGAGTTCCTGGTGAGGGCATGCATTACTTCCACATGGAGTTCCTGGTGAGGGCATGCATTACTTCCACATGGAGTTCCTGGTGAGGGCATGCATTACTTCCACATGGAGTTCCTGGTGAGGGCATTCATTACTTCAACATGGAGTTCCTGGTGAGGGCATACATTACTTCCACATGGAGTTCCTGGTGAGGGCATGCATTACTTCCACATGGAGTTCCTGGTGAGGGCATGCATTACTTCCACATGAAGTTCCTGGTGAGGGCATACATTACTTCCACATGGAGTTCCTGGTGAGGGCATGCATTACTTCCACATGGAGTTCCTGGTGAGGGCATACATTACTTCCACATGGAGTTCCTGGTGAGGGCATGCATTACTTCCACATGGAGTTCCTGGTGAGGGCATGCATTACTTCCACATGGAGTTCCTGGTGAGGGCATGCATTACTTCCACATGGAGTTCCTGGTGAGGGTATACATTACTTCCACATGGAGTTCCTGGTGAGGGCATACATTACTTCAACATGGAGTTCCTGGTGAGGGCATACATTACTTCAACATGGAGTTCCTGGTGAGGGCATACATTACTTCCACATGGAGTTCCTGGTGAGGGAATGCATTACTTCCACATGGAGTTCCTGGTGAGGGCATCATACATTACTTACATGGAGTTCCTGGTGAGGGCATACATTACTTCCACATGGAGTTCCTGGTGAGGGCATGCATTACACATGGAGTTCCTGGTGAGGGCATGCATTACTTCCACATGGAGTTCCTGGTGAGGGCATGCATTACTTCCACATGGAGTTCCTGGTGAGGGCATTCATTACTTCAACATGGAGTTCCTGGTGAGGGCATGCATTACTTCCACATGGAGTTCCTGGTGAGGGCATCATACATTACTTACATGGAGTTCCTGGTGAGGGCATACATTACTTCCACATGGAGTTCCTGGTGAGGGCATTCATTACTTCCACATGGAGTTCCTGGTGAGGGCATGCATTACTTCCACATGGAGTTCCTGGTGAGGGCATACATTACTTCAACATGGAGTTCCTGGTGAGGGCATACATTACTTACATGGAGTTCCTGGTGAGGGCATGCATTACTTCCACATGGAGTTCCTGGTGAGGGCATGCATTACTTCCACATGGAGTTCCTGGTGAGGGCATGCATTACTTCCACATGGAGTTCCTGGTGAGGGCATGCATTACTTCCACATGGAGTTCCTGGTGAGGGCATGCATTACTTCCACATGGAGTTCCTGGTGAGGGCATGCATTACTTCCACATGGAGTTCCTGGTGAGGGCATGCATTACTTCCACATGGAGTTCCTGGTGAGGGCATGCATTACTTCCACATGGAGTTCCTGGCGAGGGCATGCATTACTTCCTACTCACTTCAGGTTTCTGGTGCTGCTGTCAAATCTCTGTCATGACTGGCGTGAATGCTATAGCATCATGTTTCCCACCCCCCTGTGGGGATACACGTCACTGTCTGCAAGTTCCAAGCTAGGACCTGCAGGTGGACCCATCAGCTGTGAAAATGTGCTTCTCTCTGTGAGGTGGAAATTACTGGCGATCAAGTGATCTTTTTCTGGAGGATACCTCTCCATGCAGAATCACTCATTAGGAATAGTATCTGCTGCAATTCTACAGATTCTTTTATCATCTTCAGCCTGCTGGTTTTCCCCTGCCCGAGTTGCATCACAGCCCTTCCAGGTTGACCCCTGTCCTAATGCTGCAGATGATGCATCACAACCCTTCCAGGCTGACCCCTGTCCTAGTGCTGCAGATGATGCATCACAACCCTTCCAGGTTGGCCCCTGTCCTAATGCTGCAGATGATGCATCACAACCCTTCCAGGTTGACCCCTGTCCTAATGCTGCAGATGATGCATCACAACCCTTCCAGGCTGACCCCTGTCCTAATGCTGCAGATGATGCATCACAACCCTTCCAGGTTGACCCCTGTCCTAATACTGCAGATGATGCATCACAACCCTTCCAGGTTGACCCCTGTCCTAATGCTGCAGATGATGCATCACAACCCTTCCAGGCTGACCCCTGTCCTAGTGCTGCAGATGATGCATCACAACCCTTCCAGGTTGACCCCTGTCCCAATGCTGCAGATGATGCATCACAACCCTTCCAGGTTGCCCCCTGTCCTAGTGCTGCAGATGATGCATCACAACCCTTCCAGGTTGACCCCTGTCCTAATGCTGCAGATGATGCATCACAACCCTTCCAGGTTGGCCCCTGTCCTAGTGCTGCAGATGATGCATCACAACCCTTCCAGGTTGGCCCCTGTCCTAATGCTGCAGATGATGCATCACAACCCTTCTAGGTTGACCCCTGTCCTAATGCTGCAGATGATGCATCACAACCCTTCCAGGTTGGCCCCTGTCCTAGTGCTGCAGATGATGCATCACAACCCTTCCAGGTTGGCCCCTGTCCTAGTGCTGCAGATGATGCATCACAACCCTTCCAGGTTGGCCCCTGTCCTAATGCTGCAGATGATGCATCACAACCCTTCCAGGTTGACCCCTGTCCTAATGCTGCAGATGATGCATCACAACCCTTCCAGGTTGACCCCTGTCCTAATGCTGCAGATGATGCATCACAACCCTTCCAGGTTGGCCCCTGTCCTAATGCTGCAGATGATGCATCACAACCCTTCCAGGTTGACCCCTGTCCTAATGCTGCAGATGATGCATCATACAACAATATCGTAATACAACAATATCGTAAATCCTCTCAAATCCTCTTTGGGGAAACTCATTATAAACATTTTAATGTAATGACATTCTGCAGGATCAACCTGGAAGGCTTGTGATGCATCGTCTGCAGCACTAGGACAGGAAGGGTTGTGATGCATCATCTGCAGCACTAGGACAGGGGCCAACCTGGAAGGGTTGTGAAAAATTGCACTTCAAATGGCACCAAAATCTGCTTTTTACCAATTGTCCTCGTATATATATTTGGTCTTCAGCAACTGCACTAATAGCAGACAATAGAAACATAGCTAGAGGTAATAGCCTGTAGCAATATGGTGTGATGATGTAATCGTTTGTATTGACCTTTGACCCAAAATTCCTTTCCTGGAGTTGGCTGCTTAATATCAGACTCTGTAAAGCCACACCCACAACAGTCCAGATATGCGTGCAAGAAGAGTTGTTCATAATGATCCACATTCAGTTACCACATGTGCACACACATACGCACTCACTGCCAGTGAGAGACTGTTGCCCTTCATGTAGATCACTACCGCCACTTGCCCACTGAGAGGCCCAGTAACTGCCAGTGAGAGACTGTTGCCCTTCATGTAGTAGATCACTACCGCTACTTGCCCAGTGAGAGGCCCAGTAACTGCCAGTGAGAGACTGTTGCCCTTCATGTAGATCACTGCCACTACTTGCCCAGTGAGAGGCCCAGTAACTGCCAGTGAGAGACTGTTGCCCTTCTTGTAGATCACTACCGCCACTTGCCCACTGAGAGGCCCAGTAACTGCCAGTGAGAGACTGTTGCCCTTCATGTAGTAGATCACTACCGCTACTTGCCCAGTGAGAGGCCCAGTAACTGCCAGTGAGAGACTGTTGCCCTTCATGTAGATCACTGCCACTACTTGCCCAGTGAGAGGCCCAGCTGCCAGTGAGAGACTGTTGCCCTTCTTGTAGATCACTACCGCTACTTGCCCAGTGAGAGGCCCAGTAACTGCCAGTGAGAGACTGTTGCCCTTCATGTAGATCACTACCACTACTTGCCCAGTGAGCGGCACCAGCTCTTGTTTCTGGAGCTGCAAGTGGACCTGCTGTTGGAGTTCCACTGCGACCTGTCACTAGCGGTCAGCAAGACTTGCCCCCTCCATCAACATTATGCTGCCTTCTTCAATGCCAGCAACTATATTCACATGCTCCTCTGCCGCTGGGCTCAAGATCCGGTAAGGTGTGATATTCCGAGGACATGTGCTCTAGATAATATAATGCAAGTGCAGATCTAATGTTGCTTGCAACACACCACACTGTGTTTGTGTTGTCTGCAACACTTGCAATGCTCCATAATGTCAAGTGTTGCTGATGACTTCACACTGTGCCAGTGTTGCTGGTTAATGTGGCACTGAATTTTGTCAGTGATGGGTTGTTGCTGGGACTATAATTTGTTGTATATATTTGTCAGTGATGGGTTGTTGCTGGGACTATAATTTGTTGTATATATTTGTCAGTGATGGTTGTTGCTAGGACTATAATTTGTTGTATATATTTGTCAGTGATGGGTTGTTGCTGGGACTATAATTTGTTGTATATATTTGTCAGTGATGGGTTGTTGTTGGGACTATAATTTGTTGTATATATTTGTCAGTGATGGGTTGTTGCTGGGACTATAATTTGTTGTATATATTTGTCAGTGATGGGTTGTTGCTAGGATTATAATTTGTTGTATATATTTGTCAGTGATGGTTGTTGCTGGGACTATAATTTGTTGTATATATTTGTCAGTGATGGTTGTTGCTGGGACTATAATTTGTTGTATATATTTGTCAGTGATGGGTTGTTGCTGGGACTATAATTTGTTGTATATATTTGTCAGTGATGGGTTGTTGCTAGGATTATAATTTGTTGTATATATTTGTCAGTGATGGTTGTTGCTAGGACTATAATTTGTTGTATATATTTGTCAGTGATGGGTTGTTGCTGGGACTATAATTTGTTGTATATATTTGTCAGTGATGGGTTGTTGCTGGGACTATAATTTGTTGTATATATTTGTCAGTGATGGGTTGTTGCTGGGACTATAATTTGTTGTATATATTTGTCAGTGATGGTTGTTGCTAGGACTATAATTTGTTGTATATATTTGTCAGTGATGGGTTGTTGCTGGGACTATAATTTGTTGTATATATTTGTCAGTGATGGTTGTTGCTGGGACTATAATTTGTTGTATATATTTGTCAGTGATGGGTTGTTGCTGGGACTATAATTTGTTGTATATATTTGTCAGTGATGGGTTGTTGCTAGGACTATAATTTGTTGTATATATTTGTCAGTGATGGGTTGTTGCTGGGACTATAATTTGTTGTATATATTTGTCAGTGATGGTTGTTGCTGGGACTATAATTTGTTGTATGTATTTGTCAGTGATGGGTTGTTGCTGGGACTATAATTTGTTGTATATATTTGTCAGTGATGGTTGTTGCTGGGACTATAATTTGTTGTATATATTTGTCAGTGATGGGTTGTTGCTGGGACTATAATTTGTTGTATATATTTGTCAGTGATGGTTGTTGCTAGGACTATAATTTGTTGTATATATTTGTCAGTGATGGTTGTTGTTGGGACTATAATTTGTTGTATATATTTGTCAGTGATGGGTTGTTGCTGGGACTATAATTTGTTGTATATATTTGTCAAGTGATGGTTGCTGCTGGGACTATAATTTGTTGTATATATTTGTCAAGTGATGGTTGTTGCTGGGACTATAATTTGTTGTATATATTTGTCAAGTGATGGTTGTTGCTGGGACTATAATTTGTTGTATATATTTGTCAGTGATGGGTTGTTGCTGGGATTATAATTTGTTGTATATATTTGTCAGTGATGGTTGTTGCTAGGACTATAATTTGTTGTATATTTGTCAGTGATGGGTTGTTGCTGGGACTATAATTTGTTGTATATATTAGTCAGTGATGGTTGTTGCTAGGACTATAATTTGTTGTATATATTTGTCAAGTGATGGGTTGTTGTTGGGACTATAATTTGTTGTATATATTTGTCAGTGATGGGTTGTTGCTGGGACTATAATTTGTTGTATATATTTGTCAGTGATGGGTTGTTGCTGGGACTATAATTTGTTGTATATATTTGTCAGTGATGGTTGTTGCTGGGACTATAATTTGTTGTATATATTTGTCAGTGATGGTTGTTGCTAGGACTATAATTTGTTGTATATATTTGTCAGTGATGGTTGTTGCTAGGACTATAATTTGTTGTATATATTTGTCAGTGATGGTTGTTGCTGGGACTATAATTTGTTGTATATATTTGTCAGTGATGGTTGTTGTTGGGACTATAATTTGTTGTATATATTTGTCAGTGATGGTTGTTGCTTGGACTATAATTTGTTGTATATATTTGTCAGTGATGGGTTGTTGCTGGGACTATAATTTGTTGTATATATTTGTCAGTGATGGGTTGTTGCTGGGACTATAATTTGTTGTATATATTTGTCAGTGATGGGTTGTTGTTGGGACTATAATTTGTTGTATATAGGCACTGCATGTCTCTATATGCTGCGTACATGTGTGTATGTGTTTAGAGGCACTGCATGTCTCTATATGCTGCATACATAATTATGTGTATGTGTTTAGAGGCACTACATGTCTGTATATTACATATATGTACATGAATATATATTAAATGTGCCAGTGTACATGTATGTATTACATGTGTACGTGTATGTATAACATGTGTACATGTATGTATTACATGTGTATATGTAATGTGTATATATATATATATATGTATATGTATATATATATATATATATTAAATGTACATGAATATATGTAATATATTACAAGTTAAGAGTGTGAATTCTAGCTGAGGTGTGAGCTTTTAGGGTTTTTTGTTCCGTTTCTTGTTGAGGTTTACCCTCAGCCAGTACAGGGAGTGCTAGAATACTCAGCCAGTACAGGGAGTGCTAATACTCAGCCAGTACAGGGAGTGCTATATAATACTCAGCCAGTACAGGCAGTTCTGGAGTACTCAGCCAGTACAGGGAGTGCTAGAGTACTCAGCCAGTACAGGGAGTGCTAGAGTACTCAGGCAGTGCTGGAGTACTCAGCCAGTACAGGCAGTGCTGGAGTACTCAGCCAGTACAGGGAGTGCTATATAATACTCAGCCAGTACAGGCAGTGCTGGAGTACTCAGCCAGTACAGGGAGTGCTAGAGTACTCAGCCAGTAGAGGGAGTGCTGGAGTACTCAGCCAGTACAGGGAGTGCTAGTATACTCAGCCAGTACAGGGAGTGCTAGAGTACTCAGCCAGTTCAAGGAGTGCTAGAATACTCAGCCAGTACAGGGAGTGCTAGAGTACTCAGCCAGTACAGGCAGTGCTAGAGTACTCAGCCAGTACAGGGAGTGCTAGAGTACTCAGCCACTACAGGGAGTGCTGGAGTACTCAGCCAGTACAGGGAGTGCTAGAGTACTCAGCCAGTACAGGGAGTGCTAGAATACTCAGTGCTCAGCCAGTACAGGGAGTGCTAATACTCAGCCAGTACAGGGAGTGCTAGAATACTCAGCCAGTACAGGGAGTGCTAGAGTACTCAGCCAGTACAGGGAGTGCTAGAGTACTCAGC